>JAQMYL010000012.1:10566077-10580545 GCA_030014365.1 Clarias pachynema | reverse complement strand
CTTCCATCTTCACTTTTATTTCTTTGTTTTTGTTGTGACTGACAGCGGTAGCTGCTTGGCGCTTTCGTGACTTGTCAAGTGACGTAACCTTATCAAAGAACTTAATAAAATATAAAAATAGATATTCCCAAATATTTAATATAGGCTATAGGGAATTGTACGCAACATACATGGATTTCTTATTTAATTTTGTTTTTAATGATCCGCCCCAACCCGCCCCGCAAATAAAGTGACAATTTCTTTACCCGTCCCAACATGACCCGCGGGGTCCGCGGGTTACCAGACGACCCGCGCATCACTACCGAGCGAAGCTCAAAAGTTGAGTTTTAGGACTTTAGAGCCATTTAAGGAAGTAAAACATCAACGTTTCTTTATAATCCTGCAGATGGCGCACTCTGAACTATTTACATATTTTCATCCCCTGTGATGGGAGTCAATTATTTGCCAAGTTTGTTTAGAAATAATAATTATGGCAGATGGATTGGCACCCTGGATAGGCTCCAGGTCCCCGCGACCCTGAATAGAGGATAAAGCGGTATAGAAGATGAATGAATGAATGAATGAATGAATTATGGCAGATGACAGAGATATATGCTGCCCAGTAAACATGTAGCTTTTTTTTTTTTTTTTTTTAAGTTAAATGTTAAACTTTTGTAGTTAGTTTGTATTGTTTAAACACTGTGCTTGGTTTTTAAGTAAGAAAACTAATGTTATAAGGGGTACATTTAATTACTCATTAAACTTTTTTTAAGTTTTAAAATCGTAACAAAATCAAGGAAAAATGTAATATCAAATCGTGTTATTTAAAAAAATTGTGAAAATAGTGTACAATCACAATTTTAATCCACTTGGCACCTAGAAATCAAGCATTGCATCCTGAACATTTTAGGTGAAACAAATAACTAACCATTGCATAATGTTTATTTTATAGGGATCCAGATGATTCGATACGATCACGATACCAAGGTGCTGATTCTGCAATTCTGTTAGTATTATGACCTTGTAAATATCTTTATCTTCTATAGCGCTTATCCTGTACAGGATCGCGGGGGCCCTGGAGCCTATCCCAGGGCACAAGGTGGGGTACACCCTGGACAGGGTACCAATCCATCTCAGGACACACACACACAATTTGGGAATGGCAATTAGCTTAATCTGTATGTCTTTGGAGTGTGGACGAAAACTAAAGTACTCAGAGGAAACCCACCAAGCACGGGGAGAACATGCCCAAGGTGGGACTTGAACCCTCAACCCTGGATGTGCAAGGTCATAGTGCTAACGTGTGAATAGTTTAGAGTGCACCACCTTTAAATTTATAGAAGAACAGCAACTAAATAAATCGATTTGAGTCGATGTGCCGATACATGAACTGCCACACAAATCAGTGCGTAAACAAATTGATTTTTCCGCCTTCTCTTTTACTTTACTTCATTATATTGCAATATTTCAAGACTATCATTTAGAGCTCATTTAAAATGTCAAGATGTCGATTTCTTCCTTGCAGAACCTGTTCTGTGCTAATGAATAGTGTTTTCAGCCCTTAAGCTGTACCGGTAGTCCTAGGCATCATGGCGTAATGCTAGAAAGCTGGTAATGATTTAAAGGCATCTGACTCCTTCTAATTAACTGTTACACTCAACACTTATTGACAGCATTTAACAACGTTGTGCATTGCAAACTCTGGCAACACAACACACACACAATTTTATATTCACACTCAGTCATTTCGAAGGAAAAAGACTTTTATCCAAAAGCACACAAACATACAAAAAAATAAAAACACAGACATCTTAAATCGTTGCAAAATTACACTATATTGCTTGCTGCATGTACATTAATGCACGAAAAAATTAATAAATACATAAATGTGAAGTTGGTCCCATTTGCTATTATAATACCTGCAAATCTTCTCGGAATCCTTTTACTAAGTTTTGAAGTGCGACTGCAGAGATTCGTGATCGTTCAGCCAGAACAGCGAATATAACAACACAGGTACAACAGATTATGTACCATAAGAAGTGCTAAAGTTCATCCCAAAGGTGTTCAGTGAGGTTGAGGTCAGGATTCTGTGTGGGACACTTGAGTTCCTCCAGTCCATCATTGGTAAACCATGTCTTTACGGAACTTGATTTGTGCACAGGGGAATTGTCATGCTGGAACTGATCTGAGGTCCACACACACAAAAATACACCGATCCATCAGCCACAACATTAACACCACTGCCAGGTAACTAAACAAATTATACACCAGTCAACTGGTGACGGTATTATGGGCAGTGCACCAAAGACACATCTATGCCTGTGGGGTCCAAAGACCGGTCTGTCTGGCCTGATCCCACAGAAAAGCAAATGCGGTACAAACCACTGGAAAAAGTCAACACTGGCCATGACAGAAAGGTATCAGAACACTCACAGCATAAAAAACCAGTCATGTATGGGGCATCGCAGGCAAAGAGTTCAAAGTTGTTGGCCTGGCCTCCAAATTCCCCAGATCTCAATCCGATCATGCATCCATGGGATGCGCTGGACAAACAAACCCGATCCATGGAGGCCCCAGCCTACAACGCACAGCACGCACAGGATCCGCCGCTAACGTCTCAGTGCCAGACACCACAGCGCACCCACAGAGGTCCTGTCGAGCCACACCCTGAGGATCTAGAGCTGCCCAAGTGGCACATGGGGAACATACACTGATCAGCTGTTAGCCATTAATTATTTTTAAAATATAACGTGATGTAAGAGTCTTTCCACATCAGTATAAATGTATGTGTACAACTGAACAAACAGGAGAGGATGAGGATTGGTTTCTTTCCTTTTATCACATCAAAAGATCGTGATTATTATTATTATTACTATTATTATTATTATTATTACTGCTTGCTGAAAGCAAATTAATTTTTCAACACAATTTACCTTACCACAGATTGAAATTAATTAGCATGCTGATGTTCCCTTCGAACCAAACACAAGCAAAACACAAGTACCACTGCCAACACCTCGCAACATCCCACACCCGGGTTTTTTCTCCACCACCTCCGACCACATTCTGCATCAGATCTAAGAATAGCCAACGTTTTATTTTCCACAGACAGACAGACAGACAGACGGAAAACAGGATGCAAAGAGAATCTGAGAGCATCGCTTTCTTTTAATCTCTTTCCTTGGCATCACTGGATGAAAACAGAAGTGACTGATATGGACACTTTAGAGCAGATCAGAGTCAGACAGTCGTACCCTTGCCGCCTGCAGTTCCTAACCCTGCACAGCCGGTCCAACTAATCAAGGTCTTCGGGAACATCTATGAAAGGGAGATCAGCAGGAACACAGACTCATGCAATTTCTCCGAAATCTTCCAAAACACATCAGGTGCTCATGAGCTGGGAGTGTAGTGTCATTGGGAAGGTGATTCAACTAATCCAACATCTGTGTTGATCGCCTGGGGGTGTCTGTTGATTTGCCCTTTGTCAGGTAATTCAAGGTGATAAAGTAATTTGGTTAGTCGATAAAACTCACGAATGGAAATACGTTTTACAAAACAAAAAAAGACATGAATTAAATAATAAATAAATGAAACAAATGAATGAATGATTTTTATTATTATTATTTATGAGAACTACAGGGACACTTATGCAATCTTTTTCATACACGAGCGCAGTGTTTCGAATCCACACACACATCCTCTCCACACAGAGAGCACATTCTGTAAGACAAACCTAAACCAATCCACACTACACAAAACTGCATGACCTAAAATAAGATACCACAAATCCTACATCATAACCTACTATTTAGTTCTTAGTGTTCTTCTGGATACAGAGACAGAGAGAGAGAGAGAGAGAGAGAGAGAGAAGGAGAGTCAATAAAGATGCTCTGAAACCCACACACTTCGACATTCTCCTCTAAAAACAGTTTAGACACTTCCTGATAGTGATATGCAGCTGCTATGCTGGAAAACGGAGTGAAACAGGTGAAGAGCTCCGCGATGCCTGCAGCTTGGTTTCACACTCCCTCCATTCAGACAGCGTTTCTCAAGCTTCCTCAGCCTCGGAATGGTCTCGGAATGTGACGGTCATTTAATCGAGTCCCGGCCAAAATGGCATGAGATCTGCACGTGAAGAAACCGCTTCTGCTCCTGCTGCCTTGTTTCAACAAAAACCAACAAAGTTGTCTTCCTGTACTTTGACTCTTTTATTTAAATACCAAAGTCCTGTTGAATTCTTAAACATAATTGGTTAGAAGGTGTTGATTAATTTGATTAATCTCGCTGTAATTCAAAATAACGGGGTAATATCAATGCACTCGTTCAGCATACTGTACACACAGGGACTCGTAATGCAGATAAATTGATCTAAGGCTAAAAATAACCTGATTGATAAACATCGTGTCTCGGGTCTGTGCCCGTGGAGCTTGCTTGTTTACCTTCTACATTTCGGCATTTGGCAGACGCTCTTATCCAGAGCGACTTACAAACGTGCTTTGAAGTTTCTGTCATTGGATAGATCCTTACACTGGGTTACTAGGTTACTAACATGTTCTCCCCTGGCTTGGTGAGTTTCCTCTGGGTATCTGTTTACATCCCACAGTCCTAAGGCATGCAGGGTAGGCTAACTGACATTTGCAAAATGCCCACAGTGTGTGCGCTTGTGTGTCCTGCAATGGACTGGAACCAAATCTAGGGTGTATCCCGCCTAGTGCCCTAAGTCTTCTGGGATAGGCTCCAGGCCTCCGGTGACCCTGTACGGGATAAGTGGTATAAAAAGAGTGAGTGAGTGAGAGTGAGAGAGAGAGTGTGAGTGAGTGAGTGAGTGAGTGAGTGAGTAAAAAAACATTGTGATTTCTAACAAGGTAAAATGAATAATCCTTGACATGTTGGTGTTTATGAAGCATTTACTAGAAGAATCTCGAGTGTCAGCACTTTGTAATGATCAGTATGTTCTCTGCCACAGGAAAGTCTTCAGGACAGAGGATCATCCAGATTCCCATTAATGCGACACGCTGCATTTTATCGTCTTATTTAAAAAAAAAAATTTAATTTTATGATGGAACAAATGTTTATAGCTGCTGTAAGCTAAGGAACTAACATTTGTTGACGTTCCACAACATTAAATGCAACTTCTTTTTTTTTTCTTTTTCTTTTTTTTTTTAAGTATAATGTGTTGTTTATTAATAAATTCAAAGTTGCAATAGCTGACAAACTGCTAAGGCATGAGACCAATAAAGCACAATGAGGTGTGCTGTTTTTGAAGCTGTTGAGCTCAGAAATTAGTTTCAATTTTTTTTTTTTATGGAAACGCAGATAACATCTTTCACTTTTATAACGGCTAAACTTATTGACAGACACTTGTATAAAAGTGTAATGATGTATAAAATAACAGTACGATATGACACAAGGCCTTGATTTGATCCGTTTGTGTATAGTATATTGCATTCAACAGATTGTATAATAAAGTGGTTCCTATTCTTCATAAAACGATAACACACAAACACACACGCAGAACCCCCCCCCCCTCTCTTTCTCTCACTCATTCATTCTTACTCTTAATCTCACTCTCTCTCTCAGTGTCTGTCTGTCTGTGCTTTTAACAGGTCAGGATAATAAGATTAATATTAGATTGAATTTTATATGCATCCTCCATCGAAAAAAAGAAATTTTAGGAAGCAAAAGGACATGAAAAGGGCAAAAAAAATGATACGGATCTCCTACAATGCAGCACATTTGAAGTTTCATAAAATATGATCTGAATAAATTCTAAGTTTATATACACTATATGGACAATAGTATTCGGCCAAACCTGTTAATTATTGAATTTAGGTGTTTCAATCAGTAAAGGGCGATCTTAATGCTTCAGCATACGAAGACATCTTGGGCAAAGCTATGCTTCCAACTTTGTGGCAACAATTTAGGGAAGGTCCTTTTCTATTCCAACATGACTGTGTCCCAGTGCACAAGGCAAGGACTATAAAGACATGGTTTGATGAGTTCAGTGTGGAAGAACTTGACTGGCCCTCACGAAGCTCTGACCTCAACCCCATCAAGCACCGCTGGGATGAACTGGAACGGAGACTCTTCTCATCCAACATCAGCGTCTGACCTTCTAAATATTCTACAGAATAAATGGGCACGAATTTCCACAGAAACACACCAAAATCTTGTGGACAGCCATCCAAGAAGACTGGAAACTGTTATAGCTGTAAAGGGGGACCAACTACATATTGAAGTTTGTGTATTTGGATTTTGCATCATAATGGACAGGTCTGAATTTTTAGCAGACCGGTATCTAAAAGAAACTGTAGTAGCTTGTGATTTAGGATCTGTGCAACCAGAAGGTTGAGAGTTCAAATCCCAGAAATCAGAGAGCCAGTGGTCGGTCTTAGACACACTCAGATTCTGTACACACTGGACCGATTTCTCACCAGCCAAATATTACTGGCTACGTATGTTACTGCTACAAGGTAGGCATTCCACTCCTGTTCCATATATTGGAAGAAGATTAAGAGTTTCGCTATAATTAAATTAGATGAGCCATTACACAGCTATTTACAGAAATTAAAAGATGCAGGCCGAGGTTGTTTTTTTTTCCATTAGTAATTAAACACCACCAGAATCTGGCTAGACTAGGTGATGACAGAGTTTAAGATGTTAAAGGCAATGGTGTGTTTAAAGAAAGTTAATGATTAAGGTTTTGCAGTGTATGAAGGCAAGCATACATTATCCTTGCCATGGTTCGCTTAAGTGGCTACAGCACTGTGAACACTGTTGCTATGTAACTAGGACTGAGTGAGCTAATGGCTAATTGCTTATGGCTCAAAATTTAGCTAAAAAACACATACGCTTTAATTGCTTTTACAAACCAAACCAAAGCGTCAAACATATAAATTATTCCCCTCAAACGTGTTGCCAAATTCCTAAGACTAAAATTGGGCTGTAAGTACACTTAACATCAACCGCTAACTTGATGAAGAGACATGAAGAGACATCAACATTCTGTCACCTCAGTCAGTAAATAAAAGTAAACCAGAGGGAGTCATTCATGCGGAATCTTCTTGTAAACACGGTGGACAAACGACCCCAGCTTGTTTTTCCAAGTCAATGAAGAGATACAAACAGCATCAGTTTACCTATAAATAACTTTTATACTGCACGACAGCTGTGGACTGACTGGCCCTCGTGTCTGCCGTGGCTTTCTGTATATGTCTCTAGTAAAGACAGCAGTGTCTCCTTTAGCCCTCCCTGGCAACAATACCGGAAGTCTCTGAAAGAACATGTTTGTCATTTCCATGTGATGACTGAGATATAAATGGTACAGAACAAACTGTGGTAGAACCTCCTCAATTGGCCAAGTCACACAATTCAGCAGACAACAATAATTAAGCTAATTAAACTCTGTCTAATGCTAATTCAACACTAATTAAACACTTGATAGCACTATGTGTCAGCACAGTTAAAGGCGTTAGGGATCGTGAAATGGCATATTCAGCTGGAAATTGTGAATTTGTGCTTTCGAAGATGGAACACCCCCAAATAGCATGTTCACAGCTCAAGTGGGGGGAAAAAAACCTGATACTTCAGTGAAATGGGTGATTTTGTAAGTATTTTCCCCCCAAAAGTACAGCTCAACAACTACATAGAAAAACTGTCATATATGATCAAGGACAAAGGATAATATGTTCTCCCTTATTGTTTATTAGCACACTAAATCGGGGAAACTAATTTCCCGCACATTAATATTTTAACGAGCGGTGATAATACAGCATAACAGCACTGCGACGTTTAAATATATGTGCCTTCCAAAAAGTCACGTTGAAAACCAGGCAAGGAAGCGCTTTTAGCAAAATATCTGATAACATTTTCCTAAACAACACAAGGCTGAATTCCAAATTCCTCTCTAACCCCTGACCAAGGGCACTATTTAGTGTGTTGAACAAGGGATTGTACAACCAAGCGCATTAGTTTCCATTTGGGATTCAGCCCAGAACCCGGAAGTTAGCTGATGTTCTGAAGTGGAATAAATTTAGAAGCTAAATCTCATAAATTTCTCAGGTGGTGGTCCACCACCACCATGTTTTATTCTCCTCAACTTTAGGGCTACAAAGTACCGGTGAGTATTTAAAACTGTCACCCCTGTCAAGAAAGAATATGTGTTGGCTAGTAACAGAACATACCTACATGGAATTTTATACTCCAGTCCAGAACATATTCAGCCATAAGTTTTTGGACACCCGATCATCACACTCACTGTGCTTGTTTAACAACCTATTCCAGAGTGCCAGTCACATCTCCACATACTTTTGGACATTCTGTGCTGAACTCTGTTTAGCTCCCGAACAGAACTTAGACTGCATATAAAACATCCCGATTACACACAAGCACTCTGAGAGTACATGGCAGAGCTACACCTTGAACTTTACCACTCTTAATAAACAAATTGCCTACCTAGATTTCTATTTATTGATCCACCGTGAGACAGAATACATCCCAAGCTGTTAAAGGAGGCCGTGCTGTTATACAAGCATACTGTGGATTTTCAATCATGAGTTAAAAAACCCACACACAGAAGAGTGCAGAAGCATAGAACACATGCAAAGTGAAGATACTGCACTGCAAGTTTCTAATTATTATAATAAGCACTATATTTACACATTATTATTTGCTTTGGCTTTTGATGCAGAACAGCACTCCTTCTCTTATTGTAATATTGCTTAAATGTTAACTACTAATTTAAGCCCAGTCAGTTTTTAGGACACACAAAGGCACAGCTGAGCTTCAGCCTCCTAAGTGCAATAGCTTGTCCAATTCTTTATGATTTAAAACTATTTTGGTATATCCTGGTTGGGGATTTTTAAGAAACTGCAACTGTGACAAATGTGTTTTTCAGGGCAGTAGATATGTTGATGTTAAATTAGAATTGCTGTGCAAGATCAGATTGGGTCAGATCGCTGTCTGTTGAGAAACTTATCTTAACATGAGATCATGGCAAAACACCAGCACAGAATAACACACACAACACACTTACAGAGGCACTGAAGCATAGAAATTTCAAGCTTCAGCATTTAACATAGAGGAGCAAAAACAGATAAGGGATAACTCTTATCCCAAGTCTATAAATCATATAAGTTTTGATGTAAGACAGACCTGAAAAAACCCAAACGACCCCTTTAAGCTTTCCAAACAGAACCCTGTGCTGGGTGATATAACTTCAAATCAATATCACTATTAACTGGACAACCTCGATTATAATTACTCACTCAATTACTCACTTATTGTCTATACTGCTTTATCCTGTACAGGGTCACTGGGGCCTGGAGCCTGTCCTAGGAGACTTGTGCACTAGGTGCGGTACACCCTGGACAGGGTGCCAAATCATTGCTGAGGGATGATGAACTGTCCCTAGTAACACAATCTTCTGAAAGTAACATAACATTTTATAAGTACTTCACAACACAACATTTCATATCTGCTAATTTCTCTGCAGGCTGACCTGTCCTTAGTAACCCGACATTCCCAGACTGACCTCTCTCCAGTAACTGTCCTCAGTAAGAGAATACATCAAGACCAAATTCTGTTCAGTAACAGAATATGATAAGAAAGGTCCCTCCTAAGTAACAGAACATTCCAAAAATGAACACGTAGCTGAACTCTTCTCAGTAACAGAACATACTGTATATACATGGAATTTACATACACAGCCAAAAGTTTGTGGACACCTGATCATCACACTCTTGCTTGTTTAACGACCTATTCCAGAGTGCCAGTCACCTATAAACTGCGTATAACACATCGCGATTACACTCAGACACTCTGAAAGTACATGGAGCAGATACACCTTAAACCTTACCACTCTTAATAAACAAATTAAGTACCTAGATTTCTATTTATTGATCCACTGTGAGACAGAATACATCCCAAGCTGTTAAAGGAGGACATGCTGTTATACAAGCCTACTGTGAATTTTCAATCACGAGTTAAAAATCTCACACACACACACACACACACACACACACATACACACACACACACACACACACACACACATGAGGATGCAGAAACAAAGAACACATGCTAAGTGAAGATACTGCAATGCAAAGTTTCTGATTATTATTATAATTATTATATTTGAGCATTATTAGTTGCTTTTAATGTTGCACAATTTCTCTTAAATAAATGGGCAGGCAATGTTCTGTGGTAATCAGCCAGCAGTATACTGCAGTATGCATAGAATAGGCATGTAAGAATTTAAGATATACATGTATATAAAAAATACAGGGTGACAAAAATATTTGGACATTGCAGTTTCTTTTGGTCCATGTAATCAATAGTTTAATTAACAGTTTATTAAAAACCCAAGGTGCACCAATCCAATAATAAATATCAGCCTATCTTGGATCCGAAAGTCTCTCTCAGTTTATTATTTGATGCCGTGATTGACACTGAACACATGTCGTCTTATAGAATGATGCTATCACATCTCCAACATTATATATAACTCAGACACAAAAGCCTACAGAGCATCAGATCAGTTACTGAGCAGACATCGGTGTCACGTAACAGCTGATACCGAGAGCTCTGTTTTTCCAGGATCGTATAGAAAATGATGAAAAGGGGGGAAAAAAAGACACCTACGGCAATGACATTTCGGTATCATCAATCATTCCATAACCAGATAACGGAAAGGAACCAAGTGGGTGCATTTTTTTCCCTTCTCCCACATACTGTATACTCAATCAGCCAAAACATATCCGGTCCAAAGTTGGACTTTATACAAACCTCAAAGAAATCAAAGACAGTTAAGTCTGTCTCTTTATCCGTGTGCATGCTGCAGGCATACATCATTGTAATTGCAAAGAGACTAACTTATGTGACTTCTCACACACTATGACACACTCGTAGCTATCCTACATTTGGGTAAAGGCAGAGATTGCCTAATTTTCATTTTTTGCCCTTTAATGTTTCTTTAAAGAAGGAAGGGAGATCAGTCGCAACTGAGATTACACTAGACATGCGGGATCTATAAATCCTTCCAAAAGACAAACTGCATTTTAGACCTCCTTGGCAATTTTGGTTAACCTGAAGCTTTTCTTAAAGATGGTTAGAGTGGAGGCAACATTTTTGTCAAATAGAGAAAGCAATGTGTTACTCTGAGATGACCATCAGTGTCATGTCAGGTCACAGTTTTCCATCCTTCATTCCTTTGTTTCTTCCTTTATTCATTTATACCTTTTTAGGAGCCACTTTACCCCTGTCAGGGTCACAGGTGAAGCCCACAGCAATACTGGGCTTAAGGAAGAACTACACCCTGGATACGAATCGAGCGCTGAACACACACTCACACAGTCACTAGTTGCAGTATGTTTGATAATATTTATTTAAACTGATTGAAATGATTCTGATTAGAGATTCCAACCTAACTTTTACCATGCACGCTGATCTGATAAGATGTGTGTTTACATGCTCAGAGCATTTACTCTGAATTTTTTTTTTTTTTTTTTTTTTTTTACATGAACAGAGTGGGTCTGCCCACTGCAAAGCCTTTAATATTTCAGACAATAGAACAGCTTTTTCTTTAGCTTTGTGGTTCAGCTAGGCTTCTCATCTTTTCCAATGAATCCTTCCTTTTGTGTGATTGGTTAGACGCTTTAATATGTATGAAATGGTGAACCAATCTGTGCTCCGTCCTCAGCCAGAGGCCCAGGGGAAAAAGTCTGAAGTAAAGACAGGTAGGAGAGATCTGTTCGCACTGAGTTTACAGATCGGGAATGCAAGTTAAACACCCCCCTCCAAAAAAATTAATAAAAAACTTGTCAAGTCATCTAACATTACCCCTACATGGGGCAAACAAGTGCAAAGAATATATCTATTCAGGTTAGTGAGAAATATTCAGATCAAGTGTTTACATGGCTAATATTGACCTATTGAAAGGATTTTCAAAGATTTACACCACCCTGATTTAAAATTTTCATTGATGGTATTTAGTAGATGCCCATAATTCAGAGCTTACATTTGTATCTCATTATACTCAGAGCAGGTTTGAACCTGGGACCTTTTGATTAACAGTTCAACACCTCGAGCAATGCCCCATTTCTTAAAACTCGATCCGGTTAAGTCGGATCAGGTCAGACTTCAGATGCAATTTAATTCCATTTGAACTTTAGTTCCTATTTAAATGAATAGTGGAAAATTAGTCTCTGTGTAAACCCACGTACTAATTCACACCTACGGGCAATTCTGAGTCGACAGTCCATTTACTGGCATGTTTTTTTTTTTTTTTTTTTTTTGGAAGTGGGAGGAAACTGGAGATCCTGGACAAAAAAAATCTATAAGAACAGACAGTAACCTGAGCTCAGGATCAAATCAGGGACCCTCAGTTCCCAGTTTCACACACTATTCTGTCTGGGGTTTTTTTTTTTCCACCGTCCACCAAGAAGGAATGATAAAAAATAAATTAAAAAATGTGCATTACGGAGATGACTATCAATGTCAAGTCATGTCTTTATGTAAGAAGGAATTTCAAAAGGAGAAAAAACCCAGAGAGAGAGAGAGAGAGAGAGAGAGGAGAATCTGAACAGATGTGAGGATTGTCCCTTAAGATTCTGATTTATATAAGTTGTAAAGTGTGTAAAGTCTGACCATAATTAAATACCCTAAATGTAGTTTAGTCTAGTTAGACACACTGTTAAGCAATGCAATACCTACATAACCTGTGAGCGTTATTATAACTCTTAATAAGGCTTCTGCAGCACTGCCTCTGACTGGACATCCATTATGCATTCATGCATATGCATTTCTCTCTCCTAAAATAGCTCTATTTAGTGTGCAATCTCTTGAAAGTTCCCTGTGTGTGTGTGTGTGCGTGCGTGTGTGTGTCTGCGTGCAGAGATTCCAGCCTGACACATATACAGAACACATACGCACGCGCACACAGTCACATTCACATTCACTCTCGCGCACACTCACGCGCACTCTGCTAGCTTAAACACCAGTGCACGCGCTAACCGTAACACAGCGGCTCAGAATTAATCAGCGGTTTCGCTTTAAATGTCCTCCACTGACCTGCTCGGCAGATTGTCCCGTGTGTAGCCCGGACCCGCTGTCAGACTCCATGCAGGCAGCTCATTCAGCCCCAGAGTGCTCCGGCTCAGACTCGCGGAGTCGCTCGCGCCGCCTCCGTTCTGCCCCCAAAGTCACAAACACACAGAGAAGACGCTCTTCTTATTTAAGCCGCAGTTACCTATGATAACCACTAGAGGGCGTCCCGCAACACACGGTGAAATACAATCAGCGCACTGGCACCACCTACCGGCCAAATCGAATAACTTTTCAGAATCGGAATCGGAAAGAGCTTTTACATACAGGACAAGGAATGTGTTTTGGTGACAGAAGCTTCGAGAGACGACCACACACACACACACACACGTACAAAAAAAAACAAAAAAACAATTAACAATAAATGGCTGTGGGTTATTGTCAAATAAACATCAGTGGTATTTCACATAATAATAATATAGCACAAATTTCTTTTCGTTTTAATCAAATGAATATCCAAAGTAATTTTAAATATGCTTACATGCGTAAAAACAAAACCACTCTATCCTGTATACATGGTTGTGGGCGGCCTGGAGCCTATAGCAGGAGATTTAGGGCATGAGGGCAGCAGGGTACGCCCTGGACGGGGTGCCAATCCATCACAGTGCACACACACACACTCATTCTCACACTAAAGGTAATTTGGAAACAAATCAGTCTAATCTGCATGTCTTTGGACTGTGGGAGGAAACCCACCAAGCACAGGGAGAACATGCAATCTCTATGCACGCAGACCCCGAGGCAGGAATCGAATCCGGAGCCTGGTGGTGTGAGGCAACAGTGCTAACCATCATCATCATCATCATCATATTTTAACAGCCTTTAAGCTTCACTTCTTATTTATAAGTACATGTGGTAATTAAGGTTTTTAATTATTACTACTTTGGAATATACAGTATTATTCAGCTGGAGAAAGTTATTGATTGGGATATTTTCATTAATACAGGATGATTTATACAGGAAGGTCAGCACTAACATGTTGTACATCCAGGGTTGCAGATTTGCAACTCGCCTCTAGTCTGTGCCAGGAGTTTGCATGTTCTCCCCATGGGAGTCTTGTAAGTGCTCTTGTTTCCTCACAAAGGCAAGTGGTGTAGGCTGATTCTTTTTTTTTTTTGTAGCGTGTAAGTGTGTTTCCTGTGTCACCTTGAATTCAGAATCTTGGGGTGATTCTAGAGACAGACCTTAGTTTCAGTAGTCAAGTCAAAGCAGTAACTAAATCAGCTTACTATCATCTCAAAAACATTGCAAGAATTAGATTTGTTTCCAATCTTGGAGAAACTTGTCCATGCCTTTATCACCAGCAGGGTGGATTATTGTAATGGTCTCCTCACCAGCCTTCCCAAGAAGACCATTAGACAGCTGCAGCTCATCCAGAACGCTGCTGC
>JAQMYL010000012.1:10480319-10490817 GCA_030014365.1 Clarias pachynema | reverse complement strand
TGGAATTAGGTAATTATGTAACAACAACAAAAACAACAGTTAGTTGTTATTTTAAGACACAGAGGTCAGCCTTTCTGACTTTCAGGCTCAGGTTTTACTGAGCATATTGGAGAATATGAGTTCTTCTGGTAACTTTGTCACACTCGCTAATAATATTACAATGCAAAACATTATGCCCAGTATTGTGTAGGTTTCCCTTGTGCCACCTGGGCCCCTTGCTAAACGACTCCACAGACTTGCGCTGTGGTGTCTGGCACCAGATGGGTTGGATGTTGTTGGTTTGTGGGGTCAGACTGGTTTGTGGATCAGAATGGTTTCTGTGGCACATCTAATTGGTTTCTGATCAGATCGGGTTTTAGGGAAGCTCCAGGTTGTTAGTCTTGGCTCCTTTGCCTACTGGGCCCGGTGGGTGGTATGCTGTGGGGCACTGGGTGTTCTAGTTGTCAGGGGCCGGAGAATAACGTAACCCAAAAGCAGACTCAAGACACAAAAAGCAGTTTACGTTTTTTTTTAATGTGTAAAATAAAACACCTTGTGATCCTGGGGCATGAGACTAAAGGTTTTATCTGGGAGACGCGAAACAAAGGGTTGATGCGTTGCATGGTGGATGGTAGGAGTAGTCTGACTGTGCATGGGTTGATGACCTTAGATACTGTATGGTGAATGGTCCGATGAACCTGGGGGAGATCTTATGGGACTCTGTGTTAATGGGGACGTTATAGGTGGAAAACATGACTCTTTGCCCAACACAGTAGTTTGGGGCAGCAGAGCGTCGGCGATCCGCATGAAGTTTGAAGAGGGATACCGAGTGACGAAGTCTGGTTCTAGCCTGCAACCAGGTCCTTTTGCAACGGTGAACAAAGGCCTGGGCTGAGGGAACTTCCACCTCTTCTCCTTGGGCGGGGAATAGGGGGGGTTGATAACCCAGACTGCACTGGAATGGTGAGAGCCCTGTGGAGCCTGTAGGTAACAAGTTGTGAGCATACTCAATCCATGGCAACATTTGACGATGTTGAGCTGAGCCGTCTCTTTGGCTGAGGGGAGCTTGGACAGGGGAACAAAGTGAGGAGCCTTAGAGAAGCGATCGACAGTTAGGACGCAGGTGTGGCCCTCGGACTCTGGGAGTCCTGTGACAAAGTCTAATGCAATATGAGACCATGGTCTGTGTGGAACCGGGAGTGGTCTGAGGAGACCCGCTGATGGTTTATTACTAGTTTTGTTGCGGGCGCAGATCTCACAAGCGCTAACAAACTGCTGTGTATCTTCTCTGATGGAAGGCCACCAAAAACGTTGTTGGATGGAAGGTCCGGGCCCCACTGGGATGACAGGCCAATCGTGAGTTATGACCCCATTCTAAGACCTGGGAGCATGCCGTGGGTGGAACAAAGAGCGGGCCTGGCAGTGTTTCTGGTGGGCCGAGGTCCTGATTCAGTGCCTGCTTGACAAGGGTCTCGATGTCAAAGGAAGTTGCTCCAACACGGCAGTGGGGTGGCAGAACTATCTGTAACCGAGGCAAATTGACGTGAGAGGGTGTCAGGCTTAGTGTTCTTGTTACCTGGTTGGTAGGACAGGGAGAAATTAAAGCGGGAGAAAAACAGCGACCACCTGGGTTGGCGGGAGGTCAATCACTTGGCCGACTTGAGGTACTCCAGATTCTTATGGTCCGTCCAGACGAGAAATGGGATGTTGGCAGAGAGGCGATGGGAGAAGAAGCAGCAAGGATGCACTTTACCATCAACTGGTGACCTCAGAGAGTACGGACCCTATGCCTGAGTCTGAGGCATCAACCTCCACTATGAATTGGTGGGTGAGATCTGGCTACGTGAGGATGGGTGCTGAGGTGAATCAGTTCTTGAGTTCAGAGAATGCCTCTTCCTCCTGGCTAGACCACTGAAAGGGGTTTTTAGAGGATGTGAGGGAGGTAAGTGGTGCAGCCACTGAACTATAGTTTTTCGTCTTGTCCTTCTTAGCTACAAAGAAGAAACCAGCCCCTGCAGGAGATGAAGACAGGCGGATGATCCCAGCAGCAAGTGAATATATTTGTCCATAACCTCCCTTTCCTTTGAAGAAAGCAAGTACAGTATCCCCCTGGGGGGGTTTGTGCCCAGGAGGAGATCGGTGGCACAATCATAGGGTCTGTGGGGTGGTAGCGAGAGAGCTCGTGACTTGCTGAAAACCTGTTTGAGATCTGTGTATTCACGAGGGATGGTGGACAGGTTGAGGAAGTCCTCGTCGGGGCGATATGTAGCAGGCGGGTAATGGGCTGACCTGAGACAGGATGCCAGGCATGAGGGACTCCATTCCTGGATCTTATTCTTTTTCCAGTCAATGTGGGGATTGTGATGGGTAAGCCAGGGCTGTGCAAGAACCAGAGGCGAGTGGGTGTGGCGCATGACTAGGAGGGGGAGGTCTTCGGTATGGTTACCAGAGATCTGTAGAGTAACCAGGATAGTGCGATGGGTAATGGCAGGTAGAGAGGTGCCATCAAGGGCCCGAACAGCTAGTGGATTTTCAAGGAGGGTTGTTGGGAGGTTGAGGTCCTTCACCTCTGATGCAGAAATAAGATTCTAGTCTGAACCGGAGTCAATTAGAGCTGAGACCATATGAGGTTTGCCATGTGTTACAATGATGACCGGCAGAAGTGGACATGGGTTAGGGGAAAGGTTACGGGTTGCCCCCAGTTCCACCGGAGGCGTTTGGGCCTTTAACGGATATTGGAAGCGGTAGTGACCAGTAAATAAATACAGGAACCAGACTTGAGCTTTCGCTGGCGCTCCTCCCGGGAGATGCGGGCTCGATTCACCTGCATGTGTTCAGGGTCAGAACTAGAAGTTAGTGGAGAAAGAGGATAGATAGGCGGCAGCTGAGGACCTGGGTCTGGGCGAGGGTGGGGGTTGGGTGCGGCATCTACGAGACAACCGAGCATCTGTGCGTCCTGCTAGCTCCATGAGACCATCGCTGGGCAGCTCTTGGCTGAGCAGGTGATCCTTGATCTCCTCAGAAAGGCCATGGAGGAAGGAATCATAGAGCGTTTGTGTGTCCCAATTCGTGGATGCAGCCAGTGTACGGACCTCAATTGCATAATCATACGCAGAGTGAAGGCCTTGACGGAGCTCCAGTAATACCCTGGCGGCATACCTGCCAGAATGGGGGCGGTTGAACACCCTTTTCATCTCCAACCTGAAAGTAGAACAACATGGGTCATTGGCATCACAAACAACGGTTCCCCATTCATGTGCCCAGTCGGTTAGGAGTGTGATCACGAATGCCACTTTGGAGCGTTCCGTGGGAAAAGACGGCGCGCCATTGTATGGCTGCGGATGCGGGAGTCTGGACTCTTGGCGCATGGTGGGCGAAGGAGTCGGACAAGGTGTAGCTGGGAGTCGTTCCAGTTGTGAGGAGATGAACTAGAGTGTTTGAGTGACTTGTTGGATGCTCTGCTGGTGGGAGCCTAGCAGGGCTCCTTGCTGTGAAAGCGCCTGTCTAATTTTGTTCCAAATCTGCTGGGTTCGTCATGGCCGATGTATGCTGTCAGGAGCCGGAGAATAACCGAACCCAAAAGCAGACTCAAGACACAAAAAGCAGTTTATGTTTCTTTTAATGTGTAAAATAAAACACCTGGCAGAGCTGGCAGTGTGTTGCTGTGGTGGCTTGGTGAACGTTTGGAGACCGGGATCAAAGTCAGTAAATGCATTCTTGTCCGTCGTCCGCGAGCATACACGCAGATGTGAATCGTAATCAAACAGCGAGAGAGATCAAATCTGGAAGCGTGGTTCAAGATCAAGTGTCGGTAAGTCATACACAAAGGCAAAATCTGAAAGTGAGCGATAATCCAAAGGGCGAGACACAAAGACGAAATCCAGAAAAAGGACAGGGTCAAAATACAGATAACTAGGAAAAAATACCAAGACAGGACAGGAGGCACGCAAGTAAGATACATCGGCATGGAGTGAAGTTTCCAGCTTCCTTTTAAAGATGCGGGAGAGTAGCTTGATTAGTGACAGGTGTGCTCAGTTAATTGGCTGAGAGAGCGGGAAACAGCATGGATGGGGGTTATGACCTGAAAGTACTAGAGTGATCAGGCTGGCTCGTGACACTTGTGCGTTATTAACATGACAAGTATTGATGTTTTTTTTTTTTTTTTTTTCGATTTGTGCTGCTTTGAATTTTCTGTGGAATTGGATTTTGGTCCCACAGACATGGGTGAGTCTTGGGTGGCCATGATCCTGTCACCAGTGTATGTATATACCTGTGTGATGTTTTTCTTCGCTGTTACAGTACATAAGTTAAGTATGAATGAATGCAATTCTGCCATCCTTATGAATGAAATTTTGATACTTGAATACCAAGTTTGTAAGCCTTAAAATACCTTTATACTCTTCAAGACTTTAGCAAAAACAGAAAGAGGAGGCATTACTGTCTGTTAGCATTTCATAAACTTCAGCAGCTGTCAGAGTAAATGTATGAAGTTACCAAATGTGATGAGTGCTTCCAGGTGATGTTGTAGTTGAAGTTACGGTTGCTGGCAGAACAGATAATTTCTAGTCTCTCTCCAACAAGTCGAATATGTTCCTTCTTCTGGAGGAACACAGAGGGTGGAAAACGGACTAATGGAAGCAAATGAATAGAAAAAGTTAAAATTTTGTTGCAGATCTATCCATGTATGATATGATATGATATCTTGTGTATTTACAAAGACATAAATATACACAGTCACTTTTTTGGTAATCTCCGTTACAGTTTTAAAGCAAACATGCGCAATAAAATGCTACACAAAGACTTACTATAAGTGACTTGTAAATTGAAGACTGGAGACTTTTTTTCTTCTCCTCCTATCCTCGCACTGCAGACATACTCTGAATTGAACCAAGGCTTGAGGTCCCGAATCAGCATCCCTTTCTTGGGGTCAAAAGTTACGTTCATGTTAGAGGGTGGTGCAGACCCATTTTTCATGCGCAACCGGACATCAGTGGCCGCCGGGTCAGTAAGAAGGCAGGGGATGAAGGCATCCTCTCCTTCTTTTTTTATAACATAAGTAGACAGCGGGGTGTCAAAGAGAATATTTGGATCTGAAGATTATACAAGAAACAGCCCATTATATAAACAAACAAATAAATAAATAACAATAATAAATTGTTACACAATCAACTTCTCAAGTCCATGTGTAAACTCTATACTCACCTCTTACAAATATGTACACAGATGAGAAGATGGAGGAATTTATGTCAGTGTACACACACTTATAAGTGCCTGTTAATTTGTACGTAGCTTTTTGCACAGTAAAGGTGCAGTTGTTCCCATTAGGCTTGCTTTTTGTTTTATATTTAGCTAACCGAGGTTCAATATTCACTGGGCCATCACCATCACAGGTTAGTTCAAGACGCGAACCAGAGTCGATAACCACGTCATTTTCAGCCGGATCTGCTCCGTTTACCTTTATTCTCGGATGAGACAAGGCTGTCAAAAAGGACAATAGAAATTATAAGCATACATTCTTTCACTCACTCATTCATTCTCAGTACCCACTTTAACCTGATCTGGGTCATGATGAATCCCAAAACACTGGGCGGGCGAAGCCAGTCTATCACACTCAACCAAACACACACACACTTTCATACACTCACTTACACAATACACCTGTTTTTCAGAGGTGGAAGGATACTAGAGAACTCAACATAAGCTATAATCAGAGCTAGCGACTGAACCAGAGTCACTGGAACTGTGAAACAATTGGATATCTTTTTTACTAGACATTTATTTATTTATTGGTGAAATCAATGGCCTTAACGCATGGCTATAACATAACAGATTTGTATTGATGGGATCTGACCTGACAACTATTCAATCAGAAGTCCAAAAGTATAACTACTGGGTGACAAATGTTCTTGTTACTACCTGATCATATAGTAGAGATTTACAGATTTGGGCAATTAAAGGAATCAGAACCCAGTTTTGCTAGACCATCTCCATTATCATGATATCACCCCTACCAGAAACATAAAAATAAAATGTCTTTTAGCACATTCAGTAAGTGCACTAATAGGGGATTTGGCTGTGCTTTTCTTACCCAGGGAGGACAACCTTTGCCATCATAGACAATCAAGCTATCAATTTTCTATTTGGTCAATGAAATAGTAGAGTGTTTCCCAAAGTGTTTGCCCTAGTGGGCCATTTATAACAGTGGATAAATACTGTAACTACTGAAAATAAATAAATAAACAATTGGACAGTTTAAAATTCTTAGATAATGTTTCTAATTAAGTATGTACATTTACAACGTAACCAGAACTAATACAAAAAAACGCCACAAGATTTAAATTATGTGATACAAGAGAGAAGAGTATGTTGACCACAGCTGCGGTAAAAGAGTTCAGGGGTTACAGCCATTTTAAGTTTGGGAATGGATGAAATAGTGCCATTAGAAAAAGTTATTTTAAAAATCTTTTAAACTTCATGGTGGTTTGACACAGCTGTAACTAAAACTTGTGATTCCAAATCCCACCACTTGCTGCACTTCACACATCTGCCGAAGCAAGATTCTGATGACCACAGCACAATTTGTACCTAATGAGTTAATTAGAGTTCATGAATCCCAGACAACCTTTTTAAAATCAGGAACATGGAAGTATGTAAAAAGCTTTCAAGTAACACATTTGCTTATTATACTCAGTCACACACAGTCACAGTTTTAGCACTAACGTAACTAGCTAACAAGTTTATCACATGCTACTTTAACAAATAACAATCCTTAACACAACGTATCGTCAATTAGGTTTCTATGAAACCAAAACTTGGTTTCTTGTTTTGACTTGGTTTTAGTTTGGCTAGTTAAGACATGCCTAATTGTCCCACAGACATCTCTGGTTCTACGATGTGTGGTAATGACATGGCTGCAGGGCCTGAGGAGAAATGAAAGTGACGAGTTAATAGCATGTGCAGAAGTACTGGAGAGGACTTTACAGATGTTGCAGAATCAGGCAAAAACCCAACATCCTACTCCTTCTCTCACTTCTCCCTCTCTCTCTCATTATCTTTCTTACTTTGAGTCATATCTATCTATCTATCTTTTGCTATAAATGCGCGAGCTAAAACTGGGCTCAATCTATTTTTTTTCTTGTAAACTACAGTATGAGTCACACATAATGATCTCTGTGAGGTTTATTGGTCTACAAGTGTCTTAATTCATGTACGCATCTTAACTGATTGCTTTATCCGGGTCAGGTTAGCAGAAAATTAAATATAGCTTGAATGGTATTTACATGAATTATGTAAGAAGTAAAGGTCAATATAAATCGCAAAAAAAATGTAAAAAAAATTTACATTGCAGAATGTGATTTTCAAACACAAGAACACATTTCTGGTTCATAAAAACCAGAAGTGAGATTAGGCGTTACACAAACTGAGCAGTTTAATTCTGACCAGAAACCTCAAAACATACAAATAATTAGGACTCAGCAAATTATGTTCAAAGCTTCCCGTTATCTGTTATTATGTTGGACAGTGGTGTAAAAACAGATTTGGGGGAAATAAGGATTAATAAGGACCTGGTGAGAAAATGTGTACATGCATGTATTTCTAGCTTGTGTCCAGTTTGTAATTTTGTTGGTAGTACTGTCTACCATGATCATTTGTTCACAGAGTGATCGCTGTAGTCTCACACTACATAAATTGATCAAAGGTACTAAAATAAATGCAGTACTAAAAAAAAAACATGAAACAACAGTGATACATTCACTTCACGCAGTTATTACCGTAGTTCAATATAAATTAATGGGATCCATGAGTGTATAAAATTAATAATACTCAACAAACATAATAAATGTAATAAGCTTATATTAACCAATCGCAGAAAGATATCTCAATTCTCTCAGGGATTAACAGAAATTCTGAAGAAATTATTTGTCAATGGAAAGTTCAGTAACTCTCACCTTGAACCTGACAGGACAGCAGCCCCACAATGAAGGTGAGGAGAATCATCTCGGACCGCTGACGGCCAGAGGCCTGAGTACACTGTATGTCTTCTCTGTTGTATATCTGCCCTGGAAATAAAGAGTACCCATTCCTTCAAGGCACTTCAAGACACAAGAACTTCCACTTCTTCATTTTACAGTGACCGCCTAGAATATGAGTTAGCTACAGTCTGAATCAGCCACAGACTGACCCTAGAAATAACATGAAGTGCTTACTGAGACAGTGCAACAAGTACATTTTTAGGCTTGATGTAAAGCAATAATTATCTTTGGTCTTAGATTCCAATTTACTACTAGTACTACTACTACACAGTGGCTTAGTTTATAACACTGTCGCCTCACACCTCCAGGGTCGAGGGTTCAATTCCCTCCTTGAGTCTGTGTGCATAAAGTTTGCATGTTCTCCCTGTGCTTGGTGGGTTCCCTCTCACAGTCCAAATACAGTACATGCAGATTAGGCTAATTAATGTATCCAAATTGCCCATAGAATGAGTGTGAATGAGTGTGTGGTGTGTGCATGTGTGCCCTGTGATGGATCGACTTAATATATTTAACATTTAGAGTTACTATTCTATAAATTTGTAAAAACCTAAATAATTATTGTACTTTTTGCCTTTCACCCAAGTATGCTTTTGACAACTTACATTCACTTATACATATAAAGCAAACCATAGCGTGTATAATATTTCCTTATAAAATAGAATTATATTGTGACAATAAATATGTAAAGAAAAAAAAAGTAACTTACGTGAAAAAAAAATATATAGAAGGATTATATAGAATGTAAAGTACTATGTTTTCTTATAATGAATGGCTGTTTTTCAGAGCATGTAGAGAGTGGGCCATTGCTACTGTTCCACTGTTACTCAGATGATTGTATTAAATAAGGTTGATCAAACCTTGGTGAGAAAAAGAGCCCTTCACTCTAGGCTCAATGTTGTACTTCCATATTAACATGAAGACAGTGAAGATACAGTACAATGACTCAGAAAAAACATACTCTGTGTCAGTGCCATAACTTGTGTTGTTTTACTAATGATTCGGTTTACAGTGATAAATATACGTCATGACAAATTTGTTGTTTGCACAGTATCCCAGGACATACTACTGTGTATGCACTGAAATGTGTTTTGGTACTTAAATTGTGGCAACTGTTGTATTTTAAAATTATACAGACCATCGGAATCTAACTTTTACTTTAGTCTTGAATTTTGTGAACACCTGACCATCACACCTATATGTGATTCTTCCCAAAGCTGTTGCCACAAATTTGGAAGTACTATTGTATTAGGTTGGCATGCTGTAGCATTGCAATTTCCCTTCACTGGAACTACAAACCCAAACATGTTCTAGCATGTAAACAAATGTAAACAAATCAATGAAGCCATGGTTTGAAAATCCCTATAGTCATCCTGTAAAACCAGCTCAAGTGTCCACAAATCTTTTGGTCATATAGTGTTCCTTGTTTCTGAACACAATATAGCATTAAGTTACTTCAACAGTGTATTTTGTTGTTATAACCATCCACCATGTCACCCCAGGCTCTGTATTAACCAGATGCTGTGTCTGCTTTTTATTTGTATGTCAGTTGCAGATTTTCTACACTGTAAGAGGAAAATACTGTACATGTTGTTCTCTGTGTCAGGATTTTTGTTGTTCTTTTTTTTTTTATCACTGTGTTTTTGTTCTGCTCTAGGAGCCTACAGTCATATTGTCTTTTGCATCAGAACTCCAATGAGAATCGAGCAACTTACATTTTTATCTCTTTATACATCTAGCAGTTAAGGGTTAAGGGCCTTGCTTAAGGGCCCAACAGAGGTAAATTGTGATGCTGGGGTTTGAACCTGGGACCTTCCAATCAGTAATCCAATGCCTTAATAACAGAGCTACAGATTTAAAATTCTGCCACAGTTTTGTGCAAATAGTTTATATATCATCATGTTTCAAACCAAACTGATTTTTGTTTAGTGTCAAAACAAAAATGACAACTGTACAATATATTATCAATATATTACAAGATATTTTTATGAAAGAGCGTTACAGCATGAAATTTTCTTGTTAAAATAAGAACCATGGAAACCTCGCCATGCATTACCTCAAACAAGTCCAATTTTGGGCATAGTGCATTGCCTAGTAAAATTCTAGGAAATGCAACCATCCATCCATTATGTAGCATACTATGCAAAAGTCTTATACACCATATTATCTTTAGTACAAATTTTGCACCACATATTTCTCATGTCCGCATTTTTACCGCATTTTTAACTTAAAAATTAGTAAATATATGTCATTACAGAAGAATATTTGCATATTTAGAAAGCAACATATTTGTTACAGACCTGTTTCAGACGAAACCATGAAACCTAATGTAGTCCCTTGTTGTTTTGAAAGACCAACAAGGGACTACAAGTGTGTCCCTTGTGTAGACCAAGTGTGACAAAGTTACCAAGAAGACTCATATTCTCCAGCATGCTCAGTAAAACAGCCATTTTACATACAGTACTGTGCAAAAGTCTTGGAAGCATTAA
>JAQMYL010000012.1:10459969-10474124 GCA_030014365.1 Clarias pachynema | reverse complement strand
ACCGGGGTTGTCGACCGCTAGTTGGGCATGTTTCAGCCCAAGACACGCCGAGCAGACCTGGTGTGTGTCTTTGCTCGAAATTTTGTTCCCACATAAGCAGAGTCGCACGTCTCCTCCTTCCCTAGCTTTAGCGGTCTGCGTTGCTGCAGCCATAGTGAGTTGTACGGTCCTAGAATCGACTGGAGTGTCGATTGAAGGAGCCAGGCGAAAGACGGTGTGGTGACCAGTCGTTTGCCTAGAGTTCAAAAGATAGGCTTCTGGTGTGAAGCGAGAAGAGGTTTTTGAATAGCGAAGTGACGTTGTGCGGCTCCCTTTATACGGGGGGGGAGGCCACTCCCAGACACAATAGGGCTTCTGAGGAATATGCAGAAGGGGCGTATCCCATAGTGAGACACCGAAACGTATGCTTGAAAGAGAACCGAAAACAATATAACAAATCAGAAAACACAACGACATATCCAGATACAAAATAACAAATGAGAAAACACAACGACAATTCAGTCAAATCAGAAATGGTATGTATAGTTTGCGAATGAAATTCTTATCGCTGATTGGATGAGACATCTGTCACTCAAGACATACAATAAGTAATATCAAGTGAAGTCAGAATAATTTTTAAAGCACATTTAACACAATTTAGTTGACCAAAGTAATATATAATCCTAAAATACTGAAATGAATCCTTAAATGAAAATACATCTAAATGTCTGTGTGGCTGCAGTACTTCCTGTGTTTTTCGAGTGACAGATGTCTTGTCCAATCAGCGGTAAGAATCAACATGCTCTTTGTGGGTTGCGAATGAAATTCTTATTGCTGATCTTTAGTGGCAGATGTCTCCTCCAATCAGCGGTAAGAATGTCATTCGCAAACCACACTTACCTTTTTTTGGGTTGTTGATTCTCACCGCTGATTGGACGAGACATCTGTCACTCAAAATATAGTACGTATATATGAAGTACTGCAGCCACACGGACATTTAGATGTATTTTCAATACAATGTTTAAGGATTCATTTCAGTATTTTAGGATTATACAGCACCTTGGTCAACTAAGTTGTGTTAAATGTGCTTTAAAAATTATTTTGACTTCACTTGATAGTACTTCTTGTTTTGTTTGTTATTTTGTTTTCAGTTTTGTTGTTTTGTTTTCATTTTGATATTTTGTTTTTAAATTTGTTATTTTGTTTGCGGTTTTGTTATTTTGGTTTGCACTTCTCGGCCACCGTACTTTTCCCTGTATATGCACACTATTGTATTAGATGGCTTTGTATACTGTAACATTGCAATTTACTTTTACTGGAATAAAGAGACCCAACCTGTTAAAGCATGACAATATCCCTTGGATATTGGATATATAGGATATATATATATACCCTACCTTTCATTTTTATTAATTTCAACATTGTACATTAATATATTAAAGACATCCAAACTGTGAAAGAACACATATGAAATTATAAAGTAAACAAAAAAGTGATAAACAGCCTAAAATTTGTTTTATATTTTAAAATTTTAGGTAGTTTCAGGTAGTCATCTGAAATGGTTTTCAATTTACAGGTGTGGCATGTGAAGAGTTGTGACATTTCTTGTCTTCTTAATGTGCTTTAGATCATCAGTTGTGCGCTTGGAAGGAATGGTACAGAGTCAATAGCTCCATTAGTGCTACTACAGCTACTGTACAAATCCATATAATGGCAAGACACATAAGTAAAGAGAAAAGACAGACCATCATTCATTTAAGAACTGAAGGTCAGTCATATGAGACTCATGAGACTATTGCCAAGAGTGTCATCCAAGCAAAAGGTGGCTACTCTTAATAATGCAAAATATAAAACATATTTGTTTTTTTTATAAAGTTTTTTTTGACTACATAATTCCTTATTTGTTCTGTCATAATCAAAACATTAAGATACAATGTTGAAAACAATAAAAATAAAGAAAAACACACTGAATAAGAATGCTTCCAAACATTTCCATGTACATACACACAGTACAATGGGAAGATCCAAGGAGCTTTCTATAGACCTGAAAATGAGAATAGTAAATTTACACAATTTAGCAATGTCTTTTGGAGCCATTTCTAAAAAAATAAATAAAAAAAAAGTCCAAGATTAGTTAATACAATTTTATGTAAGTAGGCGTTGTGGTCACTTTGCCAAGGCATGAACACCATAGCTGAGAGGTAGTTGGTTTCAATGTCATAATAACTCAAGAACCACCAAACCAGATGCCTGTAATGACATACCGTAGAACACCAGCGTCACTGTCTACAGTCAAGCGAGTTTTATACCACCTGGACTGAAACGGTGCTGAGAAAAGTCTCTGCTCCCTTCAAGATCAAATAAAAATTTAAGTTGACCATATGAACAAAGAAAAGTGTTTTTAAGCAAGGTTTTGACCAGAGGTATGTTTGAATTAATAAATGTAAGGCATTTATCCCAAGGACACTGAAACAATTCTTAATCATAGTGATGGTTAAGAACCAGATGCTGTTGTTCTGCTACTTTTTTTTAGCAAAACATTTTTGGCTAGATGGACAGAAGTGAGCGTGTAAGCTTTAGGAGCATCAACACTATTGAAACATCCACGGCCAGTGCAATAATTACAGAAACAAACAATCAAACAAACAGACAATTACAAACTTTTTTTTTCTTTCTATTAATGATTCCAGTGAAGAATGCATATAAATTCCTGACATTTACCCAGAACTGTATAGAACTGTACAGAACTGTATCTGTCACACAAAAATCATTGTTGTGAATAAAACTCATGAATAAATTATAAAAATGTTTTTCAGAAGTGTTTGTATGTAATGCTCAACAAGAGGAGGAACTCTTCATCATGATATAAGACATATTCAAGGCCAACAATAATGAATCTGTGTATACCGTGTCATTTTAAAACACATTAATGGTCATTAAGATTGTAGGTTAAAAAAACATTGTGTGACAGCCCAGCTTGGTCTTGACAGTTAAAGTGATTATTAATGAATGGGAGCCACACAAAGGTGAAATGATGTACCAAAATATAGTTTTGGAGTGAGCACCTGGCAGCAGAATGCACTCGTCTAAATGAGGTATGGCCATCATCTAAACAGCAGTTGGGTCCTACAATCTAAAGAGATAGGTATAAGTGTCATATTTTAATTTAGATAAAAACTGATGTTGTGGAACATTCACAAATCACGTTAGTTCATAGTATTAACTCAATTATATCTAGAGTATAATTTATATCTATTCTATATATAAATATAGTACAATATTTAACATAAAAAATAAACTCTATCAAAATTCTAGCTCTAATTAAATTAAACTGAAACTAGTAGGGGGAAGAGGCTGGTGATGCTGTAAACCAAATGGTTTGTATAATTTTTTTAAATGTTTTTCATGATCTTTAACAACCATTGTTATTTTAAAAAAAAAAAAAAAAAAAGGTTTTTTGTGTTTAATAAAAGTTAAAAGTAATACAAGGTGCTGCCATTGATGCAATACAAAATTAAAAACAGTCGATATTATTGTTAGAAATTTGCAGATTTACATTGCCACAAACAGAACTGTAGGTTGATTTATTCATTGGGTTAAGAATGTGACAGGACTGTATGGTGTTTTGCGGAAGCTAAAAAAAAAAAAAAAAAACTTACAAAATATTGCAATGCTTTGGTCTTCTGAATGAAGTATTGTCTCTGATGAAGTAATCTTCCAATTCTGTGCATGAGTTGAGTTCTTGCTCTAAAGGAGCTCAACATATTCAACAACGTGTTAATAATGTATTCAAAGCTAAACCTTATTTGAACAACAAATTGGTTCATACATTTTATTATAGAACTAAAGGTAACTATAAATACTCTGGCAGACAAGAGAAATAAGGATGAAACGAGTTTGAAAACAATATAAATTAAATAAAAAAATTTGCTCATATCTAGAGAAAAAAACAAGTCTTAAGGTTCTATCAAGTCCTAATCACTCTTGTAAAGCTGTTGCTACCTAGAAAAATCTGTAAGTGGAGAGTCATCTTGGCCTTGTGCCATCACTAGATGGAGACAGAGAATAAGCAAAACATTGACGGCTGCTTCTACCAGAGGGAGCCAGAGAGTGCATTTTAATTAGGATCAGTGACAATTAGAACCACCTGTGCTGGTCTATTGAGAGAAAGAGAGAGAGAGAGAGAGAGAGTGCCTTCCCTTAGTGTTTAGATTCCAGATAAACTTGCTGCATTTCATAAATGGTGATTTCTGGTAATCTACTTGGGTACATGTTGATAATTTAATATTGGCTTTCCTTGAGAGAAGCATGCTTTACTATTATTGAATATCAATAATTCAGAATTAGTTTGCTTATACTATTGAAAACCCAGCAATATGGGAATTTCAGAGCAGTATCTGCAATAGCCGTTAAACAGCTGAGGTGTGGCATCTGGCTTTCTTCCTTCTCCTGGACCTCAACAAATAGAGTCGACTTACTGCTTGCCATACTCCAAAGCAAAATCCCAAGCATGTTTTTGCTAAAATCACATCCGTTGTTTGAAGTCAGTGAGTGGTTCCACAAATATGATGTATCCATGTGGGAATATGTTCCATTTCAGAAGACAGATGTGTCCAAATTAGAGTCAGATAAAAGTCACTTTAAATCTTCTCTATGAGGGGACACTTGATTGTAAAATGCAGGGCATTTTTACCCCACCTGGAGGAGTGACCTACTGTATTCATTCCTGTCATGTCAGGTGCTTCAGGGGTTTTCCTGCAGGCAATGATCTCCTACAGTCAGAACCACTGGTTTAGGGCTTCTAAAGGTGGCTCCTGTGGATTTAAGAGCTATAAGAATGTTTAATTGACTGTCTTAGCAGCAGCACTAAAAATTCCACCTCATACCCTGGAGCAGTGGTTCTCAACCTTGGTCCTATAGGACCCCATCTGCTGCCATTTTAGGGTTTTCCCCACGCTACCACACCCACTTCTATTTAGAGAAGGCTGTTCATTATTGACTTGTTAGATCAGATCAACTGGGAGCTAAGAAAACAATAAAATGTGCAGGGCAGGGGGTCCTCCAAGACCAGGGTTGAGAAGTGCCTGCCCTGGAGTGATTCATCTCAGTCTTAGTCATAGATGGCTATTCCACTGACTTTGGTTTATAAACTCACCAAACAGCCCTAGTTAATTTACATACAGATCAACACATGGAGCACATGCATCTGTAATTAATAAATGCTTCTAAACTGCAACTCATTTTGAAATTGGCTTGAACTTTGCATCCTCCGGAAAACTTACCCAGACACTCTGCAACTTGGCATACCCCATTTCAATATGTCATTCATTACCAAGAAGAAGAAGAAGCATATTAGAACGAGTATTGTTTTCTCCCTTATCTTTATTTTAGGTTTCCTTTACATATAGAACATTCAGTACAATAACGTACAATATACAAAATATTTATACAAAAATACACTTGTAAACATACATAATGTAGAAGCTTTGGTACCATAGCGTGTATAATATTTCCTCATAAAGTGTGAATTATGATGTGGCACTAAATAAGGTTTGGCTCATATACAAAAAAAGGCTACAATAAAATCTAAAAAAGTGAAAAGAAAGCAAAGCACTATACTTTCCGAGTGTTTTACAAAATGTATGGCTGCTTTAGTAGGTAGGCCTATATGATGTGGGTCATTGCTACCATTCTGAGGTTAAATTTTTTATTGTTTCTGGTAAAATTATGACATTTCAGACATTAAAAAATGGAATTGTCCCTTTATTGGTGTATAAAAGGACTCTTACTACAGCCGCAAGGCTGTAATTCTGTAATAACATAAAGAAAGTAAAGATACAGTCGCTTTTAGCAAACGTAAGTAACACAAAAGATGAAGTTTCACATAAAGAGTTGCCCTGTATCTAGTACCTTAACCTGTGCTGTTTCACTAGTGTTTCAGTCAGAAAGTTACATTGCTAAAGAACAAAAATCTGTCTATTTGTAATACTGCATCAACAGTTCATAATACCGCTATTCATTTAATGTACCTTTATTTCAGTCATCAAAGTAAAAAAAAAGAAAGGAAAAATACCCCAAAATATATAATCTAGATCAAAGTTTCCCATTTAATTTTAAAGTGCAAATTTGCTACAAGGCTGTAAGAAATCCTTCCTCTAAAACATAAAATATAGGAAAATTATATAAAAACTGAAAAAAAAAAAAACATTTGTAGATCTTTTGCATAAGGCTCTGGTCAACAGTTGTGAAATAGAAAATACTTTCATAAACGTGTCCTTAAAAAAAAAAGTCAGTCCCTGTTATATAACTGGAATACAACATACAATTTACAAAACAACAGTCTTCAGTTCTAAAAATGATGCTAAGCACTTTTGGCAATGCTAATGCCACTTACATCATCTCATTTTGACACTGATGATGTACTGTTTAGATTCACTTTTTAAATATACTGTAGTGTACCGTTCTCCTTTCATATTCTTGGAAATAAATCAACCTGATTTTCTCTTCCTGTCATTATCTACATATATCAACACAGTCTCATACTAGTAAAATTCACTTGACTCTATTAGAATAAAATTTTAGAATTATTCAGAAGGGTATTTTGCTATCTATCAAAATGCATACTTTGTCACTTATTTTAATAAAGGCAGCACTCACTGAAGCACAGAAAATGCATTTACTAAAGTCGATTGTGGCACAATGTCCTGTGACATGGCCATGTATGATCCAGTAGGAGATCTCAGGCAAAGTTCAGCTGATACAGAGAAAGATCGCCTTAAATAGTTGTACAATTCAGTGCTAAAAAGCATATAAAGACAGCTCATGGCAAGCCTCAACTTGGACCACTGTCAATGTGTGCACAGGTCTATTTGTATTATAGCACAAAACATGTATGTATATATTCACTGAAAAGCGTTGACCAACCAGAAACATGAATAAAGGTGTTTTTGACAGATCCTCAAAACTCAGATTAAGGCCCCTTCCACATGTATACAAGTAATTTGTTGCAGTCAACTAACTAGAACCCCCCCCATCTGCTAGGTGAAATTCAGACTAAATTATGAGATGTCTTGAGATCATGACTTAAGTCCAGTGACTGTATACATGTATACAGTTTTGTGAAACTGGTTGAAAGTCACCATCTTGACTGAGTTTGGAGCCAGAGTCTGTGGCGTAGACATCTTGTTCCCAGAACATGTGCAGAGTTTTGAGTCATGGCTGACTAAACTACCATTTCCTCAATTTTAAGATGGAGTTTTGAAAGAGTTACAAATCAAATTCAGCATTACAAAGACTGTTTTCCACTTGATATCTATTTTTCTTAAATGCCAACTCCAACTAGAAAAGCAACAATGGAGAAATCTGATACAAGTTACCTGTAGTAATCCTAACTTTTGTTATTTATCCAGAATAACGTTTACAAAAATCATTGTTTTTTTAAAGAAGTATTAGACGTTCAGCCAAGAAATAATATATTAAGCCCATCAGTTAAGTTTCTTTATATAAGATCTATTATATAATTTATGGCAGATTATGTATTTAAAATTAAGTATGTTCCTGCAATGTATTAAGGCATGGTCAATTTGTGGCCACAAAATATTCATAAAACAATCAGGTGAACTTGGAATTCAGAACAGTCGTACCAGTGACATGATAAAGTCCAAAGGAATTCAAAGGCATTCAAATCAAGAATTTCCAAGTCAGGAACTCAAACATCTAACTTGCCTTATATTCTCATTGCATTATTTTCTACTTTATAAAATTTGAGGCTTTTTAACAGATTTAAGTTCAGTTTCATTTATTCAGCTACTTTCAGGCTAATTCTACTAATATAACAAATCACGTTTTGTGGGCAAAGATGTTCAAGATGGTTGACAGACATTTTACATAATTGTTTTTTTATTGGCTCACATCTCTCTGAGCCAAAACACTGGAACGCTTTTCGATTGAAGAAAAAAAAAAAGGGGAAAAAAATCAACTTGGAATTTCCCAGGTTTTGAGTACAATGGGTTGCAACACTAGCTTGTCATCTTGAAATATTAACTTGTGGCCCTGGAAGATTAAATAATGGTCGTAAATAACCACCATGTCACCCCATAGGATCTGTATTAACCAGATTCTATGTCTGCTTTTTGTTTGAATGTCAGTCGCAGATTTTTTTCAGTGCAAGAGGAAGCTACTTTGTGTTACAGGAAGCTCTCCTCTATGTCAGGAGTGATGGATCGTTCCTTCAGTTGATCATCACACTCCTGTTCTGCACTGGGAGACTCCAATGATGCTGTCTCAGCCTCAGAACCTGCAAAGCTGGAGATGAAAAATGAAACTGTAGGATTCCAAAAAATAATTTATCTCTTAACTCTTGATAAAAAAAAAGTTTCTTATTTACATCAGATGTGCTGATTTTTAAGGATCAAGGATTGGAGGACAACTACAGTAAGTAATGACATTTGTTGTTATGTCTACTGTATGACTTATAATTCTTTAGTAATGAAAATTTGGTCATTGTTATTAATGGTTTCTAACAATGACCAAAGTCTGTAATCACCAATGTATAAACCATGCCCATATGAGTAATTTCTACACATAAGAAACTAGTGCATCATCTTTCCTGTGCCTTTTGTGGTTTAAACTTTCTGTGTATTTGTGCCAGACAGGAAGCTGGTCCTACCTTGAGAGACTGTCTATTGGCATACTGACTTCCTGGCACTCTTCCTCAGGCTTGGGGTCAGGGATTGGGATAATGTAACCGTTATAAGGTGTCTCCTGACCATCCTCTAGGCAACGGTGAGGTGAGGAGGATGGAGGGAAAATGGTGGAAGGGGAAGAAGGAGGGAATGTGCCCGGGAATGGAGAAGGGGTCCTGGGCTTGCTGCGTACTACAGCTGGATGATCACTCTTGTGAAAGCTCTCGTTGACCTGGGAGTATCGCTAGAGGGAGGGAGAGAGAAAGAGTCAGGTAGTCTAGTTGGCATTAGACATCTGATGAGTAACATGGGAACAGAAATGTTTGTGTATAATTTTGAAACCCATGGAAACAAAGAGTGAAAAAAAAAAGAGTGACAGAAACCTTTTTATATCCATCTGTGAGCATGTTCCCCATCTCCTGTACCAGATAGGAGAACTCCGGCCTCTTCTCAAACTTCTCTTCCCAGCACTTCCTCATTACCTCATAACTGCATGGAACAGAAATGTTTTAGGAATTTAACACATTAGAATAAACCTACTTGTACAGGTATTTATGTTCCCCAATTAAGACCATACTCTACATTACAAAATGTCTGGTACAAGAAATGGTACAAAAGTTGTTATATAAGGGTTTCTTTTACATAGATAAGGATTCTCAGAATACTAAATGGGTTATATTTGGAAACCCTTTATGTTGTCACCAGTTTGGCAAACCATGAACTTTTCAGAGGGCTGGGTTTTACTTGAGTTTGGTACTCTCTTCTTTAAACAAATGGAAATTTTCACTATCACATCAAACATCCACACATAAAGTACACAATGGTCATTTAAAGAGAATGAAAAAAAATTATGAAACATACACTTCCTCTGAAGCATGCATGGGTTTGGCCATCCGATAACCCCTTTTAAGAGCGTTATAGAAGAGCTCATTCATAGGGAGATCTGGGTATGGAGTTCCTCCTGTTAGAATAGTTTTTTTAAGAAAAAAAATCTCATATTAATTGAACATTTTATTTTAGATATATTAAAACAACATCTTGTTTGAATCCAGATTTAATTGTGCTTCAAATGATTTCTAACTCACCCAGAGTAAATATCTCCCATAGCAAAATACCATAAGACCAGACATCACTCAGTGTAGTGTACAGGTTATGAAAGATGCTTTCTGGGGCCATCCATTTCAGAGGGAGGAATGTCTGCGGGACACACAAACATAACAATATACAGCATGAACGAGATAGTTCCTGTGGAAGAATACTTTACTTTTGACTGTTTATTGACTGTTTGTAAATTACAAAGTTCTATTATTAAATATCAGCACACTTTATTAATTATTAGATAGATTGTCACATGCAAGTCATACAAGTCTCTGCGTAAAGTGTTTCTATATGTATACTCTACATAATAATGAAAAAATACTAATCTTAGAAGAAAACTTTCATGAGGTCACTTTAAAAAAAAATTTTTTTTTTTACACCAATTCAATTTGAGAGTGTTGTTTTTAGGGTTGTACTCACACTGCCCTTGGAGATGTAATTGTTATCATGCATAATGTCTCTGGCCAGCCCAAAGTCACAGATTTTCACCAGTTTTCCTTCACATATTAAGACGTTCCTAGCCGCCAGGTCCCGATGAACACACTAGAAGGTCAAGAGAAAAAAAATATTTACAGTGTATATTTATTTTAAAAAGTAAATACAGAAGATAGACTATAATATTTATGCATAGACATTAAAGAAACGAGTATGTAATACTTTATAAGCATGCAGTTTGGATGATTAAACTGCTACTGTAGCTATACTCTTCTCTTACATTACTTACAGCATCAACGTTAGCTTATCTATCTGTAAAGCCACTAGAAAACTATAGAAGCACAGTTTGTGCAAATTCCATTTTGCATTAAACATTTATTAAGGCATTCAAGATATGTGGTAGAGAATTGCAAAACTTTGAGTAGACATCTGTCTGATCCCGTACATTTTTAGAGGCCAGAAACTCCATGCCTTTTGCCACCTGGAAACTGAAGCCCACCAGATCACAATAGCTCAGAGCGGGAGAATCGCTGATGACGAGTGAGAGGTCCACTCTGTGACCTGTGATGCACACACAGACACACAAGCACACACAGTATTGATTGAATATTCTGTACAAGTGTGATTATTAAATAAACAGAAAATGAATTTGCTCCCAGTTGCACCAGAGGATCGTATTTGTCTGATGTGTTCTCTAAAACGGCACATCTGTTCAACAGCTGGCTGGCATGTCCAGGCATTTAGCAGCATCTAACTGCCAAAATACATACATTATACTAAACCACATCTTTATTTTAATACTATTTTTAGCCTTTGTTTTAACATTGTGTATAGTTCAATTCAGTGAACATCATCTTAAATCATTTTGTTTAGAAAGACAGAAAAACTATCCTTATACTGTACATCTGTTTTATCATGCATGTTAACTATAAATTATACAATAAGGGGTGTCAAAAAAACAAAGCTAACTTTAATGTTACAATCTGCTAACCCTGAATAGTTATATTATGAATGAATATTAACTATTGGAGACAGCTTACTGCACTATATTGTACATTTTTTAGTAAACTTTTTTTTAAAATAATGTCATATTTTCCTTAGATGGCTCTGCTATTGATGCACTATATCTACCTTGTTCTTGGTAGATGTCCTGCTGATATGGTGACTCGTATGGAGATGGCTGGATTTCAGCATATTTAATAGCGTCTTTCAGCTCTTGCATAGCCACATATTCAGTCATATCTTCTTTCCTCATGTCCATGTAACCACCATCACTTTCAGAGCCAAATGACACATAGCTACAGGACAGAGATTATAATATAACATAACACCACAAAAGAGCTCATAACAGCGTATGGCTAAATACTCTTTACATAATTCAATAAAAAATTAATACTACTACTAATAATAATAATAATAACAAACTTTATAAGAATTGTAAAAAAAAAAAATCAGTCAAACAGTCATTCACTCATAGGGCCAATTCAATATTTTACATACTTAATTCAGATTTTGGGATGTTTTGGGGATGTTGGAAGAAACCAGAGAACCTGGAAGAAACCAATATGAACATGAGGAGAACCTCATATTTAATTGATATTTTCTAATGTAATGTAGTTTAGATTATTTTATATATTCCCTACTCCAAATCACTACAGTTTTCATCCAGACACTGTTATTAGCTATATAATTAACAATTGTTTTCATTTACATAAGTATAATATTAAATGTACAGTAAGTGCCCTATTAATAACAAAAAAAAAAACATATAAAAAGCTTTATTTGACCTGTGGACTGACAGGGTAAAAGCTTATTTTTAATGCTAAATCAAAATTTCTTAAAACTAATGACATCATTAGCTTTATTAATTGCAAGCAACTGGATTCTTTAAAATGTGGGAAATTCATCATGACTATCGTTAACCTACTGTAATTGTGAAAATGTTAGGAAAGTGCACTTATATTGTTTGCTATAGACCTTGAAACATATAAAATCTAAAAATCTTTTCAGTAATAAAAAATCTAATAAATTTGTATGGTTTTGTTTCTATTGTAACTATTTGTATTATATATTTTTTAAATATAAATATACTATATTTCTCTGCGGTCGCATGGTGACCTAAGGGTTAGCAATGTCACCCTGCACCTCCAGTGTTGAGGGTTCGAATCTCACTTCTTGTCCATGTGTATGGAGTTTGCATGTTCTCCCCTTGCTTGGTTTCTTTTGAGTATTCCGGTTTCTTTCCATAATCTAAAGACATGTGGTCTAGGCATTTTCAATTTGCCTATAGTGTATGATTAGGTGTGTGAGTATCTGTGTGCTTATGCCCTGCTTGGTGACCTAACTTCCCTGGGTCAGTCTCCAGGCCCCATGTGACCCTATGGAGGGATTTCTCTGCATATAAAAAGTAGTGTTAGAAGGTAGTTTCAATGCCTTACCCTTTCCCAGAAGGCATATCAGAGTCAATACAGATGTGGCTGTCGTTCCCATTGGAAAGGTGGCTCTTGTTAGCATAGTTCTGCAGAAAGGTTTGCTTGTTCCTGTGCAGGTAATCCACCAGGTCTCCGTATCGACAGAACTCCGTCACCAGGTACAGGGGACCTTCACAAGTGATGAAATGAGCATGTCTTCATTCTCCACAAAGCATGTTGTTTCATTCCTGTGAGTGACAACGTTTGAAACATGTGTGTGAATTTACAGTACATTACCCTGTTTGGTGCAGGCTCCCAGCAGGTTGACGATGTTGAGGTGAGGACCCAAGTGACTCATGATCTTTAGCTCGGACATCAGAGCCTGAGTCTCGCTCCTACGTGCCGTTGCTGGAGGACACCACAAGATCCAATTAACAACAATCACCCCACAGCATTAATTCATAGAGCATGTAGTAATGAAGAGGGTTTAGATATAGGTTACAGGGTTTAGTGCATTACATTTAAGCATTTTCACAGCCACTTTAGTAGAAGATTGGGAATTGGTGAGTCCATAAGCAGTTGCCTCCACCACTCTGCCAAACGCTCCTGATCCCAGTATGCGACCTAAAGAGTTAAACATGACAGTCACTTTCATCTTAGATCCAAACATGGTAGTAAGGTCTTCAGCAGTCACTGCTCTTTATTTGGAGTTAATCAAAATCACTTAATTGGTGTATAATAATAACTTTTAAATCTGACTTTGAATGTGATCACTTATTACTAAATACATTCACAAGCATCATTATAAAGGGGTGTGCACACCTACACACTTTTTCCAGTTAACATGTTTCCATTAGTTTTTCACTTAAATGTGGTTTTATTAAGGTGGAGAAAACATCTGCCATAATTTAGGAATAATTCTGGTCTGCAATATATTACTACAAACAAACAACAAAAGTATTTTAAGTTTTGAATGATTAAGTCCCGACATGTACCGAGAACCAGACTGTCTCGAGGCATTTCCCAGGCCAGGTCATAGGGAAGGTGAACAGGGTCCACATAGATGTACTCGTGACCGTCCTGACTTACAGACTCAATCACCTTCCATCTAATTTCATAACGTGGTTTCTGCAGAGATCACACACAAAAACAAACACATTTTTTGTCTAATCATTTCGCCTTGTGATTTTTCTAGTTTTACTATAACTTGGTACTTTGTTTATAACTACTGCAATTGAATTGCAAAAAGTGTCAAAAGAGCATCAAGTAGGTTAAAAAAAAAGAGGCTACATTGCTGAGCATTGTAAATTGTCAATTTGAAAAATCCATGTGCAAGTAGAAAAATAAACGTTCCCTACCTTTCTACACACTGCAATGAGAATGATAATAAAAATTATGGTTATGACGAATAGAGCCACAACAGCAGTTGGAACAGCCACTTGAGAGAACAGACCTGAAAAGACAAAGACACACTGTAAGAGCCATATCACATTTGTTATGTAATATGGATCTGTTGAATCTGTTGTTGTGTTTGTTTTATTTAAATTT
>JAQMYL010000012.1:10422444-10445650 GCA_030014365.1 Clarias pachynema | reverse complement strand
TGTGTGTGTGTGTGTGTGTGTGTGTGTGTGTGTGTGTGTGTGTGTGTGTGTGTGTGTGTGTGTGTGTGTGCACACGCGTGTTTTGTATATAAAACATTCCTACATTGGGCCAAAATGGGGGAACAAAAACTTTTAGTACATTAGGTTTAGGTACAAAAACTTTTAGTACATTAGGTTTAGGTACAAAAACTTTTAGTACATTAGGTTTAGGTACAAAAACTTTTAGTATGTTGAATACACCCACAAAAAAAGAGTATGTTAGATTTACCTACAAAAACGTTTTTCTATATTATATTGAGCTAAAAAAACTTTTACTATGTTGAATTTATTAATAAAAATGATTTGTATGTTAGATTCAGCTACAAAACTTCATAAATGTGTTAGATTAAGCAATCAAATTATATTTATTTTGTGAAGGACTCAAAACCTGCCAAATCAGTAATCAAAAATGACAAATGATAAAAAGTAAGTAAAATCAGTATTTAACCACTTAAACGTAATTTTAAAAAGTAAGCTTTAGAAAAAGAAGTTAACAGTTTTTACCTTTCTGCATATTCATCAATCTTGCTATCTAATTATCTACAGGACCTATATATTTAAGTACATTATGAGGAATATATTTGATAATACAGTTAGTTGCTCATTTGTCTACAAAAAATAAAAACGTAAACCTTATTTTAGTTTTAGTTTTGGTTACCTCTGATAACATTTTTGTGATATTAATATTTAAGTTTGTCATCAAAGCCAAGTCAATATTGATATAAAATCGGTTGTCATGCTTAAACTATTGAGACCCATATGCAGATAATGACTTTTTCTTTTTTTTTTACGTCTTTTTCTTGAACCTGATTAAATTCATAGTTATCCTTTGCTAATACTTGAGGAGAAATTACTGTGTACATAGTTGAGTCCAGGTCTCATGGGGATAATTGTTTGTCTACGTCTTCAGAAAATTGTTACCAAAAATGGTAGTATAAACCATGCCTTTTTTCTGAGCTATGTAGGAAAAAAAGGTTCATCAAGAATACTTTGGTTGGATCATGGCTTTAAAAATTGGTTATACTGTAACATAGAAGCTTTTTTAAATTGGCTTTTGAATTAAAAACAAACAAAAACAAGATCAAATATTTAGTATGCCAAGAGTACATTAGTTTCACAAAGGTTATTTCCCTGAGTCTTGCTATTTGAGGATGTGTTTAGTCTCTTACCTGTTATCAAGGGTGTCAATGGGAAAAGGCTGACATGGGCTCCCTGCATAGTGGCTGATTTGTGTTGTCTTTTTCTGCAGACAGAGAGAATAATATTCAGCAAAAAGAACCATTAAAAACCTTAACAAATAGCATTTCTGGAACAGTTCAGATAGTGTTATCTTACCTAAAGGGAAGGACTTATTCTTAATAGCACAAAAATACTCTAACAGCATTGAATTAAACATCAACAAAAAAGAAAAATGTGAACTTAATGGTTCTTCTCTTTCTGTTTTCATCAACTCCTGAAACTGTTATTGCTGATTCAAGCAGAAATATGAGCACGTAATGAATCATGGGGAACAACAAGTCCAATTTGAATTTTTACTGCACACATGGGCCTGTGCTTCACTCTGTTAGTTATTGTCACATTGTCTTTCATCTCTCTGGTATGAACGTGTGGTACTGTGTCCTGATCAACAATGTCACCTCCAAAAATGTCCTGAAAGTTATCTTTAACAGACATTAAATTAATGACGTGAAGGAACGATGGAAGTCAAACAGATTTACATCAACACAGGACACCGACTGAATGACCCGCCTTGATCGTTTAGAGTAAAGCTGGCACCGGCTATCTTCAAAAAGCTTGGGTACATCCCTCATCACCTCTTTAAAGAAATAAACACTCATGTTTTGTGGAAACGAATGATTAGAATGACACCAATGATCCTGCTCTTGTTTAGATTTATTTAAAGATCACTGATAGGGAGGGGTCAAAGGTGACAAAGGTCAGGATTTGTGTCAGCAAGTAAACCTGGCATTAAAGAGAAAGAAAAGAGAGACAACATGTGAGAGAGAGAGAGAGAGAGAGAGAGAGAGAGAGAGAGAGAGAGAGCAGCATTTGGTGCAGTGAGATTTAACCCATGTGTATCTAATGAGAGCAATGCAAAGGGAATTTAGTAATTTTGTTCTGTCCTGTTCTATCACTTCCTCTCAGAGATCAGCTTCCAAATCTTTCAAAATTTCATACTTAAACTCCCATCGGCATATTCATGCTTATCACACATAGGTCACTCACAAGCTGAGCCAAGTCTCTGTGGTAACTCAGCACAACTGGTTAAACTCAGTTGTAATGTTCCAGCAATGCACTTGTGTGACATCAGCATGGCACACCCCACTAGCTTCTCACACGATTGAAAGCACAGTATAAAACCAACCAAAACTTAGCATATTTGCTAAACACATAAGAAATATTTCATGAAAATCATATTTAATATGCTTTAGAGGTTGCAGTTTGCCTTCAATCCTTAGAGACTTGAGTTTACAAGTGTGTGAGTTGTAAGGGAGTAATCAGAAAAAGAGAGGTATGATGGCCGTGGGTGGAAAGAGATGAAGCAATAAGAGGTGTGGGATTGATGAGGTCTGGAAATAGTTAGCGCCGTATCACAGGCCTGGATGAGGGTGGGAAAACCAGCGAGGGTGGAAGAACTGGAGGAGGTGAAGGAGAAAAAAAGTGGAGGAGAAATCGTACAGAAAGGAGGTCAAAGAAGAAAAGCCAAGTATTACATCACGAAAAATGTTCTTAACTTGTAACAGATACAGCAGTTCTTAAAGTGCTATTTTTATATCAGTGTTGGCAATAAAGAGTAAAAAAAAAAAAAAGGACCTACAACTTCTGACTCTCTGTCTAGTTTTTTCAATGCGTAAACGACAAGATACAGTATGAGCAAAATAAAGGCCCTGTGCTTAACTCCTCCGCAAAGTTCCTCAATGGTGACTGAAGTGCTGTAGTAAAGAGTTATTTCCTCATGTGAATGTCTCAATGGCAATGTATCATCTATAATAGCAGCTCTGATGATAACCATGTTAAATATACTAAATAGACCACATGGAACATATTTTGAAATATATCACAGAGTATTTTCCATATTTTCTTGATGTGTTTTTTAGCAAACTGTTAAAAAATTCAGTCAGAACAGGTTACACATGAGATGTTGTTAAAACATTAGAATTGTTAAATAGGATGAAACATGCTCTCAGTAACAGAAAAGAAAAAAAGTTTTTTTTTAAATGAGCTAGTTCTGTCACGTGTGTTTCCCGAGCACACCACCCTTTTGGAAAAGATGTCATGGGTACAAACATTCGCAGATGACTGCACCAGGCTGTACATTAGACATCACTTAGGGACTTCATGTTTTAATGTCAAGGATAAAACTGAATAAGGGACTGTCTAGGACATTTTAAAGTGGTTTGCGACATTTGTGTCATCATGGGCTAAAAACACAGGTAAAGTAAAATTACCATCATGATCGGTAGATTGTTACTTTATTCTGGAGAATAATTCATATACTATAAAGGGATGCCATGCATGTGCACAAAATTTGGCATGTGATTATGTCCAGCTGACATGTTTTGGTATCAAAATTAAGGAACACACTATGATTGTGAGAGGGCCTTCATATAGTATTGCTTCAACTTGGTGCGCAGCAAGCAGACACCACTAGATAATTTGGAGGTGATTTCCAGGCTATCGAAGAGATTTTAAATAACTGGTCCACCCTAGGTCTGGAAAGGCCAACTGGAGTGACAATGCCAATGTTGACTCTACTCCATTGTCAACTTTGTTTGAATTTTGAATTTCTGAAGCTAATGGACACAGATTTGTATATAATATTGAACTTTCTTATTTATTAGACAAAAATATTTGTAAACAAATGTATATGTTCAGTGTTTCTTTTAACAGTTAAATGGTTTGGACCATTCTTCTTTAAAATGTTGAACAATTTCTTAAAAGACTTTGTGCATTCACTTATCCACAGCTCTGTTAATGAGCCCCCCCCCCAGCGTTTCAATTAGGTTTGGGTCCAGACTTTAACTAAGCCATTCCAAAACCTTTTCTGTGTTTAAAAGAATCAGGACAATGTCTTCTAAAAACATTATCCTGATTCTTTAATTTTTCAGTCATTCTGATGTAGATTTACTAGTATGCTTCGAATCATTGTCCTGTTGCATGACCCAATTTGTACAGAGGAGTTCATGGTCGACTCAATGACCGTGCCCTGGTCCTGTGGCTGTAAAACAAGCATAAATCATCACCACTCGCTTGACAAGTGGGTATGAGGTATTTCTCCTAAAATGCTGATTGGTTCTCACTAAAAATGGTGCTGGGCATTAATGTCAAACAACTCCATTTTGGTTTTATTTGTCCATAGGTCTTGTGGTTCAGATGCAGTTTTGTGAAACACTAGAAGTTCCACGTTCCTTCTAGAGGGATGAAACTTTCTCCTGGCAACCCTCCCAAACAAACTGTGCTTGTTCAGGCTTCTTATAATTGTACCGTCATGGCCTGCAGGGTCTGATATGTAGCTCTTGGGTTTTTTTGTATTTCTCTTAGCATTGTACAGTCTGACCTTGGGGTGAATGTCCTGGGACATCCATTCCTGAAAAGATTGGCAACTGTCTTAAATGCTTTCCATTTGTGAATAAGCTTACACTGTAGAATGTGGAACTCCAAATTATTTGAAAACGGTTCTATATCCCTTTCCAGATTGATGTGCAGCAATAATTGCTTCTCTAAGACAATTGCTTATGTCTTTCCCTCTTGGCATTGTGTTAACACACATCTGAATGCTCCAGACCCGCAAACTGCCAAAATGTCTGCTTTATATAGATCAGCACACCTGCTGTTGATCAATTAATCAAGGGCTGAAGATTAGCAACACCTGGCTGCAACTTACCCTCTTAAATACTGTGGAAGCAGTAAGTGAGTATTGCTAACATGTTTTTTTTTTTTTGCCTTTATTTTTGTTAAATATTAGTTTTTTACACATCCAGTAGAATTAAAAGATGGGGTACTAACTTAGGGACATGACTGTATATTTGTAGATAAGATAATTAGCTCCAGAAAGAGTCTCTACTTAGTGTAGTACAGTTCTGCATAAAAACATTCAAGTTTCCCCCACTCAACAAAAAACACTGTTAAGTGTTTAAGTGTACTGATAAAATCATACAATGTACATAAAATATGATCTATTGTCACATCTCTTAAATGTACTATCATATACTAGCAGTGGGAAAACTCTAGAGTTTCTTTGCAAATAAACATGTGGATGCAAACATATTGGATTTGTTTGCCTAGTGGTTTATCTAATAAATTCACAATATATTTTCCCTTCATTTAACCATCAATCCATGAAATATACAGGAAGTATTATGGCTTTTTAATAGCTTTTAAAAATGAAGTGAGACTGCATTAAGTCAGAAACGGAAACACCCACACACACCTCTCTGGGACTTACACAAATACTCTGGGATGTTCACTTCATAAAAACACTAACAGTCCCTCATTGGGATTAAAAACACATAGAAGGAAGCAGGACTTGTGTTGTAATTATATTAAGGGGGGTTTAGGCCACGTTCCCAGAATAAGACCGAGTTCCTTTCCCATGGTCTCTGATACACATGGGACAAGGCAGAGAGCACGCAGGCATTTAGGGTCATTCGTACAGTAATGACAGCACCCGGGAACACTTAGCTTGGCGGGAAGCAGTAAATCATCATCAGTATAACAGTTAACATTATCACTGATGCCTCATTATTAATTATAATAAAACTGTCTCTCAAATGTAAAACCAAACAGAATAAAAAAAGAAAATGAGAACTTTTATCAAGAAAAAAAACGAGTTAAAAAAGGTGGATCAAAAACATTAAACATGTAGGCAGTCTATGTGGAATTGAAAATTTCAGCATTTATATTTGCTGCGGTGCAGCAAATCCAGCCACAGTGAAGTGGGTTTGGAGAAGGTGAAAGAAATAATGTTTGGATAAAAAACGATGAATACGGTGCCATGTTAACTGCCAAGTGGTAAAGGCAAGGGAAATGAAAGCATTTTGAATAGATTTCTTTCACAGAAAGAGATACAAAGAGCAGTGATGAAAGAAAGACACAAAAAGTGAGTGCAATAGAGAAAAACAGAGGAAGAGGGAAAAAAATAGGAGAAACTGGGGAGTATGACGCATGCATTGTGTGGATTGTTGGCAGAATTTGACGTCAATGTCAGGAAGGGGTCTTTTGCATGTGCATAGATCTCACTCTGCTCACGTTTGTAGGTTTGGCAGAAATGAACAGTGTAACCATAGCTAAGCAGCTAACCTGCATGAGTGATTCCAGGCTTTCACAAAGCAGCTGACAAGAGCTGGCATAAATCTAAAGGCACACATTCAAAAAACACAGAGCAAGTTCTTAAAGGACCCCTGAACGTGTTATTTTAAACCTTTTTAAAGTTTTTGTCAAATTACACAATGATTAATATGTTATGGTGTCCAAGACATTACTTAATCTCTAAGAATAATTTTTACATCAATAGCCTCATTACAAAGTCAGGGTTTAGGTATGTACAAGAACATGCACCTTAGAAATGCATCCTTGTCCTCCAAATGCCTCAATTTAGTCACATAATTACATGCTATAAAAATACATTGTAATTCTGGAATTTCAAAGTAATTCAAGGTAATTGTGGAATTTAGTCATTGAACCATCATGTTTTCAGGGTTTTTAACGATCCAAAAAAAGAAGCGGAAAAAAAGTTAAAATTGCTAGGCAATATTATATCAATTAGAATTTTTTCCTTTACCTTGCTAACAAGCTACAGTGGTGGCTAAAATTATTAAGAATCCTGTGGCATTTATTATATTTTTTCCTGTGCACAAATTAGGCGATGTCAATAATTAGTCCTCATATGTCTGGCTGAAAAGTTGGCTGAAAAGTTGGCTGAAATGAATGGAACAAACGTTTTTTGGCAGAACTTTTACTTTCTCCTCTTCCTTCCTACTTACTCCTCTGCACAAAAATGGCTAAAACTTGAGAATTCTCAAGTGAATTGCAAACGTCTGTGGCACATTTCTGTACATGACATTCAGAAAGCACCAAGCAGACTTCATACTGAACACAATAAGTAATTGTTATGCAAATATATTGACTGTCACTATGATAGATTTTAGATTTAAATTTCTTATTTAACTCAAATGTCTTATTCTCATATTGAACAGTTCTTTCAAAATAAACAATTATGAGCTACGATTTTTTTTCTTGCTACAGTAACATTAGCTCGGGTCAGTGTTTAGGAAGCTCAGTAGCTACACAGCTCCTACAGGAAGGGTTTGCACCAGTTCTGATCTTCTGTTTTTTAAACCATATGTCCCAGAACATATGTTTTACAATTTTTTTTCTTTTTACATACAGCTACTGTATATTTTATACATCTATTGCACAACTATCGCACGTCTGATGTTTTTGAGGATATTTTCCATTTTACAAACTAAGATATACAGAACAATTTGCTGGATTTTTTGTAAACAATTATTAGTAAAGAGTAGGTTTAAGTAACTTAAAGTATATTTTTCATCTTTGTTGGCAAATTAGAAAACATTTATATGCAAAAAATACCCTTTTTGAAAATTGTACGAGATTTCAACGGGAACTTGTAGAGTTTCTTGAGTTTTGGAAAGAATTTTTCTTCCAAAGAGCCAAACCATGTCAATACGTCAATAGAGCCAAATATGTCTAGAATTTTTAATGTAGTCTTGTCCTGAAGGACTTTTTATGGCTCTCATTTTTGGCAAGTTTTTTGGTTTTCATTTTCAGTCTAGTCTCTGTACCTGACCAGTTTCAAAGGATTTGTATTTGTTTATTAAGCACTTTGAATCATTCAAGCATAAAAAACATAAAACTCAATGAGAAACAGGTGCAGATGATGACAGATGATCAGGCCGGTGATAAGTAATCTGGTGATGCTGAATACTGGGTGGTTAGAACAGACAAGAGAGGCAATGAGGTTGCTGCTGAGATTGTTACATAAACTATTTTTTAATCTATCTTTAGGAACTTTGCAGCTTGTCGCATGTGTTCCCATTTCTTCAAATTAATCCACATAATTTAATTCTATTATGAAGAAATGGGCATGGTTTGAGACCTTTTCAATACATTTAAAACACCATGCAGGCTATTACAAGCTGTAACACTGCAACATGTTCATTGTCTAATATACAAAGATGCTGTAGTTTAAAGTGGTTGTAGAAAGATCATAATCTTCTGTGTTTACATTAGTCCACATCTTCTTATAAAACAGGGACACTGGCAATGAAACTTATTCATGTGTGTGTGTGTGTGTGAGTGTGTATATTTGTGTATATATACTGTATGTGCTGATGGGAACTTGTTGCCTGCCTGACCTTTCCCACCATCCTGGTCCCTGACTAACACACTGAAACGTGACATAGCGACTGCATCCCATCATTCCCACACCACAACTTACCGCTCAAGCATATATTCTGTGTGTGTATATGTATATTTATGTGTGTGTGTATGTGTGTGTGTGTCTATGCGCAACCTTTTACACTTTGCTTAACCACTCTGATGCTGTTGTTGTCTCCTGCGGGATTTTCTTTATATATTGCAGTTTGTTTTACTTAAACATCTGGCAGTAATATTTTGCCTAGTTCACTCTGCTTTGGGAAAGAAGTGTGTAGGGGGAGTGGTTTTAGCATTAAAAGTCTCCCAGGAAAAAAAAAAACATGACATCTTTGAGACAAGAGATGAGAAACAGACCAAAAAAAAGTATCAGATTTTCCTTCACACACAGCTGGGGGGCTTTAACTTCCTGTGAGAAACGTGTGTGAGAGACGGATGCAGAGGACCACCACAACCTTCGCTGTTACACTCGTACACCCACACACCCACACACATGATAAACACACATAAACACTCATGCAGCCTTGCTGTGGAAAAATGGAGCCTGAAAATCCCCGTCTGACACAATGAAATATTTAGGCACAGAACAGCTTCTCATGCGTAGGTCTTCTGGCAAAAATTCAGACGCTCAACATCAACTTGTGGTCACTTAATCACCTTTGGAAACTCATTGATTTTTAAATTGACCAAAACTGTGGTTGTTGATTTTGATGACTGGCCACTTTGTGGCACGTAGAGGTTTTACACAAAAGTGATAATACAGGATTGCCTAAGTTTTCTTTGGAAGAATGTGTTCAGCTATTTTTTTTTTTCACTGCATATCCATAAACAAAAGAATTGCCCTACTCGTGTGAGCCAACAAATCTTTAGCTATTTTCCACAATAAAACTGAAATAGGCATTATGATTACAACAGCAACTACTACTACTACTACTACTACTACTACTACTACAGCAATTGCGATTACTCTAATGTTATATTAAACAATAACATTACATTCATAAATGTAAAAATGATCAAAATCACCACTGATATTTCTAATATAATTGTTCAGAAGGTATTATGAAAACAGCTCTGGCTCTCATTCAGGCTCTCAAATATTCACTTTATATTTATTTTATTTGGCTCATACCCTTATCCAGAGTGACTTTTATCTCATTCATACAACTTGAGCAGTTAAGGGGTAAGGTCATTGGTCAAAGATTCATCCTGATACGCTATCATTTCTATAACAACAAATTACACAGGCGCCAATTGCTCTGGAAGAGTAGAAATCGGGACTTATCAGACTACATAACTTTTTTTCCCCATTGGTCCGTAACAGATTGAAGCCTTTTTTCCCCCTGATTAGCCTCACAAAGATGTGGTTTCCACAGTTCCAATCCTGTGAAATCTCATCACATTTTGCATGTAAACATGTTTTTACAATGCAACTTCACCATAAGTTTAAATGATCTCCTATAATGCTTATTTGTTTATTTATTTATTATTGATTGATTTTTTTTTTTTACCACCCTTCCACTGAGTTAATGGTTTATCACTATCCTTGCAGGTTTTAATAAAGCGTCACACGGTTCTTAACATGATTCCTGTAATTTAACTCAATCTCAAAAAACTTTTTTTTTTTTCAGAATATGTTGTCTGATCAAATGAGAAGTTACTCATTGCATCAGTTTAGTTTAAAATTAATATTACCTACTTGAGTAAGTATTCATTTACAGGCTCATAAAAATTTGCTTATTTAAATACAGTACATATTAAATTTAAATTTAATCATTCTGCCCCAGACCACCAGGGGGCACCCTCTTGCTTCCTTTTTTTCTGCACCACTTGCTTCCTTTTTGATTGTGCACATATGTATTGTGTGGTCCCACTAGTCACTCTATTTAAGCACTGGGTTTTCTCCTCCATAGCTGTACAGCATTTTGTGTATAGTTTTTAAAATTTTTGTGGCTCAGTGCATGTTTGTTGCTTTCACATTCCATCTTCACTGCCTTGCCGTGTCCTCAGTTTATCTAGTTTAGTTTTCTCTGCTTCATTTCCTGCTGTGTTTATTTTTAGTTATTTAACTATTAAATAATTTCTCCTGACTCCTTTTCATGATTTCATGACACACAACATAATGCAATTTGGCATAATTGACAGTGGTATTGGTCTCACCCACAAGTGCCATTATTTCCTGTTAGTGCCATCCTTGTCTGCCTTCAACTCACAACTGAACTCACCACTGGGCTGAAAAAAAAATAAAAATTTGTGGTGCAAAATATCCTGGAACAGCAAAGCCCTTTGATGGATGTTATGACTCGTGCATTTAACTTGGTGAGCTAAGAGCTAAAAAAAAAACAAAATCCATAATGAATACATTTTAAAAGAAATAATCGGGAAACATTGCTTTACTGACTCACACTTGACTCAGACGCAGTCTTTCCTCGAAACAATGAACCTGGGACTCATTCATGTTGACAAAAGCAGAACTCAATGAAACGAAGACTGTAATGCAATGAAAGCTACATCTACTCAAAACACTTAATCGATCAAAAACAACGATGTCCCAGTTATTTCATGAGTTCCAAATAAGATCAGCATATCAGAACAAATCACCCAGAGAGATCTAAAACTGCAGGCAATAACCCTGAAGAGGCTGCAGTGTAAGAAGAAACTGCTGGTGTCCAAATCCAAACAGAAAGGCAACCTGCCAAAAAAACCTGCAACACACACACATACACATACTCACACACAGGCGCGCACACACACAAACACACACTGGCTTTTTATTTCCCCCTTTCTGCAATCATTAGCCATTTATACATGACAGGGCTAATACAAGTGTCTGTTGCTCCTACAATACAAAACTTTGGCATCGGTTGTGGGAAAACTGATCTACTATGTTCCTGTCAAAACAAACCTTTTCTTCACCCCTCCATTCCCCTGAGACAAGACTTATGCTATCTAAAAAGCACTCTGAGTGCCCCTTCCCCCCAAAAAAACTGTAATCCTTGTCAATTCCATCACTGACCCAAAACACAAAACAAAATGACAATGACACCATTAGAAGCTCTAAACATAATTTCTTCATTATTTCTGGAATCAGACAGCTTGTATGATTAACGATTTATAAATAATATGCTTCCTAATATTTGCCACCCCATGTGCAGCATTTTCATATTAAGTAATAGAGATCTATTTGAATGGCCCGAGGAGCATATTCCCTTTCTGATCAGATAATCAGAAATGTAAACCACAGCGAAGCAATAAGCAGGAGATGGGCAATGAGTACATTCCAAGCATAGTTTCCCACTGGCAGAAAAAAACAAGGAGATTTGTAGCTATTACACATTTTATTTCTCATTGTTTCTCTCTCTCAAAAGAATCCAAAAAAGTCCCAGCTCTAATGTGTGTTTCTGCAGAAACATCTGCAACATCTGTAAAACATATAACAACATAAAAAAAAAAGTCATTGGAAAGCAGTTACAGGTATATAAATAGCCATAAGTATTTTCAGATCATGCTGGAAAACAGAGGAATCTGTGCCTGAAAACAGGTCACTTCCTGTAAGAAAAGGCCCACTTAAGACATGACAAAGCACACCAAAAACCACTCGTCTCTCCCCAATAGCAACAGAAACAACAAGAAGAATACAGCATGACATCAGCACTGCAGATTTTAACCAGCACATGAAGTAATTAGAGAGAAAAAAAAAGATGTTTGTTTACACCAGGCAGGGGAACGAAGGCCTTCCCATGGCAAGGGTTTTGCTTTTGTCTGTGCTGCAGGGAATTCCAGGATTTACAATTCTATCGCACATATAATTAAGTCTGGGATATGCTGCATATGTAACATACAGTACCAGAGAAAGGGTACTGAGTGGAAATTCTCATAATTTTGCTTTTTTTTTTATATCCCAAACAATAACTGACTTGATCTCAGACTATGAAAACGTAATTTCTAGACACAGTAATTTCGCAGAACGCAGAACAATGCCTGATCTTAAGGTGATGGTTAAGACCTCTGACATGGACATCCTCATTCGGGCAGCAGAAAGTAGCCTGCGGTAGACCACAGTTGTTGAAAACCTTTCGCTACAGACCTGCTTGTTGATGGTTGTTTAGTGTCTTGCAGTGATTTAAATGCTTAAGTACTATTCATTGCTGGACAGCGGTCCGTTAAGTAATTTGTTGTGACTGTTATTAGTTTGCACAGGATAAGTTTCTGTATCTTGCATCCTGGTATGCATCTATATGTTCTATCTACAGTATACAGTATGTTCATGTATAATCTAAACCAATCAGCCATAACATTAAAACCATTAACCTTAAAACCACCTAGGATTGGGTTGACTCTGGCCCCTCAGGGTGTGGCTCCATAGAACATCTGGGGGTGTGCTGTGGTGTTTTGGCACCAGGATGTTAGCAGCAGCTCCTTTGGGTGCTGTGGGTTACAGGGTGGGGTCCCCCAATGGGTTACTTTTGTTCTGGATGTTCTGTTACCTTTCTTTCATGGCCAGCATTGTCTTTTTTCGGCAGTTTGTTCTAAGCTGTTTTTTTCTGTCCTTGTGGGTGTAGATGAGATTTGGGCGGCCATGATCCTGTCATCAGATTACTAGTATATAATTGACAATGTTATTTACTTAATGGTATGGCTGATTGGTTTGTATACTCAATTGTAACAACTTGTCTTAGAGTTTGTGTCTGTGCAAGTTATACTTAATTTGCAGTTGGTCTCTATATATAAACACAATGATAAACTCAGTGTCAATCTGGAATACACACCACTAGTTTTACCCCCTATACACATGCAAAACCTCAGGTTCTGTTCTAAAGTTTATAACTCTAAGCCTTGGCTCTTTTCTTCAAAACAAGTCAAATGAGTTTGTGGTAAAGCAGAGGTTTGGGCGTTTTCAGATGTGGCCTCATATCTGTTCTCCTCCAAAGCTCGTTAAGGATGAATAGTTGGCATGAAATGTGTTTGGGAACCATTTAAATTAAAAGCCAAGAGCAATTTAGTTTCAATGGATCGTTCCTCCTTACTTAGGAAAGTGCCGTATATCTTTTTTATATTTACAGCCACAGGTCACAGTTTATCTCTCTGCGCTCACAGTGACTGTGCTCAGCTGCTGAGGAGGACAGCAGAGCCAGAGACATGTCACTCGAGAATTGCAGAAAGTTCCGTCTGTGAAGAAGGCACCGGATGCAGGGGCCCAGGGAATGAGTTGCACCCTTAAACCGCCAGCCACATCTGGTCCATATGATACCAGTTCCCAGAAAACATCCATAACCCTCGAATTAAATACAGCCTTCAGTGATTGTTTTTGTTTATAAAATTACTTCATTTAGACTTAAACTTAGCAATCATTTACATGTAATATTGCTGTTTAATTGCCGTATAGTATGTCTCATTATGAAAGTATTATATAATGTACTATATGTAAGATGATTGCATATATTTAATTTTTTTATTTCAGGCAAGAAAATATTTTTCCATTTGGCAAATACTCTGGCTTCTCTATACAAGGCAAGGTTACAGTCTTAAATAACTCATAGTTTTAATTAAATAATACAACAGAATCGTATTGAATTGTCAGCTAGGACATTAAAGTGTTTATGCTTCTTAGCTTTCTAAATTTGATCCCTATATGATAAGGAAATGCTTTGACATAGCCTTCTATATAGAGGGACCCTCTAGAAGAACAAACTGCTTTAACGTTTTATATTTAACCTTTTTTTGTTTATTTATTAGTAAAACACGTTAATCTGGTTTAAGCTAATTTCTTCACTTTTTTTCACAGACAAACACGCATTGAGCTCTAACAACAACCCTTCACATGCTGCCCTAAAACTCCCCTTTTGCCAGTACCCCGATAATCCTGTGTGAACCTCAGCACGGCCCATGCATCAAAAAAGAGTGAGCGAGACACATAGAGACCTATGGAGTAAGGGGGGATGGAGGGAGGGGACGAGACTGAAAAAAGTAGCAGCTGAAGACAATTACGGCTTTGGCATTAAATCCCCTTTTCCACTTCCACAAACATAGCAAGGAAAAATAGATGGGGGGAAAATGAGAAATGAGGAAGTCAGGCTTTGCTTAAGCTATTCTGTGGTGCTAGATATAGTTAGATGTGCCGGATGATAATTAAACTCAAAGCCTCGAGATGAACTGGAGAAGCACTACATAGTAATGCTATAACCAGATATGAATTCATTAGGCTGTGCACAACGAGTTATTGATTAAAGTATGATAAAATACATATTTTATTATCTGCTCAATGTCTCCCACTGAGCACACATGGAGCCCTTCTTTGCTTAATGCAGCACATTGATTTGCATGACACATAAAAAGGCTATGTATTGTTATTGTCTTCTCAAAGTTTTGAGTCATATGCGATGACACATGCATTAAAAATCACAAACTGTCCTTTCAACTCATAGTTTCTTATCTCAAAAAAAAAAAAAAGCCCTGATAATATTTTCCTTTGGTCCACCCACTTTGCTTTCTGACAGGCTTTTTTTTTTTTTTTTTTTTTTTAATTTTGCTGGTTGTTTTGGATACAGTGCAGAAAAACAGCACAGAGGCGATGAGAAAAAGGCACAGTCACTTTTACAAAGAATATTTTTTGGTTCCAGAGTGGTTTAAGATGGTGCCAAATAGGCTGGGTTGAGTATTTTAGAAATTGCTGATGATCTGGGATTTTTACCCACAACAGCCTTTCCACAAAATAGTGCAAAAATAAGTTTTTCTTTTTTGAAGTGTGTATACATTTTTTTTTGTATTTAGGTGCTTTTCTATGTATATAGAAAAGTATCTCAGAACACACACAGTTTCAAACCTTGAGGCAGATGAGCAACAAAAGCAGAAGACAACATCAGGTTCCACTCCAGTCAGCCAAGGACGGGGCTCTTTTTCTAATCTTTGCTAAGTTTTGGTGTAGGCGTTTATGCATTCTGGTGCTGACTGGATAGAATTAGATGCATGAATTAGCAGGATTACAACTGTTTCTTTTCAAGTGGAGTGGTATTGTATAGCATATTATATTCTACTGAAACCTTTGTAAAACCTTTGTGGATGCAACACTGCATCTTCTTTAAGGGTTCCTATTGTTTTTTTTGCAAAAAGGACCTTTAGACACGCATGTCAGAAATTCAAATAGTAGCATAGCATCAGATTCCACCACCTTTAATGTCAAAATGTCATTAAAAAACAAAAAAAAAAAAAGACCAGCCTTTAAACCTGATCATTTTTATTTCATTCAAACTTTGTTTTTTTACCTGAATTTTAAGATATTTAGGGTCAGAATTAATGCAAATAACTGAAACGTCAAATTATATAAAATGCCAAAGGTATGGTTGAGGTTAGCATTTTCCTACAAATTTACTTCCAGGTTAACATCCAACTACATCACCCATATGTCTGCTTGGGTTTGCTGCAGTGTTTTAAAATATTTAATATTTAAAAAAAATCTGTTTTGCTTTGTCTTCAAACCTAGTTTTAGTGTTAGTTACACTTAGCATTCATGATCATGCCTCAAATAAAGATTAGAAATCTATTGATATTACTATTAATATCCCCCTGTATGCTGGTCAGAGTTGCGGTAGATCCAGGAACAGCAGGTGTAAGTCAGGGATACACATTCGCAAACTCATTCAAACAATGAGTTGATTTAAAGTTCCTAATCCAACCAACCATAACAGAAAACCCAGGTGAAACTCGCACACAAGTAGAAGAGGCAAAACTCTACACTGACTAAGCTGTGAACCAGCAATCTAGAGTATTAGAGCACGATTATAGGACTATAATGATTCTGTGACTGCACCTTGGGAAATCCCTCCAGAAGTCTTTTCCTGAAAATGACCAATTCATAAAAAGTGACTAGCTAAGAGTGGCACTTATTCGTCATGTAGACAAAATAAATCAGTAGATCTCAGCAGAGCTGATTTGACTCAAATGTGGCCTGCTTATGACACAGCAGTGTGCTTGCGGTGCAGGTCTGAAGTGTTGATAGAAAGCACATGGTGTTGTGCAGCGGGCACTGCGGACCGCTCTTAATGCGTAACACATGTTTTCATCTACCTGGCATGCAGCACAGCTGGGGGAGGGGGAGGGGGAGAGCGGAAACAGCTGATGACGCAGAGTTAGCATAACTCTCTTCAGAGACGAACTGACATGGCTTCGGCATGAGACGTTCTCTCAGAATTGGCATAACTTCAGCCTTATGTAAGTATAAGAACATTCCTAACAGCACATCATCTTATTTCTGAAGCTTTAACATAAAAAGCAGTAGCTATTAACAGTTTTCCATTTTAGAACAGACTAAAAATATAGCACAATTTTACATAAAGATTAAGGAAACACCAACAGCATGATCCAAATAAAGATTCGCAAAAGTGGTCCATTGATGTGGTATTGTTTAGATTCACAAGCTTCTAAACAATTTTGAGGTTTCTCAATATGGCAGACCCAGTGATGGTTCAGTTTAAGGGAAAATTTAGTATAATGTATAATGTTATTTTAGTTGCGTTAGTTTTTTCGTAGATATTATTTTGTGACACATCTTTGGAAAATGTTAATATTCCCAATAGAAATTGTTTCATTTTGACTGTCACAATGCCTTTACATGATTGGTTCTTGAAGCGGTGTCCTCCAAAGGACTATGAAGCCTAGCCTTGGAATGAATGATTCCACAACCCAAGTTTAGTATTATATATTGTATATTATTTAGTTATTTTAATTATTAGTATGTACACTAGACATGGAAATTAAGTGGGTTTAATCCCAAACCTCAAACCCCAAAACAAGTAGTGTTGTTTTGGTTGAACATTCAGTAATAGAAAGTTTTTAATAACTTTTATATACAACCTAATGTTGTCGTCTCCTGTTATAGGCCATCCACCTCAAGGTATGGTGTGTGTTGTGTGTTCTGAGTTGCCTTTTTGCTCAGTATGGTTGTAAGGATTTACCATAAGCTTTCTGTCAACTCAAATTATTCTGGCTAATTTTCTTCTGATCTCCATCATCAACAAAGTGCTTCCATCAGAATCACCTTCACTCAGTTTTTCAGTTGAAATCCTAGAAACAGATGTACGTAAAAGTCTTCAAGCACATACAATGTTGCTACTAACACTGCTCTAATGATTATAACGATAATCATTTTATGTTCTCACCCCTATCACAAATCCCTTTGGAATGCACCGACAATAATTCAACCCCACTGTCATTTCTGGTTCTACAACAGGGAGGCAGAAAGAACAGAATGATCCAGGCAGAGGTGTGTTTGGGGGACATGCTTGAGAAAGCATGGCATTGCTAATCTCAAATCCTGGCAAGGCAGAGTTCAGGTGCAGAACATCTGCGCCAAACATCTGTAGCAAAGCATGCACAGCTCACGCTAGCCACGGAGATGGATAAACAGGTAAACAGGAAGATGCACAAATAAGGAAAAACTTTTTTTGCAGGCAAAAGAAGTGCCAAATGAGTTCCTGCTGGGCTGGGCTATATAAGTCCCAGATGCAAAAGCATGCAGCAACAGCAAGGCAAACTGGAATTCTTGGCATTTAGGATCATCTTTCATTTTGATAGTACGTACTAGCATACAATAGCAGATTTTACCTCATGCTTAGGACAAGAACTGTATGGAGAGGAGCTGTTTAAACAATTCATTAGCACTAAAATGGTGCCCCATACAAACTGGTCTGAGGTTGTAACTGCTTGCCAAACACACTTGTTTAGCGAGAGAGTAAACGTCTTAAATTTCTCAGGCGCTCTCCTGAAAGGGGAACATGTGTAAATGCACCCTACTGCATTTACTCTGCCTTAGTGGCAAAGAGATGCCACATATTTAACACACACACACAAACAAATACCTGCATCACAAATGATCCCAGCTGCTCAGGGTCTTGGAAAACTGTGGATTTTCCCATCAACCAGAAGAATCAAGTTGCCACAACAACACTGACCATATACAATAGCATTCAAAAAGCAACAAAAGTTATTTATTACTGCGTTGAAATAAATGTGTGTATAATATAATCACTGTCATAAAAGATGGCACTGATGCATCACACGCTCTCTCTCAAAGTGATGCTGTGAGTCAGAGTCTGCAATTAACCTGACATTAGGTAGATTAATGTGAGCTCTCCAGATCCTTTAATATCCATTTGATGAGTAAACAATCAGGAAGTCTGTGTTGATTTCTCAGTGTAAGCATGTGAATCTTGTGAATGTGTTTCTTACAGCTAAAATGTACCCAAGTCCTCTTTCATTCAAACACACTTTTAAAGTAGTTTTCAACATGTGCAGTGATTTAAATTGCTCTGGAGCCTTAAAGAAGAAACATGAGCAGCTTGATCTAGTAAAAGTAGTAGAACTGCACATGAGAGTCCAAAATGCTTACCTTCAGCTTTTCAGTGCTCCGAATCCTGTAAAAGTGTCAGATTCTGGACATGCCTCTGTCTCTGCTCGTGTCTCTGTCTTTCCACTACTGCTCTCTTTCTCTCGCTCTCTCGTTCTTTCTTGCCCTGTCTCTGATTCTCTAAAGCGCCCTGCCTCCCAGTCGCTCTGCTTACAAGTGAGTAACGGTCTCCAATGATGTGGAGCCTTGTATCGTGGAGGTTGGGTCAAACTCTCTGCTCCGTGCTGACGGAGCGAGCGTGTTTATCATTTACACTCCCAAGTCCTGAGAAGAGGGAAGGATCAGACATCTGTTTATTTAGTAAGAAGACCACTTAAGCTACTATAATCTGTACCTCTCTAACTGATACTGAGATATAACACTGTTTACTCACTCCAATGAATTTCACAGAGTTAACAAATTAAAACCAGATTAAAGGAAAGAGACGAAAGTGATAGGAAATGAAACAAAATGAAAATTGCAACAAGCAAGCAAACAAACAAATATATGATTAGGCCCATGATAGTGCATTTGTTGCTTTTTAGTTGTACTGTACATTGGAGCATGGAAAAATCAAATGCTTATTTGATTTGATCAGTGCTACTAATTTACACAATTTTAAACCAATATCCATTTTTGACCTTAGGAACAAAGTTGGAAGTTGTTTTTCTCTCTGGTTAATTTTGCAGAATAAATGAGAAAATCCTTGACCAGACAAATTACTTCACAAGACAAAATAATCTGATATTCTTACCCTAAAAGATATAAAAAAAAACATGTGTGTACACCGCACACACACACACACACACCGATCTCCTCAGCAACAGAGGTTCGCTTTTTTGTTTCTCTCCCTGAAAGCACGAGTAGCAGGGAAGTAAAGTCCTCCTTGGATCCTGGCAGGTCTTAAAACGAAAAAAAAAAAAAAAGAAAGAGTGAACGTCTGAAATGTGACAAACAGCTTGAAGAACTCTCGCTCTGCTCGAACTGTGATAAAGGCAGGAGATGTTTTGATGAGGAGTATTGCGATACAGTGTGTAGGGTGAGCATTCACTCCAAACAAACACACACACACACACACACACACACACACACGCACGTTCTTTTTCACTCCTGGATCTTGTCCTGCTAGTGCACTCTCTGTTTCCCCCTCTCCTTTTCTTTGTCCTAGGAAGTCAGCAGCTTGAAAATTCATAATAGCATCCAGCAGCTGAGTAAGGACTTTTCTCTTTATTGGACTGGCCAAAACAGAGCAAGACAAAAAGGGAGAGACAGACAAAGAAAGAAAGAGAGAGACAGAGTGAAAGAGAGAGAGCTGGCATGCTCAGTCCTCTAATTGTGTAAGTAAAAAAACGAGGGCAGTCATGAAAGAACGGGCAGTAATTAGAGAAGAACTGGGCAGTCACATCTTATTGGGACTGCTTGGATCTCTGAACTGTTTTAACCCTTTAATTTTAACCCTCTCTTCGTCTGTTCAGTTAATGCAGCACTTTTGTATTCTGCAGTCTAAACATGCAAGTGCACTGCAGAACAGCTCGGTGATTTGTGTTTTTGCACTGCACCTGATTGGCTGATTAAAGATAAACAGCTTGGAGTAGAAAGCCGCTGCAGTCACTCTTTTACGGAAAAAAGGCTGACCGTTAGTTTACATGCAGTGTTGTGGTGACTGAGGTTACGTTTGCAGTCCCAAACAGTCTGGTGTCTCTGGTTTCTGTGAACACAATTAACCTTTTATGACTATAGACAACTGGTGTTCAAGTCAAACCGGGACTTTTGGTGGTGTTGAATAACAAAACACAGTCTTCTTCATGTCTGAAACTCTGGCCTCCCAGGAACTCCTTTAATGGCCCAAATGTATGGAAGTGCAAGTTCCTGTAAGGTGCAAGTGTTGTCAGTGAATGATTTTGTGTAAAGTTCCCACAGACAGATGTGCCATAGATTTTCAAGTATCAGGCATTCCATTCGCTGAATGTTCACAGGAGATTCTGCAGTGGTCTCCGAGCCACCTCTGCTGAGATCATCAATCACGGACGTACGAGCTGCTTTAAAATGTTTGCAACATTCAAATGTTTTACTGTGTCTAAGAATCTCATCACCATACAGTGCTTGACATCTTTTGAAATTTCATCACAAGTCCTGGTTTGACTCGAACGGCCCTAAGAGTTTATGAAAATAAGATGATTTATAATTACAAGATCTGAGGTCACCCAGATGAAAATGAATTCCCTTTTGAGTCTGTTTCCTCTCAAAGTTTCTTCATGTCGTCTCAAAGAGTTATTCCTTTGCTGCTTTCACCTTTAGCTTCTTCATTAAGGAAAAATTAATAAATGTAAAACTTATAGCCAGAATTTACATACAGCACTGGGCAAAAGTCCTAGCCCCCCTGTCATTTTCCTTTTGTACAAATTTTGTTTATTTTCTGACTCATGTACTGTTAATTAGTCAGTACAAGAAACATTTCTGATTTACAAACATTAGGATTCCAGTAAAATATTAATAATAATAATAATAATAATAATAATAATAATAATAATAATATTTAATAATAAGCAGCATATTATGTAAAAGTCTACGAGACAAAAAAGTCTCCTGCATGCATGAAGAAAAAAGCGTAAAACTCAGCAGCTAATTTTCTTATAAAACTGAACAAATTGTACCTGAGACTATATTTTAAACAAAAGATCATACAGTAACACCAATTATTGACTTCGTTTCATTAATTACTGTTTACTGCTTTTTATAATATTCTTTGAAAATAAAAAAATTTGAAAACATTCTTGCACTACAGAAGTTATTCGCATGTACCCAACTCTATATCTGCAACGTTGGTTTGTAAGGAGGTTCATAGAGAAAAGCATTTTTTCATAATTGAATAACATTAACATTTTCCATTTTTAGAAAATGTTATTCAATTATTTAAAAAAATGCTTTTCTCAATGGACCCCCTTACAGCACAGTTTAATTCACAACAACCAGCCACAAAAACAAGCTAATGGAAGAGCTAAATGAACTGTACTTAGGATAAAATGCTTTCTTAATCATCCTAAGTGGCAACTGAAGCAGTCACACCCATAAATGAAACTTAACCCTGTATCAGATGATACTGCTAGGTAAGAAAATGTTTTTACAAATTTTCTCTGCATTTTTGTATTGTTGGCTTAAGGCAGAAAGTGAGTGTAGAAAGTGAATAATAATAATTATTATTATTATTATAAAAAAAATATAATTATTCCATTATAGTACAATGATGAACAGGAACTTTTTGGCATTTTTTTTGTAATGGGATCAAATGTGCACAGGTGGTGTAAGAGCACAGCAAATAGCTCCCACTGGGTCATGTGACTACTTTTTACATGTTCTCAATATTTGAGCCTCTCTGTTTCATGAAGAATAAACACTCCCAATGGGTGCCAAATTTTTGGTTATATTGCCTGGATGCATGCTTATGAATCTCATGTTAATTATTGTATACAGTATGTTATACATTTCTAAGACTAATAAGCCTTGTTAAGTAAAATTTTTATATTTTATCATTAAACAAAATTTGTCCATGTCTCTGGTATTGCTGTGCAACATGACATACAAAACCAATCATCAAAAAAAGAACTACTAGACCCATCTTCAGGTACTACTAGTTCCTTTTTGGTTCCAGTCTTATGCAGTTCATCACATTTCTTCTGAAGGCAATTAGGAGGCATGTGGGAACCAGCAAAAAAATAAATAACATCAATGTTAACTAACTAGGTAATTAGGTGGATATATATCAGGTCTTACATTTAAATTACTAATATTGAAATCATGTAAAAATCCCATGTGGAAAAAAAAGAATGATGTATAAAATATGCATATGAAATTATAAATACATTTTTATAGAATAAAAAAAGAATAACACATACAAAATATATTTATTGCACATAAAAATCAGACATAAAATAATAAATAGCTCATTCTCTTAATGTGAAAAAATCAGATATAAAAATAAAAAAAATTATAATATAAAAAAAATCAGTTGCAAGAACAAGTAATGAAAAAAGTATGAATAAGTAAATCATTTATTTAAAAATGTAAAAATATATAAATCACTAAAAATATACATACTCCAATTGGGAAACAATTGCTTGGAAGAAAAAAATATTTATTTATGCAAATGACGACCATAATAATAATAATAATAATAATAATAATAATGTACAAAAGTATCTTTAAAAAAAAAAAAAAACTCAAAAACTGCACCACATGTTGGAAAAGTATGTGAAAAACACATGTACAGTGGAACCTCGGATTACGAGCATAATTCGTTCCAGAAGTGGGCTCATATTCCAAAACACTCGTAAACCAAATTTAATTTTCCCATAAGAAATAATGGAAACTTAAATTATTCGTTCCACAGCC
>JAQMYL010000012.1:10402941-10422344 GCA_030014365.1 Clarias pachynema | reverse complement strand
GTGCTCGTAAACCAAGACAACGCTCGTTTTCCAAATCAAAATTTATTAAAAATCTTTGCTCGTCTTGCGGAACACTCTTGAACCGCATTACTCGTAATCCGAGGTTTCACTGTATAAATTACATCTGTAATTTTGGCATGTGTGTGACTTTCTGCCAGAGATATTAGCACATTATCAATAACAAAACCTGATGTTCCCATAATGCAGATAAGAAGAGACAATCCTAGAACCTTATACTGATGCTGCAGTTTTCAAAATGAAGAATGTTAACAAAAACAAAAAAGTGTAGCGTGATTAGTGAGTCATATACTGCTTTCTCTTTTGGGAACAAAAGATATGGTGGATAGATGTGGTGAAACATACAGCAAGTGTGTGTGTGTGTGTGTGTGTGTGTGTGTGTGTGTTTGTGATTCTAAAAGATTTGCAGATATGCATGACTCACCAAGGGAAGAATGCAGATGGTCAACAATATAATATGTTAGATTTTTAATCATCATAAGCCCAAGAGCCTGAACCATGTAGCACATGGCACAAGCACACACAACACACTCCTTCTTAAGAACTGTGCATAAGCAAACAAATAGAATTTGTTTGGAACAAATAGAAATTAATAACAATAACCTGACAAAGGAAAAAATAAATCAGAGGACTGTTAGACAGGCAGCAGGGAGACACAGGAAATAACCTACCCTCGGCAACTTCTCCAGCTCGGACTGACATCTCCACAGCTTCTCTGGAACATCTTTAAAAAACCTTTCTCGTGTTTACTCGGGTTTGTCATAAATGATCCCAGATCAGGGTTTTTCAGACTTGGCTTAGGAACAGGGAAAAACCCAAAAGGGCTTAGTCAGAGGACATTCTCATTAGTAAGAAGTGATACAGCTGTAGCATTTGTAGCTTAGTGTGAGTAATAGCTGTATACCATTACTATGTCTTTCTTATCAATTAACATTCAAAGATCTTGACAATGCTTGATTTCAAAACCTTTCACAATGCTGTTTATCGCCATAATAAGTAGTCTCAGGAAATTTGTCTTTAAAGGTGTAGTATCATACTCCTTTTTAACAAGTTAACATAAGTCTTAGAGGTCTCTGTTTAGTGTTACAGCAGGACATACAACTCAGATCACGCATTCTGCCATCACAAATTTTAATTCGGTACTTTAGTCAAAGTACACATACACAAAGTAAAATATTACTCCAATGAAAGAGAAGTCCTCCATTTAATTTCCACCCGAGTTCAAATGTATGTTTAGTATCTAAAATAATGGACTTTTATTAGATCATTGTAGCCTTAAAGTCATTGCAAAAATATGTACACTCTCGCTCTCTCTGTCTCTCTATTATCTTGGCATGGACTTCATAAGTCTATATGATTTCTGAATCTGTTGTGAATCACATCTCCGCCTTTATGAACATGTTTCTTCTTTAATGAATCAGTTGAAATAAATTTGCTATTTGATCTCAGTAAGGTCATAAGTAATCATCAGTGCTGGCAGTGAAAGAGCTGGTTTCAGTTTACCTCCACTTCATATTTTAAACACCTGCTACATAATTGGGTGTGTCAAGGTGGGAAGACAAACAGTCTTGCACAGTCAATTGGGTATAATAGTCTGTGATGAAATTGATGTTTTTAGATCCTTTTCTAATATATATATATATATATATATATATATATATATATATATATATATATTAGAAAAGGATCTAAAATATACAGTATATATTTTATTTTATTTACAGTATAAATATATTTTTTTGTTTGTTTAATATACCAAATTGATCCACTCATAAGTAAGAAGGAATGAGGGATGTCACATAATGTATGTTCATCATTACTCACATAATGAGTAGAATGTACCATATTTTACACAAACATATCAATATAGTACAGTAACAGATTACGTTTAAGTTTTTACTGTTGAAATTCCTTCTTTATAATTCATGTTCCAAATTCCCTGTTTCATTGTCTGTAGTTTTAAATACAAATGAGCCTGGAGATCCTGGAATCTATCCCATAAAACTTCGGTGCATGAGGTGGGGTACACCCCGACAGGTTGCCTATTCACCGCAGGACCTAATGAGTTGAAACACACAAATGCATTTTGTTTTTTTTTTTGTTTTTTTAAAACACTATAAAACCAGCTTCTTACAAAGAAATGAGGGGGCCAAACATTTTTATCATAAATTTGTTGTAAAGGATAAAGACATAATATTAATCAAAAATGAAGAAAAACATTATATAGATGTTATAAAGAGATTGTCATTTACAAATTGCCAATTGTCCCCCATTACCCTACACAAGATAAGTGGTATAAAGAATAGATGAATGAATGGAAGAATGAATGAATTAATGAAATTTGTGTTTATAGCATTTTTGCAGTGAAACCCTACAAATGCACTTATTTAATACATGTGCATTTTTTAAAACTCAGTACTCGTACTCTTACTTAGCTACCTTTCCAAGGAAGAAAAATCCCTTTGCATCCAAATATTTCGGTGCAGCGTCCAGTCAAGTTCATCAAGGCAGAGGAAAGCTATTAAGAATATTGAAAAGGTATTTTTTTTATAACATTAGCATGCTACAGAGTTAGTGCTACACTTATGAATGTGACTAAATTCAGGCAGAGATAAAGTGACCACAACAGTTTGGACTGTTGAGCAGGAGATGTAGTGGATAAGTGATTAAAGGTGCTAAGTTACTAAGATCACGGTTTGGAGTCTTAACACCACTGACCTGCTACTGTTGGTATCCTGAGTATGGCCCTTAACTATCTCTGCTCAAGGATCAGTGTGTGATCCCTGACCCCAGATTCCTTATATGCAAAGAACGGATTTAAATAAAGACTTCTTCGTCTGTTTCATTATTCTTGAGTTGGCAAATAAAATGATGTTTCTCTTCTGCCTACCTGGAAAGTATGACCTCTATTTCATTAGAAAAAAACATTGTGAGGTAAGTTTTGCCAATTTCTTAATATTAATTGGCTGTATTTAACCAATCCTGTTTTCCTTGGTATGCCAAGATACCCTAGCATGATTCTAATAGCTAATATAATTAGTTAGGCAGCAGGTCAAATTCTAGTTAAAGGTAAACAGTATGTGCCTGTGTGTTATGTGTGTTATGTGTGCTTGTGTGCATACTGTGTTTCTATGTATTTGAGATGGGAAATATTTTACTGATTATCCATATCCTGACTTATCACTGTGGCTCCTCTCATGCTTCAGACCTGTGTGATTCATCCTAATGTGCTATTTGGATCAATGGTTTAACACTCACTGTTTTCAATGGTGTTACATGGTTTCCCTAAATGTTTGCACCCCTGTTTCTTATCCTTTCTTCAGGGGATGATCTCACCTGGATACTCCAGATTTGTAGATGCTGTAATCTACAAATTTTCAGTGACCTATTTGTCTAAAAATCTAAAAGAGCATATTCAATGTTTGTTGGTAAACGGCACATTATTACAGCTAGTGCACATGTGTGCATGTTTGTCTGTTAGTGTCCGTTAACATGCATTAAAAATTTTTTTTACTTGATTGGGTGAGGTTAGTGATATTAATACTGAATGTTCTTGCCTCTATATTTATCAGATAAAAAAGTTTCTGATTCTGAACAGTTGCTATATATCTATAGTAGGCTTTTAAACTGCACCCACAACAGCTCATAAGAAAACTCATTACTGGATATATAAGCATTAGCCTTGTTTATGCCTCTTTAGAAATGTGACTGAAAGCCTGGTTTATGCTCTCAAAGACCAAGCCCTTTAATATACATAATGCAATCTTGATGAGCATTAGCACGCGCTTCTGAAACGACCCAACCTCTAAATGCACATTTACTCTCTGAAGGAGGGAAATGTGCCTTTTTATGAGGCACAGCTTCTGTTCCGTGAGTTCTTTATAAAGCATCTGCGGTTTAGATCACATGAGCAGATGTTGAAAATATACTCAGTATGAAACTATACCTCCGCTCACGTGTACGCCTGAAGACGCAACTCTGCTCATGAAGCAGCTCAGGTAAAACCGTTTTCCAGCAGAACTAACAAATGGTGAAACTACTTTTCATATAATTGAAAGTCTGGTCACATGAGGTGAGGAGTTTTGGTTTCCAAAACAGACGATGGCATGGAAAAATCCAGCTTTTATACTCTTTGCAGTTAAATTCATTATTTTCGTAGCGGTCTGGAACCGCTGGCAGGGAAGGGCTGGTCTGTGGAGACAGGATGGAGAACATGCTGTAATGTTGATGTCTGAAACAGGAAACGGTGGATAAATGTGGTGAAGAGAGAGAGAGAGAGAGAGAGAGAGAGAGAGTAGAAACAAACACACACAGAAACAGAAAAAGACAGTTGGATGGTCAACAAGAATGAAGGTGGTCAGATTGAAAGCAAACGCTGAAATATATCCAATTTGTCAAATGCACAAAATGTCAAATGCACTTAAATTCTAATTTTCCAAAAAAAAACTTTTTAAACAAAAATTCTTACTTACCAATCATTAGGTACATTAGATTCTAATCATTTAGATTAACATTTGTGTTGTGTTTAATTTTATTACTCTTCTTCTTACACAAATATTTGTTTAGATTAGCTCATAATTTCCTAATCAGAAAGTTATGTATTAACTCAGCAAAATAAAGATAATAGAATCACACAATGCCCCCTACTGGGTGAGTGAAGATAGTGCCATAGGTTTGCAGCTAGCTCATTTGTCTTGCCAGCCTTGTGTGCCCACTGACCTCAGTATCTATCTATCTATCTATCTATCTATCTATCTATCTATCTATCTATCTATCTATCTATCTATCTATCTATCTATCTGTCTGTCTGTCTGTCTGTCCTAAGCTCTTTATCCTGTTAACAATTCATCCCAGATGGGGGTTAGCACAGTTGTCTACACATTTTTGGATAGTACTGTAGATGGAAACCAGAAAAACCACAGGGAACCCATATGCACATAAAGAGAACATGTGTCCTGAGCTCAGGACTGAACCATGAACCCTATAGCTGTGATGCAGCAGTGCTACCCACTGGGGTTCTTAAGACCTTTACAGGTAGTGTAGGTACTGTTCCAAATAAGAAAAATACATGATGCTTCAATGTAAGCACCTGCAGTGCACCACACATGTTACATTTATAGAATACGAACACTGTCAATTTGTTATATATTTATAAGATTTACCCTTTAAGTGCAACTGCCGGTAAATACAACACTCATTTAGAGTCCCATCAATATCTATATCTAATAAGTTATTTTTTTATTTCTATATAGAATTATGTATCATATAAACCATCTGTCCACTATAATATGTACACCTTCTCGTTTATGCAAGCATCCAATTATTCAACCACATGGCAGCAACACAATGTATTTTTTCATGCCAATTCAAAGCAGACATCAGAATGGGAAAAATTATGGTCTCTATGACTTTAACCATAGCATATTGGTTGGTCTCAGATGAGCTTTTGAATATTTTAGAAACTCGCCACACACAACAAAGTTTACACAGAAGATTGTGAGAAACAAAAAAAACTCATGTGTGCAGAGGGTCTGCATGGTGAAGTACCTTCTTTCCGTGATGACACAGATGAGATGAATGACCAGCCATGTCTGAGCTGACAGGAAGTTTATAGCAATTCATATGATGAGCTGGAAGACAACTCATACCCAAACATTAAATCTTGAGGTGAATGGGCTACAATAAAAGTAGACCACATCAGGTTCCACTTCTGTGAGGGAAAAACAGAAGTCATGAACACAGTCATTTTTTTTTTTTTTTTATAAAAAAAATAATAATATCACATTTATTAAAGCATTGCTAGTTCTAAATATAGATGTTTCTACAATGATTGGGTGTGCAAAAGAAATTTGATTGTTCTGTTGTCTGATGGTGGCAATTTCTACTATCACATTTAACAAAAGAGTACCTGACATTTTTCTTTTCTTTTTCTTGCAGCACCACAGATACAGGGTCAGATACAGACATGCTGAAATTTAAGTATAGTATATTATAGTAAAACATATTTATTGTAAAATGTTTTTTAAAAGTTTTATTGTTTCTGTGTTATATTAAGATAAATTATGTTGTATGTGTGTTTTTTTTTTTGTTTTTTTGTTTTTTAAAGTTTTATCCATGTTAAAAAAAAAAACAGCATTCATTAAGATAAACTTAATGTAAAACATTACCTCCTCATTTTACAGACATTGGACTTGACAGTCATTTACCACAATGGCATCACAGGCCATCTGTACTTATAATAAAGAATTATCCCTAATCAATCCAGTCCAATTAGTAACTCAAAACTGAAAAGGAGAATGGCTCCAGTGCCACACTTTATTTGAAGAAGTCGGAAACATTCAGGCATTTAACTTGAAAAGTGAAACAGACCACAGACCCTCATTTCGACATCTTTTAGTTGAAAAAACAAGACCCAAGAGCAAGAGTCAAAGCTCTGGGAAGTAATGCTTTTTCATGCGTCAGTGTTTTCCTGCTGAAGTTTCCATTTCAAGTCTGGAAGTTTCCCCCACTTGCCCATTCCTCCTCCTCCTCCTCTTATATAAGAAAGACACAGCTTATATATACGTGTGTGTGTGTGTGTGTGTGTGTGTGTGTGTGTGTGCTTTTCATTTTTTACTGTAACAAATTACCCCCTCCTCACTCTATCTCTGTTCATGTCAGTCCAAATGAAGGACATGTGACCTGGTGCTCTTCACATTCGTGCTGTTTATTTTAGCATATTAAATCACATTGTACTGCATACATCATATGACATCAAAACAGTTCAATCCTGAGCTCCAGTTACAGTCTGTGTGAATCTACTGCAACATTGATGAGGATGAAACAGTCACTGAAGAATTGATTAATTCATTTTGTATTTTAAGACATCTAGGTCTTTGATTATGTCTAAAACTGTTTATTGGAGAAACATACAGCCCCAGACTGTCCTCAGACTTTGAGAAGGAGAAAAATAAGAAGAATCAAACATATAATGCATAGTGTCCCTGCTATGTTGTTGTTTGTTTTTCGGTTGCTCCTGTCAAGAGGTCGCCACAGTGGACCATCTGATCCGCACACAACTTGGCACAATTTTTGTCGGATCCCCTGCTTGACGCAACCCTCCCATTTTATCCGGGCTTGGGACCGGCACTGCATCCAAGTTGCTGGGTTTGGGCATTGGCTGGGAATCAAACATTGGCCTACCGCATGGCATCCGAGAACCCAACCACTGAACCATCAAAGGCCTTATTATAAATAAATTTGTTTATTCACTTTAATCATCATGGTTAGTATTTTTAATGTATATCTGTCAGTTGCTTACAATTGTTAGGTGTCTGCTGCCGACTAGTGGTGAAAATGACATAAAGCTATTTTCTTAATAAGTGCTTATGTGCACAGGAAAAAGGAGAATATTATAGTGACAGAGTATCAGCCTAGATGTGTGAGAGTGAGAGTGAGACAGAGACAGACACACACACACACACAGAGAGAGAGAGAGAGAGAGAGAGACAGAGAGGGAAGACGCGACATTTACATACAGTCGGGGTTTCATGCTCCACGTGTGTGAAAAACCCCAACGAGCCAATTTGTAACATTTTATTGCTCCGGCTTTGATCTCCTCGTCGCGCGAGCTTTGATATGCGCGCGCGCTTTCCGATGTAAATACGAAGAATGTGACATGACCGACCCCTCCTCTCAGCTCCGTCCTGTCAGCCCACCGGCGTGTCTGAGAGAAGGCTTTGAAGTGGTAGGAACTGGAAATGAAAGACAAAAGGGAGGACACACTTCAGCGAGCCGCGCGGTTTCTGTGTGAAACTTCTTCAGGCTGAAGAGTGCCGACTACAGTAACTACAGCTCCTCAAAGCGCACAGCCTCCTGCCCTGTTAGGCATTGGTGGAAATCATAACGCACAGCTCCATCTGTACTCAACAACACTGAAATTATAACTCAAAGCCTAATAGTGTAATAAACAGTAACTCATAGGTCACTCAGCGCCACAAGGCCACTAATGGAGTGCAGTGGTATCTGGCACCAACACATCAGATCCTTCCCCTAAGTTTTGGGGGTTTAAGTTGTGAGGTGGGCCTTCATGGATCAGACTTGTTTGTCCCCCACATCCTACAAATGCTTGATCAAACTGAAATTATATGAGAAATACACTGTACCATGTATATTTAAATTTTCGTTTAATTTTCTATAACTTTTCAAAAAAGTTTTAAGTTTTTTTCTCTTTCTCTAGAAGTAAAATCTATCTTCTATCTTCTTATACTACTGTATCTAACCTTTCCCTTTAAAAAAAATCATATTCTTATATTACTTTGATTGGATTTTTTTTTTTTTATTGTACTCTTTAGTGCAAGTTATTTCCATCAAAGAGAAATCTCTCTTTTTAAGTCACAAGTACTCATTTAAACATTTCACTGCATACTGTGTATGGTTGCGTAGGTGACAAATAAAACTTGAGTTTGATTTGATTTGATTTGATTGGAATTTGAATTTTATTTGTCACATACAGTACACTGTAGCACTAATACGACTGCCCCGACATAAAAACAAAGATTTCTTTGTGATTAATAGATTAATATTTCTTTGTTATTAAAAATAAATTGCGCTGGAAAGTACAATTAAATTTAAATTGAATTTTTCAATCAAAGTAATATAAGAATACTTTTTTAAATAACAAATTTAGGCTGAACAATTCACAATATTTACAAAAGTTACCAAAATGAAACAGAATTAAAATAGAATTTGTACATTTACATTATACAGGATTTTGAGACTACAAAAAGAAATTATAACCCCTGAGAGTGCAGTCCTCATTTATGTGAAAAAAAAATGTTATGACAAATATTTTGAGGCCAAGTCAACACCATGAACTCTGTCATGTTCTTTAAACCATTCCCAATGTATGAGAGGAAATTATCCTGCTGACAAAGGCTGTACACTTCCATGAGGAATAATGTTGTCCTGAAGTGATTTACGTGGTCTGCAGTGTTTAGGTTTAGTACAAGCCAAAAGTCACCAGCATATGAATGCCAGGAGCTAAAATTTCTCAGCAAAACACTGCCCAGAGAATCACAGCTTACTTCCTTTTCCTATAGCATCCTGGTGCCATTTCTTCTCCATGTAACTGCCACACACATACACCACACATCCTCATAACATAAAACAAAACATGATTCATCAGATAAGTCTTCTATTGCTCCGGGTCGATTGTAGGTACTTTCAGCGGTGGACAGCAAGCTGGGGGCAAAACCTGCAATTTTGAAGATGCTCTGACCCAGCTGTCCAACAATCGGACTCTTGTTAAAGTCGCTCGGATGCTTACACTTAATCCTTACACTGTTCTACTTACAGCACATCAAGTCCAAATGTTCATTTGCTGCCTAATAAATCCCACCCATGGACAGGTGACATTGTAAAGAGATAATCAATGTTATTCTCTTGACCTGTTAGTGGGTTTAATGTTATGGTTATTTTGCATTATTAGAGTGACAGTGTTCATCCAGTTGTCCATTAGAGTGTATAATGTGTAGAACAAAAACTGAAATTTTGAAACGTCTCTTTTTAGTGCAGTTAGAATATAAATAAAATGTATTAAACGTAAATCTGAGGAAATGTTTTTGTAAGTATAGAATAGAATTAAAACATAATGTTTTTAGCCTTTTAGTATACATACATTTCTATTCTGTTCTATTCTATAATTTTATTTAACTTAAATGGAACAGTGATTGAACTCTTGCTGGCCAAAACCGTGCAGCCACTTTATAAAAAATAGTATTATTATTTTGATTTCTTTTTAAGGTTAGATTTCCCCTGACAAGACACCTACAGGAAAATCTCCTCTCTATCTGATCTTTGGCCATTGTCCTGTCGAGCACCACCCAACCAATAAAACCCCCCTCTCATGAGGTGTCGGTGCCGGTGCCAGGGCAGTAAAATCATACGCTACTGTAGTATAATTCCCACACCGCCCCCCCCCTTCCCAGGTACTTAGCAAACACGACGTCATCAGCCGTGTGGCGGACAGGTGAGCTTTACCAGGAAGGTGAGGTTTTAGTTAAAGTAAAACTCGCCTTTGCCCCGCGGCGGCTGACAGCAGGCTCCGGGGGCCATTATGTACCAAGCAGTCGGCTCGCCAGGATGTCCGTGAGCTACCTGTTGGAAAGGGACGGCGGCGGCGGCGCGATGTACGGCAACCCCACGCGGCACGTCAACCTCGGCTACGGCCACCAGAACGTGTACCCGTCGCCGCCGTACTCGGACTACACCGGCTACCATCACGTCTCGGCCGTGGGGAACGAGCACCATCACGGAGCGCAGAGCGGCGGCGCGTGGAATCCCGTTTACGCGCCCGCGCACGACGAGTGGCCGCTGTACGCGCACGGTGCCACGCACGCGCCCTTCGCGAGCCTCGGGCCAGTGAACGCGGGGAACGTCAGCGGCCTGGTGGCCCCGCAGGAGCAACGCAGCTTGACCAATGTCCCCGGTCCTCCTCAGCTGTCCCCCGTCTCTGAGAGGGACCAGGCCGAGTGGGCCAGGCGCACAGGACAACAAGCGAGCACAGGCGAGTTTCCAACGCGCTTTAAACAGCATTATTGAATCTTTATCAACATTTTTTTTTTTTTTTTTAGAGATCATTTTAAGTTAAATCCTTACAGCAAACACCTTTAATTGAAAAACAAAAAAACAAAAAAAAAAAACATCATATCCGGGAGCCCTCTAATTATAATTCATGGAGTTTCCAGTTACCTTTGACCCCATCACCTAATAATATTCTTCGCTCTCCTCAAGACAACAAGCGAAAGGACATAAAACACCAAGAGTTCAAATATATGTTGCCAAACTTAATGCAACCTTAGGTTCTTATTTCAGAGAGGTGAATTTAGGAACTACTCATGTTTCAGAAAACATTTGTAAAGATTCCTAGAGAAGTTTATTCACTTCAACAGGATGTTCCCCTAAAGATCTCCAAAAAAGTTTCTACCATAATAGGGTGCCATTGTGAAGAATATTTATTTATTTATTTATTTAAAAGTCAAAATGACCTTCACACTGAACTGAAACTGAAATCCATTCATCTGACTTTCTGCTATTGTCTGAACAACGGAGTTTTATCTTTTGTATTAAATTGCTCACAGAATTCATGGTGTCCTGAGGCACAGTGTTCCATGTAATTTTCACATTATTAGCAATTTTCTCTGACCACATCAGTGTAGAATAAAGGCTCAGAGTTTACAAGGTAATAAAAAGCGATGCTCTTATATGTTGTGTTCTGTCTATGTGGCTCCAAAAGGCCTCTTTTACACCAAATAGCCTATAAACTTCAAAACTCATTATTTCTGTCTTTTATTAAAAAGCAACTTTGTGAATGTTAAAGTTGCAGTACATTTTACTGTTTTTTTTTTTTTTTTAAGTGCTCTGTTTTAAATTTTGTGCAAACGCAAGGACAAAATGAAGTACTCACAGGAGTTGGAGGTGTGGTAAACAAACAGTTCCTGTGGCCAATTTAATACATATAAAATGTTTTTAAATGATATTATAGGGTAGTATTTACATTTGTGTTTATTTAACCTAATTGGTTTATTTGTTTATGCATTTATTCATTTATTAGAGGCTACTGGAGTGTGTCTGTATAACCTTAAGTGTCCATATAGCCTACTTTATAACACCTGTAACGGGGTTATCTTCCAAGTAGTATATGAGGATTGAGACCTCATATAGCGAGCATTACCAATTAACTGCACAACTAAAGCTTTACTACTGTATTTTATCATTTTATTGACATGCACTATTTTACTCTATCCATGAGCTACAGATTGTGTTAATGACCCATTAGGCAACTGGTAAAATAATAGTAAAACTTTTGTGAACAATAAGCATCAGAGCCATAAGAAAATACCAACGAAAGTTGTTCAAGTATGCATGCGAACTGCACTTAGTTATATGAATAAGATTTTGGTTTCTAGTAATATTTTTACCTCCTATAACTCCAAAACTTTGGGTTGAGATTAAAAATCCTAGATCCTTTTATTTTTTTTAAAGAAAAAAAAAACCCGCTTACTACTTCACCTCAAATTATCCAACTACAGTATTTGTTGGCTGCTTTCTAGATTTGAATTTCTAAATATTTAGCCCTATTATATTTTTCTATTATCTCTGAGAATTATTAATTCATAATCTTTCATTGGTTCACCAGGAGAACTGTATGTTAGAAAATAGTGCTAGGAAGTCTGCTGTTAACAAGAACCCAAAGTGATCCCTTTACAAAATGCTTACAAGTGTGTAAAAAAGGAACTCTGTATAATTCCTTTTCGATGCATAGCATGTAGGTGACGTCTCTCAGTTACGTGTGCTCACCAAACATTACACTTCCTAATTTTACTAATTATCTTACCAGATCTCAGCCTTATTTCACTATGTATCTCCACCAAGCTCCAATTTTAACTCATGCTTACTTGTGCTTGGTAGTCAGGAAGTTCTATGCATGCTAGAATCAACAGGCTGGCGTCCCTGAGTCGGTGCTGTAACCACCAGCCAATATTAGTACGTTGCTTAGAAGTACAACTATGTCAGCTGCTCATTCTCTAAAAAAATTGTAGTGGAGTATGTGGGAAAAAATGAGATTTGATGGTGATTTGGAGCTTCTATAGTTTAGTCACTGTAGAAGAAAGAAGCAGTAATCAAAACCATGAGTGTTGAAAAGTTGAATAAAATAATAATAATAATAATAATAATAGAAACATTTTAGTTATTTTCATATAAATGACATATTGTTTTGAAAGAAGTTATGAGAAAGATGAACGCATATACACCACACTACAGTCAAGTTGCGTGTCCAAAGGTGGTGCAGTGTTGCCCAACATTGGTGTATTATCCATCACTGGGTCAAAGCACAAGGCGTCCTTGAACGCAGCAGCCTGTCTCCTGGTGAAAGATTTTCTGAAAAGCTAACAGCAGAAGCCAGGCTGTCTGATGACATGCAGGCCGCACCCTGCTGTGTCCACTTCAGGAGGAACCCATGAACGCTGATAACACTGACAGGGGTGCATGTGTGTAGGTGTGTGCGTGCGTCCGAGAGAGATAGCCAAAGAGTGTGTGTGTGTGTGTGTGTGTGTGTGTGTGTGTGTGTGTATAGAGAGAGAGAGAGAGAGAGAGAGAGAGAGAGAGACACAATGTTACTCTTGACTACCTGAGATGAGATATCAAGAAACACAATGTAGCAACTCAGGCTGAATTACAAACTGAGAAGAAATATATACAAATTTCTTATCTGGAACATTTGAATGCTTAGTCAGTTTGAGGAAATACCAGTATTTTTTTTTTTTTGTACTGATGAGTAGGTTACTGACAAAGTTATAAGTTAGGAGTTAAAATCAAATATACTGTATAATACATTTGTCCTAGCCTTCATTCTACTGTCGGTTATTGTTCCCATGCCTTTATGAATCAATGGTACAAGAGTCTGTGTATACTCTATATATCTGTGCTTGAGTCCATGTGCTTAGGTTGACATGGCCATAATAGCATGTCTTATCTAATAGGTAAGACTTCTATCAATATATCATTAGCTTAGCGTCTTGTCTGGACTCATTCAAGATCAATTCCATTAGTGACTACACCAGCTTAAGCACTGGGTGTATATATTTGTTTTTGGCCTGTTTTTTCCACAATGCAAACAAGATTTGATAAGATTTACCACAAAAAACTGGCCTAATGTTTATGGAGCCCGTGAAAAATTTAGTTTTAGGAAGTGAGAAAGGCTTTTATTTATTCAATGAACCCTTAAGGAATGTATGTATGTAACCCACAGCAAAGTGTTTCTCCATTACATAGGGATCCAATGAGTGGTTAAGAACCCTTAAAATAAATAAATAAAAATAAATAAATAATAACAATAATAATAATAATAATTATAATAATAATAATAATAATAATTATTATTATTATTATTATTATTATTATTATAAAACGTAAGCCTTTATCAGGTGGTACATTTGGTAACTTTTTATTTTATGGGATTTTTATTTTATTTTATTTCATTTTTTGGTGTATTTATAGTTTATCTGCATTTAATTGTTGTCCTTTTAGATATACACATTTTGGCAAAACTATTACCATAGATCAAGAAAGAACCATATCCCTTAATTATGCACACACAAATATACGCATTTTGAATTTCCATATATTTTAATGAATGCCCTTTTAAGGGTTAAAGAACTCTAATTATGAAATGTATCACATTGACTTTTCTCATGTGTGGTTTATACTAATTATTATTATTATTATTTTATTGCTACATTAGTGCACACATTTTTAGCTTAATTTAAACAGTTAAGAAACAATTGAACAGTATTTTATGGGTTTAACCATCCTCAAGGTTTATCTGCGAATTGTCCAAATAAATTCCTGTGGCTAAGGATTAGTTGTTAATTTCTCAGTTGTTCGTGTCATGTTCAGCACAAGTGGTCTTAAATGCTTAATTTGTCACATAAAACAAAATCATTAATGCTTTAGAACACAGTTTATGTTTAAACTTACACGTAAAAAATGTGAATATACAGATAGTATTTATATCCTTTCTTGAGACAAGTGGTTAAGGACAAGAAGGAAACTGTCTACAGAGACCACAGTTTAGAAATAAAATATGATAATCAAATATTGCACTTTATTTACACATGGATTAAACAAGGCTCTCTGTGGTTTGATTAATTTTTAATCAGAATAATGTAGTTAATAATTGAGACACATTGCCTTGCTCCTCTAGACACACAGGCTTTTTTGTGCGTCATGTTATTACTCTGTCATAAGCAAATATTAATACACAATCCAATGTCCATCATCATACTTTACTGTGGAGACATGCACAAGAGCTTGTGCTTTGACCTGAATTGAGGTGTCTAGGATTCTGTAAATTGCCATGCTGATGTTTGACATCAAAACTTCTATAATGCATGAGAACAGTGTTGTTAAATCGACCCCAAATCTTTTTTCAAATAAAAGTGAAATTATTCAACTAAATAAATACTATTGTAAATGGTACAATAGATTCAAATAATACTCTCAGACTAAAGTAGAAAAGTATACACTTTTAATTATCAACTTTTTGAAAATTTTCAACTTTTGATTTTTGTTAGTAATAAAAAATTATTTAACTGTATTTAACAACAGCCTTATTTCCTAAATCTCTCAAATTAGCTAGCACCACCACTAAACTAAATGCTAATACCTAATTTTCACAATACAAATGGTCTTAATAGCTAAATTAATGTGAACATAAGATCAGTCACACCTGTTAACATCAACTTATAAAAATATAAAAGTGTTTTGATATAATGTTTGGAAGTGTAAAGTCTTAAGTAAAATAAAAAACTCTAGTAAAGTAGATTTTTACTACCCTCAAATATATTAAAACTTAATTTTATAAAAATTCTCAAAAAATGAGATTTTCTCTTTAGTGTATTGTTTAACATGACTATTCCCGCTACAGGAGGAAAGACAAGGACAAAGGACAAGTACAGGGTGGTGTACAGCGACCACCAGCGCCTAGAGCTCGAGAAGGAATTTCACTTCAGCCGCTACATCACCATCAGACGGAAGGCAGAGCTTGCCGTGACTCTCAACCTCTCCGAACGCCAGGTGGGTGAAACTTTACTACTTACAGAGGATGGAAAAGGATTTTTTAAATTGATAAATTGACTTTAGCTGTAATATTATCTGGCATTCAAACTGGTAAGCATGTCCACATCTGCCCTGAATATCTTTATCTAAAGGGAAGCTTGTGACATCTTGGCAAAAGATTTAATATAATTAAATAAAATTAATTCATTAATTAATTCATTAACCAAAACTACAATTTCTATGAAACTATGAGATTATTGTAGCTAACAAATCAACTAACTTATTAATTGTAATCATGTTGATTATTTAAAGAGTTAGTTATTTTATTATTTTTTTTTCTTCATCTAGAAAGAGTCCTTAATATATTTAAGTATTATGTGTAATCTGTAGTGTAGCTATGTGCATTAGTGCTTGTTTTTAATATTTACTTAAAAAACGCTTTACTTTTCACTTTTAGTTCAATGGAATTTTAGTTCTATGGAAAAGGTCAGAATTGTATAAGCCCACCTTTAATTTTGATTAATTTTAATTAGGGTTCAGAATTAGGATTTGCTTTAGTTTACTTGTAGTTTTTACATTTTAGCTCACACTGACCTAATTATGCAGTGACAAACATTTTATGAATATGTCAATAACTGTTAACCTAAATTATACAGTATAGGTTACATTTTATCTGGTTATAATTATAAGGCTTATTATATATTTTATAGTACTTTTAATAGCTTCATTTGGTCTGTTTATTATTTCTCCAGTACCAGGAAATATCCATGAACTTTCCAAACATAAATGAGTCCTTAGTCCTGGAATATTTTATGTGAATTCTTTTTAAAATCGCATTTTTCTTATGCTTACGTGTAGACCAGTTGGAAATGTTGTTTTGTACTGTAATAACTTAATTTCTGTTCCTCTTAATCTTTTATGCTGAACAGGTAAAGATCTGGTTTCAGAACAGACGTGCCAAAGAGAGGAAGCTGAACAGGAAGAAGATCCAACAGTCACAGCAGGCCTCAACCACTACGGCCACTCCGCCAGCGGTCGATATCCATGCGAACGCTGCTATAGTTGCAAGCACCAGCGGCAGCCTATTGACAGACACGTTATCTACGGCTATTAAAGAAGAATACTAAAAACTGCTGATAGCAGAAATGGAACATGCAATGTGCACGTTAAATTAAAGAAACCAAACGTTTACATTACACTCTCAGTGATAACATTAAAAACAAACATGGAAATTCACTACACAAGAAAGAGCAAATGAAGCACAGTATTTTTGATTATGTTTGAGTTATAGCAGAAATTGTCATCGTGATTATGGAGAACCACAAGCTTCCTGGATATTTTAAAGCTTTCGCCAGTTATTGATTATGTACATTTTTAGACGGTTTAGTCTATATTTGAAATATTGTTTGAACTGTATGTGTGAAGTGTTTTGTATGGTGTGACAAACCAATGAGACTATTAACTATTTGGAATAAGTTAATAAACTATAAATATGATAGATTAATCTTTTTATGCAGAATAAAAAGTTAATATTGCAAAAAACGTGAGAATTCTGTATTTTTTAAGGAAAAGCATAGGGCCCTGTCATGTTTTATAGGTGTACGTGGTCTCATTTGGTGTTGCCACAACTGTAAATAAGTGTACAGTTGTCATGTGAGAGAACTTGGCTGCTGAACACCTGCTGTGTGGATAATGAGGTTATGGAGGAATGTCCCTTCAGCAGAAGGAGTAACTTTGACCTGTTGATCGTTAAATTCTGGGTGTGGTGTGGGCAAAGTTGCTTGCATCGTTTCATAGTCAGATGATTCATCTCAATTATAGGTACAAGATATGTGATAGTTTCCTGCCTTTGGCTCCACATGATGGCACGACAACAAAATCAACCTTTGATTTGGAAATACAAGATTGATGTTTTAATGACACAAACTCTGCATAAAAGCATACTCTGCATTATGTGGTCTTGTGTGTATTGGATTATAAAGTGTACAGAGAAATTGTGTATTTAGTTTTAAGAGAAACAAATGCAAGTACATGATTTACTGTATATTGTGCAGAGTTTGCAAAAAAAAAAAAAATCTATTTTTCAAGATGATAAACAGTACAGTAAGTCAATTTTTATTAATTGTGCATGTTACCTTTAAAATTTCATTGCATCCAAAATGATAAAACCTCTATGCTCCTATTCAGTTGCTCCTGATGTCATGTACATAATAATAATAATAATAATAATAATAATAATAATAATAATTTGTACAGCGTAAGGAAATTTCATTGAAAATGAAGTGTGAAGAGCAAGTGGACAAAAGTTAATTTTTGGTTAATTGGTTTGTGTCAATAAACATGTTTTTATCATTATTTTCTGTTATTATTGCTTTCATAAGTTTGACTTGGATCTTTGTATTGTCTGTCACTTTGTTAAAATGTGTAGATGTGATCATACATTTGGATTTACCCTCTTTGATGTTGTTGTTGTTTTTTAGACATTCTGAAACTATTGAAAGGAAGAAAAAAAGATATCCAAAAATTTAAATATGTTTGTCAAACCCAAGGTTTTACAATATAAAATAAAGCAATATGCATACAGTAATTACAGTAAATAAATACATTTCATATTGATATTGTAAAAGAAGTGATGTGGAATTTATCCTGTTTATACAGTATATAATTTTAAATACATTATATAAACTTTATTTTCATAACTATTAAAATATTCTAGTCATAAGAATTCCGAACAAATGTGCATTCACACTTGCAAATTTATAATAGTTGATTCTCAATGAAAATTTTATTAAAATTCAGATTTATCTGTAAAGTGCTTTGTCAAAGCAATTTTAGAGAAATCCAGATATCAGGGTTAAAGATATTCAATCTCAGTTTTTTACAACTGATTTGATATTTGTTACGTCTCGTAGTATTTTCGGGTATGTCCCTTGTGTTCCTATGTCTTTCAGGTCCTGGGATTGGACATCGCACCTGTCAATCTTTGTTTCCAGCGCGACAGCGATTTGCAATGAAGCGGCCCTAGCTGTTTATAAGAACCCGGAAGTGACGCAGCCAGCGGCGCGGCTTCTTTCTTTCATTCATATATTGTTACGGCGACGCTACATACTTCCGGTGTTTCGAATATCGTGGCGGTGATTTGTGGTTGGTGTGTTTTACGCTAGGCGCTCTCTCTCTCTCTGTGTGTATTGTTTTCGTTTTGTTTATTCGGTTTGATTGACAGTCGCGCATAAGTTAGAAGGTGTTTTGTTTTATTTATTTATTTATTTATTTGATTTAAGCTCCGCTCGTGGCTCTCACTGTCGAATCATGCGTCGAATCTTTTGTATATATTTTTTCTTTCTCTGTTTGTGCTACTGGTTTCCACTGACGGTCTTTAATATATTAACCTTCCTTTGTTTTTTATTCTTCTTATGTCGGCTTCCTATCTCCCTTAGACATCAAGAGCGAACGTAACAACTGTATAGGAAACTGTAACAATATTACATTGCACAATTGAATACTTTTAACAATGTTAATTGTTAATTTTAAAACAATCAATTAAATATACATTCATTTCAGATTTGTTTGCACTATATCAGAATGCTGATGGGTCAAAACATTTTCACTCTATTTTATTTGGCTGGAAGATTCCAAAATATGGTGTAATGATGTTTGGAAGCTTCTGATTGGACATTGTAATCAGCAGAGATGGAAAGAGTAATAAACTTTTGTACTTAAGTAAAAGTACTGTTACTTTAGTGAACTTTTACTGAAGTACAAGTAAAGTTACCCTTATAAAAATC
>JAQMYL010000012.1:10369629-10384827 GCA_030014365.1 Clarias pachynema | reverse complement strand
AAATTGTGGCTAGTAAAAAGGCTGAATGGCTAGTGACTCCGGAAATCCACTAGCCACATTGGCTAGTGAGCAAAAAATTAATGTCAAGCCCCGTGCTACAGTATAAGAATGATTGCTATGTGCTGTACAAGCAACTTCAAATAAGAAATGTGGTTGTAAATATATAATCACTTAAACACTTGAAGTCGTATCTTAAAAAAAAATCATCAATAGAAATCACACCAATAGTGAAATAAGATAATTTCCACACACTGTGATGAAAACTCAGGATTATGCCACAGCTGTGCGGACATAAGCAAACCACTTGTTAGTGAGAATAAACCGAAAAACTGAGCATAAAGATTGGACTTAACATTGGTTTAAGATTTTGTTCATGTAAAATGTATTTAGATGTCAGTGCTAATGCACACCTGTGGGGAAAAAAAACTTCCCCAAACTTTTTTTTGTACTAATCTGACATTTTTGATGGATTTTTATAAAAGGAAATTAGGAAAAAAAGTGTATTCGAAAGTCTGTGTATCTAAAACAAGAGAGAGTTGTATATTATAATTACAAAAGAAAAAATATATGTAATCAGTTGAATCTGAATATTTCATTCATTTTATTACTCTCTCTCTTTCTCTCTTAATTTATTCAAGACAGGATGGAAAAGATTTTTAACATGCATCACATTTCTGCAGGTTAATGTTCCAGTGGACTTTCTCAGCGCACCTGTTCTGATGGGAATAGCGTTAAACCACACCAGCGCAGGACGACCCAGTGCAGAATTTTTCATGAGGTAAAAAAAAAAAATTATGTCATATTATTTCTTCCTTTTTTTGTTTATCATTGAAAGGTTAATAAGGGATTAATTTCCCACTTCAGCTAGTACATGTTTGTTACAGCTACATGGCTATTGAAGCTAAGAAAATTTGCAATCTAAATCAAAATCTACTTGAATGTACATGAATAAGCTATCCTGGCTAAATTGATCATTATGGAGCGGCTATATTGAACAACCAAATTGGACAGTGTTGCAGTGTCAGAAGGGTTAAATTATTACATTTAATCATACAATTAAAATAAACCATTAAGATGATTGGAACTGCTGTAATAAATGTCCAACTTATTATAAAAACTTATATATTTTTTTGTGCTGAATTTGAATTGTGCTGAACCAGCAACATCAAATAAGAAATGTGGTTGTAAATATATAATCACTTAAACCCTTGAAGTCGTACCATAAAAAAAAAACAAAAAAAAAAACAGTATAAATCACAGCTATGTTTAATAATGAAATATCAATTTCTACACACCCACATACACACACATTGTGATAAAATCCTCACAGCTGTGTGGCCATAAGAAAACCACTTGTTAGTGAGAATAATCAGAAAAAACTGAGCATAAAGATTGGACTTTAGAGCAATGCCAAAACGTCATGTGGTCTGATGAGTCCAGAGTGTTGGGTGTGTCAGGATAAAAAGGGAAGCGCATGAAGCCATGCACCCATCATGCATAGCAGACATGGTACAAGCCTTTGGAGGCAGGGTTATGATCTGTGGTTGCTTCAGTTGGTCAGGTTTCGACTCGGCAACGTTACGAGGCAATAAAGTGAAGTCGGCTGATGGACCAGGTTATCACATCTATGCATTTTTTTTCCTCCCGGATGGCACGGCTATATTCTAGGACTCAAATTATGAAAGAGTGGCTCTGGGAGCACGAGGAATCACTTTCACACATGAACTGTGCAACATAATCAAAACTAAAGGGAGTTGAATTAAATAATAAAGTACCAGTACGTTATTGCCTCGTAACGTTGCTGGTTTTTCCTTGATGGAATAGATTTGGGGTCTTCCATTAATTGTAAATTTCCACTACTGTCTTTCACTCCTGAACTAAAGAAACAAATGTCAGACACCAAACATGATTTAACCCACACTGACATTTTTTAAAATGATATAGAATTAATATGGAATTGTTTGCTGACAGGTGTTCTTTGACGACTGAGGAGGTGAAGGATTTTTATTGGCGCGGAGGCCCTGAAGCTCATGAGTCTACAGATATAGTGTTTCTGAGTCAATCGGTAAGGCCATTCATTAATATACCAACACTATTAAATAATTACCCTTTAGCACAAGTTGTTTCCTAAATTCTTTCCTAAAGTATTAAAAGTAATGCACACTCATGTTGAAATCAATGTACTGATTATAGGAGATGCTGAGTTTGGATGTGAAGGCGCCCTTGTGGTCAGAACTGTGTCCATCTTCAAAAGGAGCAGTGCTGCTCTACCAACTAGTGAGACCTGATCAGTCTTAAAGAGGCAGCAGGATGTGTGGGTGTGTAATGCTTGTAAAGGTTTTATAACAAACATTCATCATTTCAGTGATGTTAGAATACTGTGATTCACATCATTGTGATGCTAAGGAACTGCAAAGTTTGTTTGTTTCGGGCTTCTGTTTACCTTTTTCCCCATTTAACATTACCCCAAAGTAAAGGTGGCAGAAAGGAAAATAAAGCTGGATTGTTATTCACTTCTCGGCCAGGCGAGGGCTCCAAAACTACAAATTGTTCCTTTATTTTTATAACTGTAAAAGGTCCGATATCTGTTCAATTTAAACAGCATTTACTTTTTTTTATTTTTATGAATCCTTCCTGTATGAATCCTTTAAGACCTCAAATGTGACCCATTTTTAATAAAAATATATTGTAACTTATGGAAATCAATAAAATTTATTTTATTTGAACGAGTCAAATAAGTGTATTTATATACAAGCGCGGCAAGTAAAACCGGGAATTTTGATTGTGCAGAATAACAGAACACAGTTATGAAAGTAAAAACTACCTTTATTTCTCCATATAATCCCCTTATCCCAGTGTTTTACTAGCGCTTAAATAACATCAAGGTCGAAAGGATTGCATGCCTCATGTCTAAAACGATGGCCTTCCAGGAACTCCTTAAATGTCCCAAATGTGGAAATATCTTAAATTAACTAAATCATTTACAGACATAGAGCCATTTTAGAAATGTTTGCACCATTTACTGCAGCAAAGAGTCCTATCTCCGTACTGTGCTTGAAGTCGTCTGTAAATGTTGATGAACCTGAAGATTTACGCCTTCATTCATGACAGTCTTGTTTTGACTTGAACGCTCCACGTATTTAAGAAAATTGTAGGTGTTCAGACAGTAAAAAACATTCAGCATTTTGATTTAAAAGTAAACACACTTTAAAATACTGTAATAAAATCAGAATCTGGTACTGAAGTTGGAAGTGTTTTTGTACAAAATGTATATAAAACAAATGCTTTTACAATTTTTTTTTTTTTTTTTTTTTTACATTTTCTGTACTGTACAAATGCACAGCATAGAGCCATAATACTTGTTTACTTCTTTGTTGAGTCAAAGTTCAAACGCAGTTGTTCAAAGTAAAGTCCAATACCTCAATATCATTTAATTGGGTCGCTGTTATGATTTACCAAAAGGCTTGGTTGCCATAATAGCTCTGGTTGCCATAGTAGCTCTGATCCTGGTTAGCCAGGTTCCACTGCAAAAGAAAGGAAAAAAAGTTAATATATCTCTAGTTTTCCTGAATTACAAAGAAAGTCATAAAAACTAAACTGTGCGAGTCTTTACTCCCAAGCTAACATACCTTAATAGCTGAAAAATACAAATAAATAGATAATTTATTATCTAAGATTTTACATAAGTTAGCCAACACAGTTAGTTAGTATGGCTGAATAGAGCAAACAATAAAAAAAATAAAAAATAAAAAAAAAAGCATGTTATGATGTCTTTTCTGTTAGAACTGAACACGACATTACTCTGGAGAGGTGTAAATGGTGTGAATGTGAATAATGCAGTTATTCACCTGTTCGGTGCAGGGTTGATAGTAATCTCTGTACCTCTGTGGATCACTGTTATAGCCATAAGGCTGTGAAAAAGCATAAAAGTTCCATCCCTGAATAGGAGAAAATAAATAAATGTTACTGCATGTAGGTCATTTACAATGTAAACAGCACAAGACATAGGCCTAATAAGCTGGAGAATAAACTCACGTTTTGTTTATGGCATCCCCACTGTGACTGCTGTGCATACTGACTGCGGCTTTGGCTCGATCCTGGCAGACGAAAAAACAGAATTAAACACAACATTATAATTATAAGGATCTAATTATGGCAAAGCAGATGTTACTTTTTCGACCATCTGTGTGATGATCATTAAACTGCAGCAACAAATCTAGGTTCCACACTCGTGATTATCGTCTGATCCTGTGTTCTGTACTGTTTTTCCCCCTCACCATGTGCATCAGGGTGATGTTTATGGGGACCTTTGTTGTGCCTCTTGCGCTTGGCAGGTGTAGGTAGGAGGCGTGTGGCTTCCAATTTGTAGCTCGAGAGGAGTTTCTGGGCTTCTTCTTGGCAGAGCTCGACAAACAGGACTTCCTCTAGCAGAGCGCCTTGCTCTGGGAGTGTGAAACTCACTGCAAGGAGAATAAACAGATGCAAACTTTTTTTTTTGCAATGGCACCTGTTAAAGGGATATATATAAGGCAGCAAGTGAACATTCAGTTCTAGAAGTTGACGTGTTGTAGGCAGAAACAACAGAAAAAAAAACCTTTGGTATCAGACAGTTTTCAGCTCGAACAATGATCAGTTCTGCTCAATGATCTCAATGATCAAGTCTGATTGACCAAGATAAGATGTGAACAGCGTGGACAGAAGTGTGCAGACGTGCATCGTCATGCGAGATCACAACTGCCTTGGATTGCAGTCATCCGTGTTGACCTTTTTTCCTGATAATGTAACTATAAGCATCGATTTTCCAGTTGATGGTTGACTTTTGAACTTTTTCTTCTTGAGGATGTTTGTTTCATACTCTGCCATTTACTCTCAGACTCGTAGTGATGAATCCATGTTTCATCACCAGTAATTAATAATAATCTCATTGTTAAAATGTTACATTGTCTAGACTAAAATACTAAAAAAAAAAAAAAGTTTCCTCTGACTAAAACTAGACTAAAATGTCCAGACTTTTAATCGACTAAAACTTGACTAAACAAAAATAGGATAAGATTGACTAAATATGATAAAAACTAACAGGGACATTCATCCCGGGACTAAGACTAAAATTGAAAATAGCTGACAAAATTAAAGCTAGTTTACAGGAAGGAAATTTAGCTTTCCATTTCTAATCATTTACTCGATCATTGGCTGAGGAAGAGGCCCTGATTGGCTTGCCACTTCACATCTAACCAATCATAGACGAGACTGAATTCTTGTAACCAATCATAACGCAGAAGGCGGGATTAATCATAAAAGACTGTGAGCCTAGCCTCAAAGTTATTTATGAAATATTTAACTAATTACAATTAAACACTTTACAGGGAGCAGAACCACTTTGTACATGAAAAAATAGATTTGTTTAAATGCTTTGATGTATGTAAAAGCACACTTAAATCAGATCAGTGTTCATGTAGAGATTTAAATTGGAATCTTTAATATGCTACGTGGCGATTTTAAATTCAAATTCCTCTACAATCATCTGTAGCTGGGAGTTCTCAGGGGGTCGGGTGTGCAATCATGTGCATCTATGCTTAATCCTCCTCCCCATCTGTGTGGTTGCAGCAGTTCAAGAAGCTCATGTCTCAAAGGAAGCACTTGATCGCCTTCACCCTCCCTGCTGACTTTACATTTTCAGTTGGAATTTATTTGAACAAAAAAAAAAGCTCTGACCAGTAACCCGGAGAAAGTCCTGTAACCTTGTGCGGTTGTGGTGAGATGTAGTCCAATAGTCCATATTTCTTTATACGTATATAACTAGATTTTTGGTTTAAGTTACATTTTTAAGTGTATTCTGTCTGTTATAGTTCTTAGGAAAAAAATCTGAATTTATAGGACCGTATGCAATGTAAAGTTGAGCTACAAAAATAATGTGAGTAAAGAAAAAAAACATACATTTTGTCTTTATAATTTTCTTTTCACAGCTTTGTGTGATTTATGAGAACGCAAAGTGAAGATAGTACACTTACACATTACCTTACTCTTATCTTCATAGATCGCCGCTGTTCCTACAGTTCATATATCATACTGTGTAGCTCAATAGACTTGTTTACTACTTATTTATTTTGTGGATCATATAGATGTTTTTTTTTATGATTATGTTCTTGTATTTTTGCTCATCCCTTACTTCTATTCTATTCCGATTTATCTGACTTGTTTGTTGTTGGAGCACTGCAAGAATTCTTCAGAAAGCTTACATTTTATGCAATAAATCTAAATTTTAAAAGAAATGCTTGGCAAATGCTTATCTGTCTTTGGCTACATGCCATTACAGATCCATTGCCATCTAAATGAATCAATGCCAATCTTAGGTTATTAAAACTTAAATGCAGTTTTTTAAAAGCAATAAGAAACTAGTACCCTGTCCAGGGTGTACCCTGCCTCGTGCCTTAAGCCTCCTGGGATAGGCTCCAGGTCCCCGCCACCCTGAATACAGGATAAAGCGGTATAGAAGACGAGTGAGCGAGTGAGTAAGACACTAATTTAGAAATTCATTAGGAATAAATTGATAAACCTATAACTGTATATATAAAACATTAATTCTATCCAAAATTTGTATTGATGCAAAGCTGCTATGTAAAAATTTAGAATAATATTCATACAATATATTCAAGCACAGTACGGTGATAAGACTGTTAACCACAGTAAAACATTTAAATGGTGCTAATGTTAAAAAAAAAAAAAAAAAAAGGCTATACGTCCATGAATGACTATCCTGACTGAGGTGGCTCAGAGCTCACTGCAGTTGCTCTTGTGAACAAATCAGCGAGTAGAACACCTGATACTTGAAAATCTATGAATAACTTCTCACCAACTCTACACACTATCATTCACCAACACCACTTGCATGTTACAGGGACTCGGCTGGGAGTCACGTCCCCTGTACAAGCCATTTCTACCCGTTTGGGCACATTAAAGGAGTTCCTGGGAGGCCAGCGTTTCAGCTATGAAGCAGGCAGTCCGATCGTGGCTCCTGTATACTAAGAAAACTTTCTACCTGGATAGTATTGAAGCACTAGTGAAGTGCATTAGTGTAGCAGGGGATTATATAGAGAAATAAAATGTAGCTTTTACTTGCTTAACTGTGTTCTGTTATTCTGCACAACCAAAAGTCCTGGTTTGACTTGAACACACCTCATAGCACTCTCCTCTAGAGTAATAAACTCATAGTAAGAACCTCCACAAATTCACCGCTAGTTTGTTCCATTAAAGGAGTTCCTGGGAGGCCAGCGTTCAGACATGAAGTGGCGTATTGAGAAAACTTTCTGCCTTGATGGTATCCGTGCAATAGTGAAATGCTGGGATATGTACATTAGTGTAGCAGCGGATTATACAGATAAATAAGGGTAAGTTTTACTCTCATAACTGTGTTCTGTTATTCTGCACAACCAAAAGTCCCAGTTTGAATTGAACTCCCCTTGTAATTAAGTCTACTTCTAAAAGCAGCATTATTTCTCCACCCCAGAAATCAGTAACATGGTCCAGGGCAGTACTTCCTTACTCGAGTTAAATCAGGCATGTTATTGCAAAGCAAGCACAAAAAACCTAATCCACCAGGGCATGGCCTTGAGAGTTAGATGGAAAGCACATTAAAAGGTAAAAGGGTACGTGTGAACTGACCTTTGCTTTTTAAAAGTGATATTTCAGGCAGCACTGCACCCTCGCTCTGAGCTTTCTGCTGCAGACGTCTCTTCCACTCCTCATCCGAGGGGACGAGCACCACCGCCTTTCTGTGATAACTGGAAAAACTCAGCAGCTTGTGCCTTTGAGCAGATGGGTAAATGTTCGCCTAGGTAAAGAGGAAATCAAGCAGCAAAGCAGGGTTGCATAAGTCGTTCTGAGGCAGCACAGCATCTGTGTATACGGCACATAAAACAGTCACACACACACACCTGGTCCAGGATGAAGTTCCTCCTCTTGGTTGCCGCTATTCTGATGAGTTGTGTAAGACACTGTGTGGCCTGTTGCAGCAACAGATTCTTGTGTTCTGGGTTCGGCAGCTACACACACAAAACACCAAAACCCGGATTAAGCACATATTTCTTTTCTTCTTCTAATCTTCAACTGTCCAGTTTAGGTAAGCCTGTGCACGTTGTAGACTCTGAGTCATGTTCTTGGTCGACAGGATTGGAACCTGGTGTGGTCTTCTGTTGTAGCTCATCCACTTCAAGGATCAGTATGTTTTGTAGCCGTGATTGGTGCCCACAAACATCCTATTGTCAATAGAATCTGATCACAGATTCTGATGTAGAATGTGAACATTACCTGAAGCCTGCTGAACTGTATCTGAATGGGTTCATGCCATGCACTGCCGCCACATGACTGGCTGATTAGATAAGTGTATAAATATGAATGTGTAGGAGTACATGCTGTTCAGATTGCAGTGGCCAGTAGGTGCATTTAATAAAGTAACTACTGGGATAAAATTCAGGTGACTATTGGATTTTATAAAAAAATCTGACAAGCAAAGCCACTATATTAAATGATGGCACGCAGTTCACACAGCTACAGTAAGTCCCCGATTTACGAACATCCGAGTTATGAATTTTCTGCAGATACGAATGGACTGCAGATCTACAAACATTTGTAGATGTGAACAAATTGTGTATTGTACAAAAAACTGCAGTGCACCAGATACCCATATTAACAATTAAATACAATCTTTTGTATGTAATTGAATTTATAAAATGCATAAAGTCCGGTATATTGTATATGTGCGCGTGTGGGGTTGCGGGAGAAATGTGCTGACCTCATTGGTTTCAATGAATCAGTCCAGAAGCATGATGATAGAAAATGGCTGTCCTGATGGTGAATAATCCTAATTTCGGAAAATCATCGAGGAGACAGAGTTCACAGGCCGAAAAAGCTCGGAGACAAAATGGGGTCCGTTCAAGCATGCAGTAAACCCCCCTGGCTGCCTTTAAACGAGACCCCGCTTAGTCACTGGGATTACCTTCGTGATTTAAAGGCGCAGTCTCACAAGAGTATAATGTGGAACCAAAACGTCTAACCTTTGTTTTTGTTTTACATTGTATATATTTGTACTAAAGGTATACAAGACTCTGATTCTGTCAGACGTACAAATGAATCTGACTTACGAACATGCTTCCGGGTCGGAACTTCGTTAATATGTCAGGGACTTACTGTACATCAGATAACTGTGTCAATCTGATAAAGAGTGAAGATTGGAAACTATGGTGCAGGTAAACACTCATTGACATCAGACAAAACAAAGCAACTGCAATCCTTCAGTGCCATTTCTGATTTGTGCTCACCCTCATGCAGTGAAGGATTGAGTTTGTGCTTAGCACATTGTAACGTTTCTCCGGGTTCTTGGCGATGTGGTTCTCAACCCATTGGCTCTTTCCAGAGCCTGGCATGCCGACCATCATCAGCACCTGAACATGAGAGGGAATGGAAAAGCAATAAAATGATCTGAAAAACCTGAATCATTTACTTTCTTTCTTACATGATTTCAGTGAAAGAGCTAAAGCTAAATAGAATTACAGGAAACATACCTCGCAGTCTTTCCTATGTGATGGAGGAAGTGGAGCTTGAGTCCGATGTACAGATACAAGCTCTGGTAATGGGCAGTATCCAGGAGGTCCGGGATACCATGTCCCATTCTGAGAGTCCAGGTTTAAGGAAACAGAGCAGTTTTTGCAGAGGACGTGCGGGTAGAGAGCACGACCTGCCAGGGTGAAGTCAGCGAGTTGAAATGCCACCCCGAGGAATCGGCCATTTTTAGAAAAAGATATTTCTGTTTCCCCACCGTCACTGATGAACTGGAGAAAGAAAGGACGCATTTAAATTAGAAACTAATCTGAAAATGTAACTGAAGTAAAAAATGTAAAGTATTACAGAGCACTTTATTAGGGTGGGCCAAGAAAACACTCCACACACCATGACCTCACCTTCTCCACCCTGTACTGTTGACACAAGGCAGGTTGATTCCATGGATTCTAGCTGCTGGTGCCAAATAATGCATTTGCCTTTTTCAGTGTAAGCTATGCTGTGTCATGCATTCATTTCTGTTTCCTAAGGCCACGTGCACTTTGTAGGAACATTATGGTAATTTCTGTGTCTTCGACGTACTGTGAATTTATGTTAGACTGTCATGTTGATTGGCTCTGTTGAGTGACGTGTATAGCCAGGCCCACCTCGAGGGAAAAGGCACTATGTTCGTCCAAAAAGGCACTGGCTGCTGTGACGTATTCGGACACAAAACTGCTTTCCTTCTACTCAACATTTTGATTTCATTTATGGCGCAGATTTATGGCAAAGTTTTATTAAATTCTGTCCAGCCAGTTTTGCATGATGCTGTGACAAAATCACCTAGAGAGATATACAAACCTACAGACAGACAGAAAATTTTCTGAGACTGGTTTTGGGTCCTACAATGTATGAAATGTAAAGATATCACTGAAAGAGCGAGTTTTGTCCAATGTACAGACGAAACCATTCTTTTAGACTCAAAACTCATCTGTTGTGCTCATTTATTGAATGAGCACAACATCTATTTTTAACTGTTTTATTATGATTATTTTCTTCTCTTTTATGTAAAGCACTTTGAATTACTTTGAATTTGAAATGTGCTATACAAATAAACTTGCCTTGCCTTTTATTTATATAGAAGATCGTAGATCCCTAGGAAAACAGTAAGCATTTACATGAAATTTTAGCACTAATGCATCATGTATAATTTGGGTTTGGTGAAAAAAGAAAGGAAAAAAATAAATCCACCACAATTTAAATCAAAACCTGAATTTAGGTTGATTGGGAAGACTACACTGATCTCCACAGGATCTAGTTCTCATTACTCTTCACATCATACCGCATAGCAGCCGATGACATCGCCTACGGAAAACGGCTCGCCGAATTCTTCCATCTTTCCCCGTGTCACTGCTTTGCCTGATCCATCAAATCCATACGAAAGCTCTTCCTCTCCTGAGTCACACAAATATAACAAATATAACTAGAAGAATGACAGACTGCAGAAATCAACAGTTACAAGGTTTGGGCATCATCTGCCAAGCGCCTCTTACAGTTAACAGTGAAGAAAAAAAAAGAAAAGTTTTTATTTTTTTACCAAGCTGAAGGTTGGAGCCATCCACAGACCAGCCTACTCTGAGGACATGAGGCTCAGGGTCGACAGCGGTCACTGTATCTGCTGACAATCTCTTCACATACTACAGAGAAAAAGCCACAAACCAGCAAGACTGAAAAAGCTGAATAGCAATCCCTTTTTCCAGATTAGCGGTAAGAAATATAGCAGAAATATTAAATTGCGACAATTTCTAAAGATATAAATATACAGTATATACATCATGGTATCCAAATCTGTTGACAGCATATTGGAGGACCAGGGTACACAAATCCATTTGAACATCCAATCAACTACTGATTACTGTCAGGTTATAGTTATGAAAGTATTTAGGATGCTTATATAACATTTTGCCCAGTTCCACTCCCAATCTCTCAGTACCTAACAATTTGTATATGCTGAACATGATTCAATAATTAACTGGAATTCTAAGCTGTTTTACTTTGTCAAGAGCTAGAAATCCCACCTTGACTTCAAATCCTACTTTTCCCTGAGTAAAGCCATGAGTGACTCTACATCCTGAGTGCAGCAGAGGGAACTTCTCCCTGAGTAAAGGCTGACCGCTGCTACCGTCTGCACCCACTTCAAAATGCAGGTCGCTGTTGTCTTTTTAAAAGAAAGAATGAAAAAAATATATATATATTACCATTTACAAGGTCATGAAGATGAGTAACACATGCAGATCACCTGGGGGGGGTGGGGGTGGGGGGGGGCACATTAAGTTCCCTTAATGTGCAAGTGGTGCTGGCGAATGATTGTTTGTGCAGTTCCCACAGACATCTTTAAAACGTTTGCACCATTCAAATGCATTACTATGGTTAAGAGTCTCATCACCGTAATGTGCTTGAAGTTGGTTTTACAGCTTCATTCACAAGAAAAAAAATTCATCGCAAGTCCCGGTTTGATTTGAACATACCTCATAAACAGCTAACAAACTTATAGTTCTTTTATTTGTTACTTTTAAAGGCTTAAGATGAATCAATAGCTGAGGGACATTAAAATAAATAATCAAAATGTTTTATTACATCATTACGACAACACAAATAATTCATAACATATAATCCCATGGCGACTCTTAAATGGAAACTCACATAGATCTAGACGAACTGTGTCATCATCGATGTCCATCTCATCCTCACCTGCAGGAGCAGGCTCTGGTGTTTTGGCTCTGATGACAAAAACAGTACAGCGTTAAAAAAAAAGAATAAAATTTATTGCATCAACATGAACAACTGCATGTAAACGTAGACGTCTGCGAAGATCTTTCCAGTTATACCTTTTATATTGAATCTCCTCTTTAAACTCATAATAATCCCGGCCCCTCTCTGCATGGGGCGTGGGCGAGCCGACATTCCTAGACTCGTCCTGCTGCTCTGTTCCTGTCTCCTCTATGACAGCTGCTATGTGAGGAGCTGTGGGAAATGGCAGACATGACAGAATCTCTTTACATCATGGTTTTTCATTTTATCAGATGTGTCTCACATCCAAGGTCGCACTGTAGGTGCACTATTTCTCATTTGCACCCCTCTACCCTGTCCGTCAACTGAAATGGAGAAACACTTGAACAGATCTTAAATGGGAGGTGGATTATTCACAGTACTGAAACTCACACTGCACTGCACACTCCTAATCTTTAGCTCACTTCATCTTACATACTTACTTTTTTAGATGCAGAATTTGAAACAATGGCTTATTTTTATTAAAACTGCCCTTTAACACTTCCTTTACTAGTGCCGCTATCAGACCACAGGACTTCTGCTGACCACATTGGTCTGGTATCAAACTATTTCTCATCTCACCCACTGAACTAAAGCCAGCTGTAGTAGAACTCGTCTAAAAGCGATTCATAGGAGGATGATTTATGACAGCACAAAAAAAATAAAAATTTTATAAAAACACAGGAGCATCAGTTGTGAAACTTGAAAGGTGATGATCATAATCAGGGGGAGCAAAAACAATATTCTTACTTTAAGAACTGGATTGAGAAACCTTCAACACATGATCAAAACCTGGAAGGATAATGCTAAAAGGTCAACTTTGTGCAGGAAAAAAAAAAAACTATGTTTGGTATTGAAAGTCAGAGCATTTCAATACAAATAATATGATGAGAACTTACAGGATTGGGACTAAACAGCTGTGTAGTCATAAGAAAAACCTCTTATTACCGAGACCAATAAGAAAAAAAGGCTTAAATTTACTAGTGAGCATAAAGATTGCACTTTGGAGCAATGGAAAAAAAGGTCACTTGGTCTGATGAGTCCAGATGGAGCCTATTCCAGAGTAATCGGTGCATCAGGGTGAGAAGGGAAACGCATGAAGCGATGCAACAGTCATGCATAGTGCACAAGCCTCTGGAGGCAGTGTTATGATCTGGGGTTGCTTCAGTTGGACAGGTCTAGACTTAGGCCTCCGAGTGGCGCAGTGGTAAAAGTGCTCGCCCGATCATCCAGAGATTGTTGGTTCGGTTCCCGGGTGATGCTGTAACCTCTATAACAAATTTCCCACTTGTGGGACTAATAAAGGTTTATCTTATCTTATTATGTGGCAATAAAATAAAGTTAGCTGACGACCTAGAAGTACTGAATGACCAGGTTATTACATCTATGGAGTTTTTTAACCTGAATGCACTGGTATGTATATTCCAGGGCTGAAAGTGTGGTTCTGGGAGCATGAGGAATCATTTTCACACATGAGCTGTGCACCACATTGTGTGCTGTAATCAAAGCTAAATCTTCATGTGTGAGATTGTGATATATATATATATTTTTGCTCAGGCGGTGTAATACAGGTATCATTTCATACAATTTGAAAAAGTAATCTTCACACTGTGGTTGTTGCACAGTCTAAACCTAGCTGAACTTGCATCAATGCATGACACACTGCAATCCAGACAAGTGTTTTATGTGCTACAGAAATAGCCTGGTCAGTGGTGGTGTAATGAGGGTGACTTTACACTAGGCGAAGAAAATCACACGGGCTATGGTCAGTAATTTTCCACTTACGGTAAATACAAGTGTGCACGGATATATCAACTCTCTGATTTATTGACATGACATTCAGTGAAATATGACTTAATGCATCTGATCACTGCTGTAATGGGAAGATACATTTCTGAGGACACCTTTTTTCACACCACTCACTCTCTCTCTCTCTCTCAGTGTAGAAGGCATGTCTTTGGAATGTGGGAGGAAACTGAAGAAGCACAAGGAAGACCACGGAGCGTGTCAAGAACATGCAAACTCCATAGACTGGAACCTTACAGGTCAGATTTCCAAAAATTCTTGCACCCCCTAAAATTGTTAACAATTAAAAGACAGTTTATGAGGTGGTATGAAAAAGTTTTGAAATTAGTTGTTTACAAGCTCTGTTTTTTCGACACATGTCCTCCCTCGGATACATTAAAACCTGATCGTGCCACTAAAGACAAATTCCACAATGCCGATCAAAGCTGTGGACCTGCCTCACGTTTTCTGTCATTGAGATGATCGGCTCTTTCACGGTTAAGCCTGTTGCTTCATCTCGGGGTTGTACCTGTACACCCAAGTTTCATCACCAGTAATGATCCTCGACAGGAAGGACGGATCATCCATGGACAATGACAGAGTTCTTGGCAGACTGCGACATGATGTTCCTTCTGCTCCTGGGTCAGCAACTTAGAGACGAACTTGTCAGCAACACGACACGTGTTCAAACCACACACAAGGTTCCGTATGACACAGCAACAATGGCAGCAGTGTTGTGGATTGTTCTCTGAGGATCATCATGCACAAGTTGTTGAACATGTGACATTTTCGGGGGTTGAGCTCGTCTTCCTGATCTCTGGTCGACTTCCAGTGATGCTCTTCCTCTCTTGAATCACGCGTGCCACATAAAACACCTTAAGCGAATCATTGTAGCGTCGCCGTAAGAAATTCTCAAATCATGTCAAACATTTCTGCGGCAGATTTGCCCAGTTTTGCCCAAAGGAGGTGAAAAGGTGGGTACAGGCAGGTTGGAATGGGTGGAGAAAAGTGTCAGGTGTGTTATGTGACAAAAGAGTATCAGCGAGAGTGAAA
>JAQMYL010000012.1:10327147-10361375 GCA_030014365.1 Clarias pachynema | reverse complement strand
TATATATATATATATATATATATATATATATATATATATATAATGATTTTTTTATATTATATTTTTACAGTAATTTTCTTTCTTTTTCGTTTCTTTCTATTACTGTTTTATTTTTATTTTTTTTTCAACATTGTGCATTATTAGGGAAGACATTCAAACTATGAAAGAATGCTTATGCCTAAACAGGAAAGTGTTTTTTGTTTTTATATTTTATATTGTCAAAAGTAACTGCATTTAACTTTGATGACAGCTTGGCACACTCATGGCGGTCTCTGATCAGATTCATGAGGTAGTCACCCTGAAATGGGTTTCAATTCACATGTGTGCCTTGTTGAGAGTTAATTTGTAACATTTCTTGCCTTCTTAAGGTGCTTTAGACCTTTTAGTTATCTTGTGCAAATAAAGAGATGGGTACAATGGGTAGAGTCAATAACCCTATTAGTGATACTAGAGCTACTGTGCCAGTTGATGACAAAAAGAATAAAGACAGCATATTATTACTTTAAGAAGATGAGGGTCACTTAATCCGAATAATTTCAAGAACTTTGAATATATCCTCAAGTGCAGTCCTAAAACCATCAAATGCTCTGATGAAACAGGCGACCAAAGCTGCAAAGGATACGTTTATTAGAATGACCAGCCTCAGAAACCACCAGTTTACAGCACCTCAGATTAGAACTTCAAGAAGCATTTATCTCAACATCTACTGTTCTGAGTGAGTCAGGCCTTCATGGTCAAATTGTGGCAATGAAACCATTACTTCAGTAGATCAACAAGCAGAAGGGGCTTGCCTGGGGCAAGAAACACAATGAATGGACATTAGACCAGTGAAAAACTGTCCTTTGGTCTGATGAGTCCAAATTTGAGATGTTTGAACGGGATGAACAGACGGTTCCTGAATGTGTGGTTCTCACTGTAAACCATGGAGGAGGAGGAAGAGGAGGAGTGATGGTGTGGGGGTGCTTTGCTGGTGATACTGTTGGCACCCTTAACCAGTATGGCTACCACAGCATTTTGCAGTGATGTGCCATCCCATCTGGTTTGTACTTAGTGGGACCATCATTTTTTCCAACAGGACAGTGACCCCAAGCGCACCTACAGGTTACGCAAGAGCGATTTGTCCAAGAAGGAGAGTGATTGAGTGCTGCATCCCAAACTGGTTTGGGATGAGATGGACTGTAGAGTGATTCAAAAGCAGGTCAAAAACAAGTACACAACACATCTGGGAACTACTTCAAGATCATTGGGGAAACCAATCCAGGCGACTACCTCATGCGGCTGACTGAGAGACGGCCAAGAGTGTGCGAAGCTCCCATCAAAGCAAGGGATGACTTTTTTTTAAGAATCGACAAGATAAAACATATTTGAATGTTTTTTAATATGATTTTGTTGACTACATTATTCCATAATTTCAATGTCAGCATTAATATACAACGTTGAAGACGGTAGAACATTGACCAAGAAGGTGTGTTTAAACTTTTGACAGGAACTTTAATATATTTCTGTGTCTCTGTGTGCGCAAACGTGTTGTTTAGGAGTGCACACTACCCTCCAGAAACCTCCAGCATCATGCTAATGGCTAAAATGGTTGCTGTTGTCAAGCAGGTAATTGTCTTTCTCTCTTTTCTCCTTTTCGGAGTAATAGCTCTGATTGTGGAGAAGGGGTTTTTGGCTGAGAGTGCTGAGAATGGCTTTTGCTATAGACAAATCATCCATTTTCTTCCTAACTTTCAACTTTTCTTTCAGTGCTTGTTTCAGATGATGTTTTTTTGTTGTTGTTGTGGTCTTTGATTATTAGGCTCAAGACAAGGGGTGCTGGCAGAGGCTGTTTTCTCACTTTTGTAGCCGTGCAGCCAACGAACAGGAGGAAATAGCACACAAACTACTAGGAGAGAAGTTTCAGGTATTAAAAAAATGGGTTGTTTAAAGATGTATTCTGTGTATCTTCTCGAAATTTATGTCATTTGCTTTGAGATTTTCACTTACAGTATATGTCAAATGCATAACATGTTTTTGTGTAAAGACATGGACATTTTACATGTTTTATTCATGTAAAGGGCATAAAAATCACAAGATCGCCATTGTTCCAACATTTACATTATGGCATTTGGCACGCACCCTTATCCAGAGCAACTTAGATTTTTATCTCATTAAATATTTGAGCAGTTGAGGGTAAAGGGCCAGTGGCAACTTGGTGGTGGTGGTGAGGTTTGAGTCCGGGACCTGACGATCAGTGGTCCAATGCCTTAACCGATGAGCTACCCCTGCTCTCATATACATGAACTCTACATTGATTTGATTTAAAAGTATTTGACTCAATTTACCTTTCTTATTGTGTCTCTTTTGTTCACAACTATCAGGAAGTTCCTTCCTCTAATATTATGAAGGAAGTTCCTTCCTCTAATGATTGAAGTATGCCTGTCGGGAAATGCATGTAAAAAAATAGCCATAATAAAAAATAGAGACTGGTGGCTTAGTGGTCAGCATTGTTGCTTTCACTGTAGATTCCTGCCTCGGGTCTTTGTGCATGGAGTTTGTATGTATTGGCACCCTGTCCAGGGTGTACTCCGCCTCGTACCCTAAGTCTCCTGGGATAGACTCCAGGGCCCCTGTCACCCTGTATACAGGATAACGCGGTATAGACAGTGAGGGAGTGAGTGATGTTTGCATTTCAGGTGGTAAAATGTTGCTGTTCCTGTGCTGTAGAATTATACCGCTTATGTAGAGAAGGAGCAAACTATTTAAGTTTGTTTAGAATTGAAATCAGGCTCTTTATGAAATCATGATACAAATAGAATCTGCAAAATCGATATCGTATCGGCTGGTTACTGTTGCCTCCCATCCCTATTTAAAAGACTTCAATTTTTGAAAAACGCGTTTATAATGGAGGGTTTTGTCATGTTGTACACGTACTTTAAATAAAATAAATATTTGAGTGATCGATTTAACATTCAGCCATTAAAAGGATGATACATTTATTGTGATTGTCTGAGGTAGAATTTAAAAGTTTTACCTCTTTAACCTTTTTGTATGTCCACTTGTGTCTGTGTGTGTGTAATTCTCTCTACATTTTAACACATTTCCCTTTTTTTCCACTCCCCACAGGGCCAACTGGCTTTGCTGCGTAACCTTTTTACCACAGCACTCTACGATGATCACCTCAGTCAGGTCAGAACGCAGACGACTGTTATTCACATCATTAGACATCCAGCTAGTAATCAAATGTAAAGTCTCCTTTTCAGCAGCTTACAAAGAATCCCCACTTGCTTTGAGTGCTAACAAGATCTAGGACAAATAAATTATACTTAAAGGACGCACTTATAATGTGGATAAATGGCTGGCTAATCCTCCATCATATATAAGAGAGAGCTTTTTAAAAAGCCTAGCTGAAATAATTAACATCATGCAGAAAATATTTATATTTTTCCTTTTAATGGAGCGAATGTAAAAGTGTTTATTTATTTAGATGTTTGTTTATTTATGTATGAAATGTAATATGAAAGTATTTACCATTAACACCTGTATACCAAATGCAGAGGCCTGTAATGTAAATATCAGCATAGTAACTATAATAGCAGGATATGAGGTTAATGTTGTTGGTCTTTCGGCTGCTCTGAGGTTAATAATTATCTAAAATCATGAAAGCCAGTAACAATAATAACAGTGAAAGAGGTGTAAACATTAGTAAGCGCGATGTAAAATGCAACCATGTAAAATGCAAATAGATGCTATATGCTAATACCATCGGTATAAGTATTATAAAAAGATGCAATATTAATAACAGTAACTTCTTAAAGATACTCTAACATTCATATCAGTGGAACGAGTAGAACAGGCCATAAGTTTAATAACATTAATACCGTTAATAATGAAGTGTGCATTGATAATTAATGAACATTTTATTGGTCCTCTGCTTTGCAGTGGTTCACTCCAGATGGCTTTCGCTCTCTCTTCGCGCTCGTCGGGACCAACGGGCAGGGCATCGGGACCAGGTCGGAATCACGTCACTTTCAATTTTTCTGATTCTCTTTTAAAGAGCAAAGGAAATTCCAGTCTTTTCAAGTTCCCATACGGCTCCATGAAATCTTTCACCTTGACCTTGAGTGTGATGATGAACTGGGATTAGGAGAAGTGAAATAGTTGCCAAAACCACAGTGCCAAATATGTTTTTGAGAATTTGGTGAAATTCTCTATTCTCGTCCCAGTTTGAGAAAGGAAATATACATCACTAGGGCAGCACATGGGCTTAGTGGTTAGCACTGTCACCTTGCACCACAGGGATCAGTGTTCGATCCTTGTCTCTGGGTCTGTGTGCATGGAGTTTACATGTTCTCCTTGTGCTTGGTGGGTTTTTTCCGGATATTCCGGTTTTCCTCCCACAGTCCAAAGACATGCAGACTAGGCTAACTGGCGTTCCCAAATCGCCCGTAGTGTGTAAATGCGCGTGTGATTGTGTACGTGCGCCCTGCGGTGAATTGGCAGCCCATCCAAGGTGTACCCCGCCTGGTTCCCCAAGTCTCCTGGGACAGGCTTCAGGTCCCGTGTGACTCAATCGGTGTAGATGATGTATATTCATTCATTTATTTATCACTCACCAGAATAATGTATGAACTGCTACACACTACTCTACTCTTTTTTTATTTCTCATGATTTCTCATGAACTGTGACAAGCTGTAACAAACTTGATTTAACAAAGATTCAAAACGGTTCTGGATCAAATTGGGGAATGTGGGGAAGAGGCTTCGCAGTATACTGTTATGATCTAAACAATGATATCGTGCATAAAAACACAATAAAGTATGCACTATATTTGCACTGACACGGAAATGAAGGAAAAGGAAATCGATGAGGATTACTTTCCTTCCGTCTTGTTGAAGTACACAAAGCATTTTTTTTGTCATTGTGTTCTTTACATACAAAGCAATAACATTTCAATTTTCCTGTGGGAGAAATTCCGAAGACTAATAATAAAAGAAATCAAATGATTTTATTTATTAATTTTTTTTAAAGAAGATGATAAATGGTAATTTAAAGATATGGTTAATAAAACGTATTAAACGCCAGTAATCCTATTGCTACCCTTGTATTTAGACAAGATTAATTTCAACATAAAGAAAAATCTCTACAGGTTGTTTTGGCCATCGCTCATGTTGCTTTGTCTGTGTATTATTTTTTCCCTGGGAGCTTGTTAGAAGCAAAAAGGAAATAAAGCAAATCAAAAGAAAGTGCACTATCCTGCAGGATCATTAAATGCACAAATATTTTATTATAAACAATATTCTGAAAAACAAATTAATCTCCTTCATACTTTTATTTAGACCAAGCGGAACGCTAAGCGAGAAATACAAGTCTTTGGGGTGTGCTGTTATAGGAAAATAATCATTATCAGCCAAGTTGATAGCCAAAATAATAATAATATTTTTTATCTGTCTATCTAGCTATTAAATAAATGAAAATGCTAAATAAAAAAAAGAAATGCTGAATAATTGAATGAATTAATTAATGAATACACATCACTTAACATCACTTTGATCTGTCAAATTTTGATCAATTTCTAGTTACATTAATGATGTGGAATGTCCAAAAACTCTTGTGCATCATTTACATTATAGTACTTCCATCACAAACCTCTTTATTTGTTTTTTATTCCCCAACAAAGCAAATTATTATAAAAAAAAAAAAAAAAAAAAAAAAAATATATATATATATATAGTTTTTCATGTTCTTAACGAACCAAAACCCAAAACACCTTCTGTCCTTTAACTCTGATTTGTTACTGACACAGTGCTGACACTGGAGACTCCTTCTATAATTGCTAGATGAACATCTCTGAACATTAAACTCCCACCATATCTGCAATTCCATGCATTAATTAAACGGGTTTCTGTGGTGTATCTTCTCTAGTCGTTGTTGCTAGGACACACCTGACCTTGTCGTGCATACGAACTGAAAAGTACAGATAACTAATGACTAATCAGAATTGAGAATGATACTGAAAATGGAGTTCAGTGATTGTGTTTGAGTTTTTTGATGATTGAGAACTTTTTTTGCTTGTACATGTATTAGCTGTATGTGATATGATATGATATGATATGATGTACGGTGTTTAAACTTTCTTAAGACGGTCAGTTTCCGTCTCTGATCTCTGGTTCCTTGTTCAGTTCCCTCAGCCAGTGGGTTCATGCGTGTGATGCGCTGGAGCTGCCTCACCAGCAGAGGGAGCAGCTGGATGCTTTTATTGACCAGTTATACAAGGACATTGATAAAGGTCACTTTTCCTTCATGCGCACACACACACAAGCAAACACACACACCACTGTGCTAGAAATGTGACCGGATCGAAACACTCACTATTTGTGATCCTGATACTATGTTTGAAATGCATGTATTGATCTAGTTAAATGTGAAACAGGTTTGATGAATGAAAGGTTTTCCATAGACTCACAGAGTCCTTTCTTTTTTGACTCGTCTTACAGAAACGGGCGATTTCCTCAACTGTGAAGGATCCGGTCTCTTCCTTCTTCAGAGCTCATGTGAGAATAACAACCAATATTGTTTTTTTGTGTCTTTACCTTCCACAAACATTATTATAAAAGTAAAGACATCGAAAGGTCACTTCCAGTCATGTGCTTTGTCGTCAAGGCAACCACAGCTGCATACCGAACGCGGAGGCGTCCTTCCCCGACAACAACTTCCTGCTTCACCTGACCGCCCTGAGTGACATCAGCCCTGGCGAGGTCAGAGGGGGTGTGCCTTGAGATGGGATGTGCTCCACCCTAAGCGGTGTGGTGTTCACTTTCAAAAGCTTAGGTTTTTGTGTCATCAAAACGACAATGAGGGTATCAGATCAAACCGAACAAGCGTTTTCAGTGTGTGTGTGTGGTGCCAGATTTTAAAAAGGAGTGGACACTTCTGTCAATGTCCTATTTTTATTAGGGTGAAGGTTTTCGTAAAGTTAGATTTGGTAAATCATGTTACTGTACAGTAGCTCCTTTCTTTCTTGCCTTTTGAATTACTGAATTCTTTTTCAGCTTTGTATTTGCACTTCAGTAGCTGACATTTGTACAGGAATAGCTGAAATCCTAAGCAAAAACCTTTTTCTTTTCCTCATTGTATAAAATAATATTAGAGTTCCAAGGAAACATAGCTAGACATAGATGACTGGTTAAATCCTTATACTTTCTCATAAAGACTTGGATAATAATCGTTTATGATAAATGGGCTCTATTTGCAGTGATGTGCATGTAGCCATGAGTCACGCGGTCCCTTCATTCATTTCATACATTAATCATCATTTAATGTAATCAAGGGAAATTTGTATTTGGACAAATTTCACAGCTTTCCGACATGATAAATAGAAATTGAATGAATAGAAATTGAACATAACTATAGTTTGGTGCTTTTTCATATACGGTATAATTACTAGGGAGAGGAATTGTTAATGATCACCCGATCGTGATCACGATACCTGTTGTAGGTGCTGATTTGATTTGACTCTGTTAGTATCACAATTTTGTAAATATTCTATTTTTTTTTTTTTTTTTTTTACATTTGAGTACAATTTAAAGCCTGAGTGTTGCCTGCCAATGGGCAGGAGGAAGCTCAGTGGTGAAGTCGTTGGACTATTGATCGGAAGGTCCCAGGCCAAACCCCACTACCACCAAGTTGCCAACTGTTGGGCCCTTAACCCTTAACTGCTCAGATGTAAAATTAGATTTAAAAAATATAAGTCGCACTGGATAAGGGATTCTGCCAAATGGCATACATGTAAATTTAATGTGTGAATAGTTTAGAGCGATTCTAAACTAATTAAGATTAATGGTGGAATCTCAAATTCAAACATATATAAAATAAATATACATATATTGTGCACTCAGTGTGGCAATGCATGGACTGCCACACAAAATAATTGCAATGCTTAACTGAATTGATTTTGCTTCTAATCTCTAACAATTAGGGTATTCTTTTTTATTATGGAAATCTTTTACTAAATTGATTCATTAATTGTGACAAGATATTTCTTTTTCCCTGTTCAGGTTTTATTTAAACAGCTCTAGTGAGTCAATCCCAACAAATTAGTGGTTAGCACTGTCGCCTTGCACCTCCAGGGTCCGGGTTCGATTCCCAGCCAGGCTCGATTCCCGTCTCTGTGTGCATGGAGTTTGCATGTTCTCCTCGTGCTTGGTGGGTTTCCTCCGGGTACTCCGGTTTCCTCCCACTGTCCAAAGATATGTAGAGTTAGGCTAATTGGCATTCCCAAATTGCTCGTAGTGTGTAAATGAGTGAGTGTGTGTGTGTGCCCTGCAATGGATTGGCACCCTGTCCAGGGTGTACCCTGCCTTGTGCCCTAAGTCTCCTGGGATAGGCTCCAGGTCGCCGCCATACTGAATACAGATAAAGCGGTATAGAAGATGAGTGAGAGTGAGTGAGTGAGAAATCAATCAATTTTAACAAACAAAAGTAAACATAATAATAATAATAATAATCATTTTAAAAACTATGTCTGCTCTTGACCCTCTGTCTTCAGTCAAAAAACAAGGCTGCTAAAAATACAATATTCAATATTTTCATGCTATCAGAACTGCAAGTTAATAGATATCTGAGCTATGAAGAATATTATTATATAAAACAAAAATTATTAGTTAATATTTTTTAATTGTTAACATCCCTCTAAATATGGAGTACTGTGCGAAAGTTTAGAGCCACCCCTCTTATCGAATTAAGTGATATAAGTGAAATCATGTTGATTAGAAATGAAAGAAATGGGATTTTATTTTAAGCTGCAAAGTGCCTGCAGATGTAATTTTAAAAAAAAAGGTTGTTGGTTAACAACGTCAGCAGCGTCCTCATTTCCCCTCTCATCTCAGCATTTAGCATCACCAGTGTGTAATAATTGATTGCATCTTCCGTCTTCAGATGCACCTGTTACTCACTGGCTCATGCCTATGGTGTTTTTTATGCTTGAATGATTCATAGCTACTTGGGTGGCTTAACAAGCAAAAACATTCCTCTGAAACTGGTCAGGGACTGGACTGAAATGAGAGGCGAAAAAGTCCTTCAGGAAACCTGGGGAACAGTTCCTCAAGACTACAATAAAAATAAATAAATAAATAAAAACAAGAAAGTCTGGCTCTTTGGAAGCAAAAAAATGAAGAAATGACGGGTGGCTTAACTTTTTCACAGTACTGTATATAATGTATAAAAACATGTGTGTTTTTTTTTTTTTAATAGAAGTTGATTAAAGTTTAGATTTTACTCATATCTTTAGCATAACATTTTAATTTTTTATAGACCTTTTGTAAATGAACCTCATGCTGGGCAAACGTTTGACTAATTGCATGTGAAATTATTATCTTGAAAGGTAATTGTGGGTAATTTTTGGTCAATTAACTGGCCAATGGTTCTATAATTGGGTTCACTGTACAGTGCTGTAGGAAATATGTTTAAGGAAGCAGATGTTTGCTGTTAATATGTTTAAACCTATCTTGATTTTCTTTATTTCGTATCCAAATTTCGAATATTGTACACTTGATTATGATATCATTTTTTCCACTGATTAGATGTGGCATGTCGGACAGATGTGCTGTGGATGTTTTTTTGTCTTGCATCCTCCACCTTCCATGATTAAAACAATCCATTCAGTGTGAGTCAGATCAGATCAGAGCCAACAAAGCGCATCTGTGTTCTTGGCTTATAACCGAGCCGTAACCAAAGGCCTGAAAGCTGCGGAAATCTCTTTATGGCTACTCATCACCTGAGTTAACTTTGACTTTGGTCGGAAAGCGACTTGGTAATTGACTGTTACTCTGTTCTCATTAAAGTCTTTCTTTTTTCGGCGCTCCGTAGGAAATCTGCATCAGCTACTTGGACTGTTGCCAACGAGACAGGAGCCGTCATAGCCGGCACAGGATCCTGAGGTAATGAATGCTACAGCTTGTTTAAGAATTCATACGTCCCTCCACAAGGGATCAATTGCCATGTGGTGGCTTTGTGCTAGTGAGAGCGCAGGAACTGGGATTAGTCTTGGGCCCCTTGCTCTTTATTGATCGCCTGCCTATATATTGACTGTTTATTTGATGGAGGAAAATAAAACGGGTTAGCTTGGAAATTCCAGTTAATTTTAGACATATTCAGGTTTCCCCCCTGTGAGACGTCTCGCTTCGGCTTCAGACGCCGCTCCCGACGTCTCCAGCTGTGAAGCTCAAGTGAATGCTGACTGCTTTATTACTGATGCTTCGTGTGTTTGCAGGGTTTGCGAGACCTTCAGAAAATTCGAAGTTGCACTAAATTAGAAATGCATTCTTGCTCGTGTGGTGTTTCTCAATTGAAACACTGTGCCTTGGTATGCACTTGTTTAGCACCCGAATGAGTGTAACCAGTGTCTGGCTAGGTAGTGTCTTATTATTATTCTCTCTCAATGTCTTTAACCATGAGGTGGCTATTTGTTTCATATAGCAGGAGCATCATATGTATGGACACCCGTATGTACTTATTCATCACATTCTGGATTTAGAATAACCCTTGCTGTTATAATAACCTCTTCTCTTCTGGGAAGTCTTTCTGCTAGATACTTGAGTCTTGCAACAGGGATTTGTGATCATAGTCAGCTCTCTAGTTTATCCCATAGGTGTTCAGTAGGGTCATATCAGCGCCCTGTGAAGGACAAGTTCTACACTCCTACCTTGGATTACAGTGTGTTCATGGAGCTTGCTTCATGCATAGCAGCATTACCATGCAGAAGTTTTTGGCCTAATGTTTAATACGAATGAAAACTGTGTAATGCTACAGCATGCAAAGACATTTTGGACAATGGTGTGCTTGCGTCTTTGTGGTAGCAGGCTTATGTTTGGGTGAGATGGTCAAGGGGCTGTATAGTGTACCAAAAGAAAAGGAGCATGGTTTATTCTTTCTTTTTTTTCTTTTTTTTGGACCTACATACTTGTGTACCACCCAGGAATTCAGGCATTTATGTCTGTCTATTTTTGTTAAACAATATGATATTGATATCTTTAAATTCCTTAACAACACACCTTTCTGTATGTAGTTTCAGTATCTTGAGGTATCCCCCCAAATTAGGAGTTTGCAAGATCAAACCTGATGGTTCCACACCTGTCCATGTCCCCAAAACTGAGCTAGGTTTTGGCAGGAAGGATGACGTTCCTCATCCCTGTCAATTAGCAGAACACTTGCCATGGCAACTATCATGTACAGTTTATGGCAGTTGGTTGCAAGGTGATCATCCATGAGGAACAGTGTGTGAAGATGTAAAGACAAAGCTGCACATGTCTCCGAAGAAGCTTGTGCTAGTCCTTAGAAGAAGCTTCTTCTAGTGCAGCTTAAGAGGCTTCTGCTAGTGCAGCTTTTAGCTGTCATACAACTGAGAAGAACTCACTAGTGGGTGGGAATTCCCAATGGTTTTAAAAATGGTTGGCAATGGGTTAAAACTACAGCTAGATTGGTTACACTTTTTTGTTTCAGGATATCTGTCATATGCATATTATCTGAGTTTGAAAAGTGTGTGAGGTGGTGTATGTTTGAGAGGACACACTGAGGATAATTTGACATTTTCTTTCAGTTAATGGTGAGAGAAAATAATAACAACCCTAGCAACTCAACTTTCTGCCTTAAAAGATAAAAATGGTCATCCAATTTGGGAATGGAAAAAAAGCAGTCAGGAGAAAGGGTCAGAAAATGTCAAATCTGAGTCTGATGTTTTCAGGGCATTAGGGGTCTGATACTAATAAGACCGGATTAGTGCATCTTTAGTTGAACCTTGCATTTTCCAATGAATTGCAAAGTCAGATTCTTTATATCCAAGTTATTAGGAGATTTTTTATTTAATTTTTTTTTTTTTTTTGGTATATGAGGATGCCTGGGGAGCTTATGAAAACACTACAGACATAAAAAAAATTTCCCTCCACTTTTTTCAGAGAAAACTACTTGTTCGTGTGCTCGTGTCAGAAGTGCATGGCTCAGATGGACGACGCGGATGTGACCTCTGAGGATGAGGACGAGGCGGAGGGAGAGACGGAAGGGGACGATATCGAGGATGAGATGACGGACGTGTGATGAAGATCGGGTTTTGGGTTTCCCCATTCCCACCCCCCTGCATTTCATACCTTTTGTGGACGTTTACACTTTCATATCATCATAAAGAAAAGCATTTGAGTCACCATATCCAAGCTGCAGCTCTGTCCATTGGGGTAGGAGAAGTAGTTCTGGGCTATGCAAAGTATTTTGTCTTACTTGTACATCTTTAATTCCCATGACATCACATTAGTGGGGTTACGAATGCTTCCATTTTCAATGATCACACCTTGCCATAAAAAACAAAACAAAAAAAAAACACAGATTCTAACATTTCATCTATGCACTGAGACTTTTGATACATTATGATGCCCTAACACCCAGCATGGAGTCTTTTAAAGACAAAATAATTCACATTTCATCAGCTTTTATTAGACTGTAGACACAACAACCAGCCATGCCATGTCTTCACCAATATTTTAGTTTACTTGGGTCAGAATGTAGTGTCTACTTTTGCTCGGAGCAAGTAGGGCACACGTAACCTCTTTAAACTCTCAGAATGTGTCAGCTGCTTCAGACTTATATTCCTAAATCTCATAACTACAGTGCCCTCCAGTATTATTGGCACCCTTCTTAAAAATGAGCTGAAATGATTGTATAAAAATAACCTTCCACACAGTAATTCAAAGTTTCTACTCAAACATTTGTTCTGACAGTAAGGAAGCTTTTACAAAAATTCAAACCAATTACTTTTTTTTTTTTTTTTAATTAATTTCTTTTGAGTTATTTATGACAGTCCCCCCAGAAATTCTGTTCTTGCCTTTAACCATGTCTTGTTTCACTGTGGTATGAATATTATATTGTTAATCCCCTAACGTCATCATTTACGGTACCAATGGGAGGAAACCAAAGATCTTGAACATGAAGGCGACAGCTGTTTGTTGTCTTATGCAAATCAGGTAACGGATATAACACACTTAAGCACCTAAAATGCACATACACTTGATTACAGTCATAATAAAATTTTTCAGATGTCTGGAAGTGTTTGAAGTTACCCAAGAATGCGAGCCAAGTACACAATGTCATCTCACTCAGTCTTTTTGTGGACGGAGGATGATGAAGGAAAGAAAATGTACTCAAAGATCACAATAATATGAGGGGCATTCAAGTCAAACCCGGACTTTTGATTGTGCAGCACACAATCAAAAAAATAAAAGTTGAAAATAAAAGCTCTCTATATATGTTTCTCTATATAATCCCCTGCTATACTCATGCACTTATCCCAGCGGTTCACAAGTCCTTGGATACCATCAAGGTAGAAAGTTTTCTCAGGAAGCCGGAGGCATGATCGGACTGTCTGGTCTCCAAAGAAAATTGGAGTGAGGTCAGGACTGTTTAGAGGATGTGGCGATAACTCCCACCTTAGTTCCTGTAATGCACAAGTAGTGTTTGTCAATGATTGCATGTACAGTTCCCACAAACAGATGCAAATCTTCTGCAAATTATCCATCAATTTTCAAGGGGAACGACAGCATCGGGCTTAGAGGATCGCGCAAGGACGTATGACTTTCTTGAAAACTTTTGCACCATTCATATTTTTACTGCAGCTAAGAGGTGTCATGACCTTTCTTGTGAATGAAGGCGTAAAATCATCACGAGTCCCAGTTTGACTTGAACACCGCTCATAGAATTTCACCCACTTCGTCGTTGTTGTTGTTGTTGTTTTTTGTGATTGTCACAAAGTGTTTTCAAAGTGTTTTCAATCTTGTTAGATTTTACAGGAAGAGACTCAGGAATCGCTGGTATTCTCTCAAGAGAAGGACTAACAGAATATTAATTTTGAGGTGTTGATTATTATTAAAACAGCATGTGGAGAGGAGAGGAATATCCCACAGTTCTAACATGTTCCTTTTTATTTATTAGTTGTAAGTTTTTTTTTATTGAGGGTGCTAATAATTGTGGAGGACACTGTACATTTCCTATTTGTTTCACCACAGTTATAGGGTGATCATTTTCGACATCAATTCCAACAAAATTGTAAATGAATAATTAATTGTAATCCTAAAATAGCACTCGTTAATATAAATAGCTGAATAATAAGCTGAGCCATTAATGAGTTTATCAGTTAGAGGTCACAGCAAACTTCATACTGGATGAGTCTGTGGTTCGCAGCAGGTCTTAGCTGATCTACAGTATAGTTATGTTTCAGGTATGCAGCATTAGTTTCACCACATTAACTGCCAGGCAGATGCATTTTGCCTCTGGATTCAGTTTTTTGATGTTGTGCGAGGACTCACCACAGTGTCGCAGGAGGTAGGAAAACATCGCCGATTGCATTTTCCACCACTTGTCATAATCCTTCAGCGTTTAATACAGTCATCGTGTGTTTATGAAACTCGCTTTGGAACATTCGCACTTTCTCCCTACCGTGCATAGTGTTCCTGACAAATCCTGGCAGTTTCATCAACATCGTGCCAGAACAATTCAACATCGAACGCGGCAGATGCTGAATTAACATAACTGGATATCTTCGAAATGCAATAATAACGATGTGACAGTTTAAGCGTGATCTGTACACGAAAGGAAAAACGTTTCTTGAATCATTTTGGAGCGCCAGTGCGCTTTATCTTGCTGAAACCACAGACCAAATAATGAGTAGATTAGCATTCATTAGTGCAACATCCTCCTCCTTGATATTTCTCCACACACATAGATGCAACTTTTATTTGCTCTGCCATCAGGATTTGAACAGTTTTGTTTCAGCACTCACAATAAATGTTGTTTCTGTTGACACATCCCTGAGACTTTCAGGATAGTGACACTTAAGGGCAAATACTTGCGCTTTATGACAGATGAGACCAAATTCAATTCAGCCCTTATAAAGGCGATGACCCGTTGTGTACAGTTAACGTGATGTCTGAGTGGAGTGAATTAAGATTGACACAGGTCAGCTTGGCACAGTGCCGTCTTGGAGCAGATGCAAGCTATATACAAAGATCAGCCATAACATTAAACATTAAAAGCACCTAGGTTTTAGGCTCCCCTCGTGCCACCAAAACAACTCTGACCCCTCGAGGCATGGCCCCCAAAAAACCTGCTGTGCAGTCTGGTACTTGGTACTTAAGCAGCAGATGCTTTAAGTGCTGTAAGGTCGGTTCTCCATGAATCAGAATTGTTTGTCCGGCACATCCCATGGATGCTCAGTCGAATCGAGATCTGGGGAATTTGGAGGCCGGATCAATAACCTTGAACTCTTTCCCTGCTAAGCTCCATACACAGCAGGCTGTGATGCACTGGATTTTCGGATAACTTTCTATCATAGCGTTAACCTTTTTCAGCAGTTTGTGCCATGTTGGCTTTTCTGTGGAACAGGCTGGCCCGCAGGCATTGATGAGCCTTATGTGCCCATATGATCTTGCCACCAATTTACTAGTATATAATTGATCAGTGTTTTTCAATTCACCTGGCTGGGGTGTTAATGTTATGGCGGATCGGTGTGTGTGTATATAAAGTCCTCATTCATGTTTCCATACATTTTAGCATAAGGTGGATACAACCTAAATTTCGTATAAAAAAATAATAAATACATAACTACCTAATTGGCGTGACCAATGAGTTAGAAAAATGGTGCATTTGAAACACATTTTGATATAAGGCATTTCATATAAGTTTCATTTATTTGTGCACCTTTAAAGTTAAGTTAAACATTTATTACTTACATACAACCTACTGCACAATGAAAGTATTTCTTTGAATATCATAGCTTTGAGGCTGGGGTCAAAGCATAGGGTCAGCAATGATACAGCTCCCCTGGAGCAGACAGGGTTAAAGGCCTTGCTCAAGGGCCTACAATGGCAGCCTGTTGGAGCTGGGGCTTGAACTGCTGACCTTCTGACCAGTAACCCAGAGCCCTAACTCACTGAGCTCCAAATACATTGTGCATTTATGGTGTAGCAAGCTTCTACACGTATTGGTTTCAAAAATAAGTAGTGCAAAATGCCCTAATAGATGCCCATGAGGACAGGATTAACTGGCCAATTAATTGGCTTTATTTAACAGATTTAAGGAAACACTATTTTCTGTGACCATTGAGATGTTTTACAGCAAATAATCATGCAGTGTGCCTTTGTGGTACGGTGCCATTTCTATTTAAGCAATACTGCATGAGCACGACTGCAGCTTTACTGAATTTCGGCATGACTGTGACCATGGGTGAAAATAGGCCAGTACTGTCTGGTGTTGCATACCACAGTACTGGAAACCCACGTTCAAAACCACTAATTGAAGCACTTCTGATAACGTTATGTCATCTTAGACAACACTTTATAGCTGCTTCTAAATCGACCTGAATTGCCTCTGAACCATCCGTGATGTGTTTTGAGCTTTCGTTGCTGCTAGTTAACGAGTCAAGTTTCCACCAACGCGCTGAAGCAAAAACTCCCAATGTGTAACAGAATACAGTGTGATGGTTTATGATATTCTGTTTTATTCCAACACTGACAGCAGCTCAGACAAGCTGTGTGAGGTGACAAACAGGAACTCTCTGTGAAACAGTATGCGACTGGGCATGGTCATCCTAAACACAGCGTCTGTAAAAGGGTGCGCTTAATTTCGTCAATTTTCACATAAGCCTGTTAAAGATTGCACCTTAACCAGTAAATCTAATATTTTGCCACACGCAATGTCAAGCTTTTCTAATTTCTTTTCTACTCCATATGGATATTGATATATATATTGAAGAAGTGAACAATATGATGCAAATAAAAGTTATGGTATAGGACTGGCAAAAATGTAAAACTACTTCCACTCCAGACTTTGATTCACCATAGATAACCACCGCAATGCCAGTATTTAGTATAACCACAAAATTGTGCAAGCGATATTATTTTTATACAACAATTCTTTAAAGAAGGAATTAATATTGAGTAAATTATACTCCGTACCCAATATGGCCATAACTGTTACACTCTAAAAGCTACACTCGCTTTATAGTACATCGGATAGTTTTGTATCATGTTGATTTGTACATTCCCATTTATTTCCATTTCCATTACTTCCATCTGGTCAAATCTTCAACTAAAGAGTTTCACTATTTCAAGCAAAAAGTTATATTCCTGAAAAGTATTTTTTGCCATGTAAGCTGATGATGTTGCTAACAGTACAGTAGTACACGTTTCGAACTTGAAAGTGAAATGTTACATGGCGAACATAGACAAATAGAGTCATACACACACACACACAGTTAAATGTCCCAATGTGGTTATAGAAAAAAAGACCAATCAAATTAATGAACTGGTGAGAACTGTTGTATAATGTGAAAGATAAACTGTTTGAAGGAAAGGTGGGTTAACTAGGGTGTCATGTACAAGTACCTGCTTCAGAAATGTGTCTCGACCACATGCTAAGGAGAAAAAAAACAACAACTTGAAAAACATATCATTGTTCTCCCTTTTTTGGTTTGGCTCTTGAGTTGGGCTGGAAATTATCTTAAACATTCTGCACCTTGTTAACGGTGATGGGAAACACACATCCTGGTTTGAACAGAGTTAAACGACGGTACATCTAAAACCACTGAAAACATGCTGTTACATCGTGTGCTGAATGTCTGTATGTTGTCAACTCTCTACCATGTAACATGTTGTTCCTCTACACATTCAATACATAGTACAGTAGCTTCTAACACGTCTAAAAGCCTCTCGACCTTGAGAAAGAATTTTCTTTGAGGCTATGATGTTTTTAGTATTGTCCAGCTCCACCAAAATATATGGTCTCAAGCCTCTGATTTGATAAGATTTGACGTTACAGATGGTGTTTTTCCAAATGTGCTTTCATCAAGAAGCTTTAAACAGACCTGCATTAGATATAGTGAGCTGTAGCCATATGAACCTCCCCCCTTCCCCATGTACTACTTTTATATATTTCCTCACAATCAAAGCTGGAGTAGCTGGGTGGTTACAAGCATTGGACTATGGATCATAAGGTCACAGGTTCAGACCCCCCATCACCACCAAGTTGCTGCTGTTAGGCCCTTGAGCAATGGACCCTTAACCCTCAACTGCTCAGATGTATAATAAGATAAAAATGTAAGTCGCTCTGTATAAGGGTGTCTGTGAAATGGTGTAAAAATTTTTTTTAATCTTTTAACATTTGGTTTGGGGTTCAAAAAGATTTACTAAATGATTAAAAAATGTAATCAGCTTATAAACAGAAATGATTAATAGAAATTACAAGACCTGCAACATCATAGGTCTGAGGAGGTTAAGAATATTTGAAACATTTTAGCTTTAAACCATCTATTTGGTCACTGTAACAAAAAGTGGAGAATTCTGAGAACATCATGTACTGTACTTACAGTATACAGTGCATGCTACATCTGCAAACATCATTGAGGCCGAAAGAATCTGTTATTTTTGGCAAATGGGGGTGTAATGTGAGCCCAACATCCTGCAGAAGGACAAAATAGCAAGCGATATGAAGCAGGAAGTATGGACACCTGTGGCCGGGTCTGAGAGCAATAACCTCTGTGCTCAGGCCAACAGAGTCGTGCTGGCAAAACGGCCTGCTGTGAATTCAGCCACACAACGGCGTCCCTTCAACATGGCCACATGGCCGTGTGAGAGGGGTCGAAGTGTCGGCCCCGGGAGGAAAGAGCCCGATAGAGATGTCCGATTGAAGATGGAGGAGGGGGGTCGGCTACAAGAACAAAACTTGAATGAAGCACAGTCGTTATGACTGAGAAAAAGGAGCTTTTATTCTGTCAATCCCAAAACCACAAGGAATCCACATTTACATTCGCAAATGAGCCTGGAGTGTAAAAGAGGGGCAATGAAAACAAGCCACGTTATGATCGCTGCAAATTCACGCAGGGCAAATGAAAGCACCCAATTTGCATCTTGTGATTTGAAATGCTTGGATCTTGTTTAAGCATATTTGACATTTAGAGGTGAAACTTGCCTGCATTTAAGAAAGATTGCAATTCTGGTTGAACATTTGGTTGTTTACAGTTTGTCACGATGCTAATAGCTCTCATTTGAGCGCTCTAGTTGACTTGCACACAGCATGTTTGCATTTTTGCGAATATTTATTACTACATTAACTCTTGTCATTCAGCCTGTGTTTCACTCAAACACCACCAATAAAGACAAGTGCAAAATTCCTTCACTCAGCGGTGTGCTGCTCTCTGTCGTGACGTGACGCACTATTCCTTTAGGGCATTTCTTTGTGTTGAAACGCTTCTTTCCACATTTTTTGTTGTATTCTATATTTTTTTGTATCCTGCTTGCTAAAAAAATAAGTCATAATACTCCCTCAAATCCTGCAGTACCCGGTAGAGGACTTTTCTTTAATGCTGGCTGACACAGAAGATAAATAGTTAGGATTTTTGGAAGGTTTTTTTAATACCATAAAATGTGTACACAATGAATTTAATTGCAGCTATACACAATAATTTCATCATTAGTTCCTTGCCAGCACAGCTGATGATAATTTGCAGTTCCTCTAAACTCATGGTTATCTTCAAAGATATATAGTTTTCTTGTCTAGATATAAGTAATTAATTTAATGTAACGTAGAACGATAAGTACAATAGTATTAATTATGAGGGGCATTCAAGCTAAACCGGGACTTTTGATTTTGCAGAATAACAACACAGTTATGAAAGTGAAAATTTCCTTTATTTCTGTATATAATCCCCTGCTACACTAATGCACTTATTTCAGCGTTTAACTGATGGTTGGATACCATCAAGGTACAAAGTTTTCTCAATACACCGGACTGCCTGCTTCACGTCTGATACTCTGGCCTCTCAGGAACTCCATTAATGGGCCAAAAATGTGGAAATTTTAAGCGAGGTCAGGACTGTACTGGGGATGTGGAAATAACTCCCAGCTGAGTTCCTGTAACGTGCAAGTGGTGTTTGTCAATGATTGTGTGTACAGTTGGTACAGACAGATGTGTCTCTTCCACAAGTTGGTGACAAGTTATCTGCAGATTTTCAATGATCTGGTGTTCCATTCGTATTATGTTTATGGGAACTACTGCAGTGAGCTCCGAGCCATGTCGTTATTCAGGGACAAACGGCCGTCTTTAAAACATTTGCACCATTCAAATGTTTTCCTCCGGCTAAGAGTCTCATCACTTGAAGCTTCTGTAAATGTCAATCAGTTTTACACGTGCGTACCGGTTTGACTTTAACGCCCCTCGTATTTTAACAACGGTCTTTCCAGAATTGTCATGCTTAACTCTGAGGAGTGAGATTGGGAATTGATTCCAAAGAGTCAATTTGTGAGTAGTTTGTGAGTAATTCAGATGTTCTCAAATGTATCCCTGTTTGAAGAAATTATATTTAACATTTACGCCTATATTTAAATTTTCATAATTCTCAGGTAATAATAACAGGAAATCGCCACGGCACGTTTACTTTTTTACTGGGAATCATTCATATCATCCATGGAGTTGGTGAAAAATGAACTAAGACCCAAAGTTCTGTTACTTCACATTTGAGCCAAGTCTTATTTTTAAAATTATGGTGGTGCCAGATAATATGCGTCTTGTCGGGTCTGTTATGAAACACTAAGCCCTAAAATTACTACAAGTAGCATCGGGCTCTGTTATTAAATGCATAAATGGAGTATGAGAAAGCTGTGGTTTTAACCTCCTGCCATGAAATGATGTAAGCTTATTTGTATACCACGGTTGCTACATTTGTATTTTTAAAAAATGAGTGACCTGGTTCATTGCGAAAGTTTTCTCAGGTTGAAAAGCACGACATGTGGAAGCAGTCAGCATTAAACCATCCAGATCAGTTGCTCGAAAGCCCTCGAGCTGAAGCCATAAACCCATATGATGGACTGCTCCTGCCCAGGTGGCCTGATGGAGAGCTCGTTTGCGCCGTTTTCCCCAGAAACCAGTCGAAATAAACATTGAGTCTGCTCCGCAATAATTCCAGTATAAATGTCCTGCAGTTCAGTAACACCGTTTCACGTTCAGATGGAACGTTCTAATTTTCTGGGAGGTTCAACAAACCATTTCCCTTAGCGCACGTGAAATGGTGGACATTTGTCAAACTGGTCCTCACAAGAAAATAAAAAAATTAAATAATTCACTTGCATATATAAAGCCCCCTCTGCAGAAAGCATTTCACACTATTCGACAACATTAAACCACCATTATATTTTACATGCAGATAAAACAAACTAATCCGCGTGTGGGTTTCTTTCTGCTATTTGTTCCCGGCAGCAATCGCACTGCATGTTTTCAACATCCCACATTTATTTTCAGTTCCTTATTAATTATTCTATCCACTCACTAGTGCCTCAAGACCTTTGGGATATGTTGACATTTGCTAAACTTGGCCAACCCTATCCAATTCTGAGGTGCAGACAATCAAAATAAAGCCATGCTTGGTTCTACGAAGGAAACGGCATGTGCCTACAGGAATCATTTCAGCCCTGCAGAGCAGGCCAGATCTGCAGCTCTCTATCCTGAATCTTAAATTAAGTTGATGGAGAAACTCTCGTCGTTCAGGCTTCTGTTTGCTTATCTGCTTCTCTAATTATTTTCTGCACATCCCTTGTTAAAAAGAAGCTGATGCTTTTCTTTTTTCCCCGGCTTGGCATTTTAAACTAGCCAGGACAAAAGAAGGAACAGTGTGTAATTATGTTTTACCAATGCCGGGAGTCAGAACGCTTAGATGTCTGGCAAGATATTCTGCCAAGATAGGCACTTTTTTTTTTCCAATTCGCAAGAGCTTGTTTCGCATCCAGAGGGCGAGCTTTTTGATAGCTGCACTTTAGACAAAAGGTCATATTCATGAAGAAGTTATTTGAGAAATTTTTTTGTGAATACCACAAAATGAACATGATACCACAATGTGACAGCACTGAGATTTCATCCATGCATATCAGCCATTTCACAGCTCGGTTCTCAGCCTGGAATGGCATAAATGGCCAATTTAATAGATGTCGCCCTCTAATAAACAACTTATTAATGGCTTTGTTTGCTTAAAATGTTGGATAAAAACAATCTTCGGCACTGTTGAATGCAGTTCCCAGATGATCATGGACATCGGTATTCCATTGTGGTCTATGAAAAAGAGGCAAACAATAGTGGTGTCGTATATGAGGGAGCCGAATGAAGTCTGAATGCTTACGCTCATTAAACTGAAAGGATCTTTGAAACTAATAGCTCAATCTCCAGCATGATGATACAATGAAGCAGTTTCTTCCTCTTCAAAATTGATATCCCTTTGTTTCCTCCTGATCATCGGCTGATTAATTGCGCTTAGCTGATCTGAATTCAGTATGACTAAATTCGATGATGTGCTCCTGTGAAGTCACCTTAATTAGCAGCTCAGCTGAAATGCCATGGATGCTGGCAACACCAGTGACCGTGGATGTGTGGGATAAAAGGCAGCATTGAAATGACCAAATCAAAAGACTTTCGTGCTATCGACATCTCTTTTTGTTTTCAAAAAGCTCAGAGGTTGTTTTTTTTTAATGCCACACTGCAACTCCTGTTTCCTGCCTTCATTACTGCGCCCATAGAGAAAAAAAAATACACAGATCAGCCAGAACATTAAAAGCTTATAACGTTAAGGCCAATATTGTGTATGTTCAACTTGTGCTACCAAAACATCTCTGAGCCATGACTCAACAAGACCTTTGAAGATGTGCTGTGGTGTCTGGCACCAGGACATTAGCAGCAGGTCCTATACAGTAAGTTGCAATGCAATCCCACGGATGCTTGATCAGATCTGGGGAATTTGTAGGCCAGATGAACTATGTTGAACTCTGCTGGATAACAATCATACACAACAAGCTGTGATGCACTGGGTGTTATGACCCCATTAATGTCATGTTAATGTTAGTATATCAGTATTTCTATATCTACTGTATACATATAATCAAACTGTCGAGTTGGTGTGTCTGTGCATTGAAGATATTTGTGGAAAAATTATTTGGGTGGATGTAAGGTTGGGTTGAATAATAGAACACAATCAAGATGTTTTTTGGAATTTTTGTCTGTTTATTTGTCTGTTTGTTTGTGCACACATCACGTAAAAACTCCTTAACTGATTTTAATGGGGTTTTCAAATGTGTTTTTGACTGAGCTTGAGGTAACATATAGGCTTTGTTTCATCACAATCAGCCCACGGGAAGATAAGATATGCTACTTTCAAATTTAAATAGAAAACACCCTTATATCATTAAAAGAAATAATAAAATAAAATCGACCTTGGAAAAATCATTAGTAGTTCTTCTCAAAATGTAACAGATGGTGCTGTACATTCTTTAATACACACTTATGAGTGTGCAATTCAAATCTACATAATAAACGCAATCTCACACCTGCATTCCGCACACTTCATCATATTACACAAAAAAAATTTGTTCATTCCAGAATTCAACAGATGGCGATGTACTTTTTTTTATTTTTTTTAAAGCACGTCTATATATGTAATGTATGTATGTATACCTGGCCAAAAAAAAAAACACTTTAAGTGTTTTAACTTTAGCCTTGATTGCAGCACACAATGTGGTGGCCGGTTTGTGTGAAAATTATTCCTCATGCTTCCAGAAACACTCTTTCACAGCTTAAGTCCTGGAATATGTCTGTGCCTCCAGGGAAGAAAAACATCCAGGTCATCAGCTGACTCCATTTTTATCGCCACATAACATTACTGAGGCTAAACCTGACCAACAAAAGCAACTCCAGATCATAACACTGCCTCCACATGTGTGTACAGTAGGCACTAGGCATGATGGGTGCATCACTTCATCCTCCTCTTTCCTTACCCTGATTTGTCAATCACTCTGGAACGGGATAAATCTGGACTCATCAAACCACATGACCTTTTCCCAGTGATCCACAGTCCATTCTTCATGCGCCATAGAAAACTGAAGCTTTTTTCTTCTGATTAGCTTCACTGGTGGTTTTCTTAACGTTATGCAGCAGTTAATCCCAATCCCTTGAGTTTGCTTGTGGAAATGCTCATTTACTCTTAAATATAACTGAGTTCTACTGTTGTTTTTTATGATTAGATTTCACCAAACATCTAAGTGACCTCTAATCATAATTATTCACAATGCTTTTCCAACCACATTTCTTCCCCTGAGTTGATGGTTCACCACCATCCTCCAAGGTTTTAAGAATGTGTTGGACATTTCTTAAAACCATTTTAGTAGTTTTAGTAGCGACCTCCTTAGTTGCTTTCTTTGGTTGATGCAGGACAATAATTTGAGCCTTCTGAAACAGTTTTTGCCATGACCACAGAATATGCCTACTGACACAGAATATGCCTACTGGGATTTAAAGAATGAGAAGCTACTCACTGCATCAGTTAGGGTTAAATAGCTGGTTACCAGCTGAACCATATTAATCACTGGAGGAATTATCCAGTGGTAGGCTTTTAACTATTTGCTTAGTTCAATCCAGGTTAAATCCCGTTTTTTGTTTTGTTTTTTGGCCGAGGATTGTATTTATGTATGTATGTATGTATTGCCATCTTTTTGATGGCACAAAACAATTTGCTTCACTAATAATTTCAAATGTACTTCTTATTACTTATAAGCATAAAACAGTATGCCTGCTATTTATTTGCTATTTATTGGAGCAATAGAGATTTTTAACTCCTGAACTTTGTATTCAGAGAACTCATTAAGTCCAAGTGTCTATAGGCCTATTGTTTTTAAGTTATGGAGATCTGGATTAAAGCCAAACAGTTTAAGTGCAATGTAGTTGAAATTTAATTACTTTGATAAATGATGATTGTGATTTTCACCACTGTAACAAAATTAGAAAGTCTCAGACCTCCTGGCTGTGCTTCATGTACCCGTGGGTGTCCCGGGATGCCACTTTGAGAAACACTGTAGCGGATCTTTAATTGAAAGTGAAGGAATAACTGCACTGTGATGGGATGTATACGCTTGGAAATGGTACCTTAAGGGATCCTTAGCACGTTAGGACACTAAATGATTTTTAAAACTGATCCTTTAGGTCTCCTTAACTTCCTAAATGGGTACCTGTTGTGTCTTTTTTATACACATTTAAACCTTGGGGAGACTCATGCAACACACTTGTAAATTTAGTCTGGTCACACAGCTCTGCCCGTCTTTTACTGCAGTTTTCCTTTTCTTACATCAGTCAGTATACACATTCACATCACATCACATCTACATATCAATAAGAACTAATGATGCAAAAATAAAACAGCTCTATAATAGATCATACACAATCATACTGCTTGGAACCCTTTGGGAAACATACTGTGCAGAGTTATAACACTATATAAGACCTTTAATGGTTCCTTCGAAAGGACAAATTAAAAAACCCTAATCCATTTTCTCATCTCCTTGGACACAGTGACTCTGAACCTTGCCAGCAATTTAAAGTACATGGTCAACCTACTGGCATGGTGGGAACTTTGAAGAAACCCATACAGACACAATAAGAAAATGCCTATAGGTATCGTACATCATTTTACCTATAAGATTAAACCTTTTTATTCTGAACGAGAGTTGATAGGGTTTGTTAACTCTTACACCAATGTGAGCATATCACTCATTCTCTGCTTTCTTTCACTGTTTCATTAAATTCACTGTTATTCCTCTTCTGCCTGCACATTTTACTAGCACCTGTTGGAATTCTACCTGTAGCTTGAGAAAGACAGAAATTCAATTTTTTAATGAACTTTTTCCAAGATCAATAGAGGTTTCCAGTTTCCCCGGGGTTAAAGGTGACATCGCAAATCCTGCTCCCTGCCTTTTATTACCGCACTCGTGAAGAAACGTGTAAGGTCTTGACACCACAGGTTTCTTTTAAAGCATATAAAGGACAGGTGGTGACTTATTAGTGGCTTACTGTGTGAATACCTTTATCTGATCGTTCAGAATGTGATCATATGCCCATAACAGCAGCTTCAATTATTGTATCAGTGCAAATCACAGGTTTATATTTAATGTGCTTGTCGTAAATTCTACACGGCAGATGCTCAATCTGATTCAAGTCTAAAAACTTACAAATTGAAGATGTGTTGTTTTTAACACAGCAAATATATAATTAGTGATACTGTGAGGGTTTTCTTTTAGAAGACATTTGTTTAACATCCATTGTGTGGAGTCTGTAGTGTCAGAGCTTTATAACAGCCAGATGTAAAGCTGTTTCTTTATGTTCTAAAGACAAAGAATGTGGAATTGTATGTCTCTGTATAACAAGCAGTACAATTCTTTACAAATCGTGATATATACAGTACAGTATATATATATAAATGTCTTGTGTTTTCTAACAAGGTTCTAGACTTCTACATAGAACCTTTACAGGTTCCAACTGAAGGAGAAAATGAGAAACCTGCTTGATTTCAACTACTAATTATTATTTATTTTTGCACCAGCACAGGAGCAAAATTGCCAAATTGACCCTAATGATGGGGTGTTTTGTTTTCTATCAGTACTCCCAACCTTTCACCTGCTGTGCAACCATTTGCTGCAACCTGTGGGAATTACAGCTACACCCTGAGGAGAGCATAAAACCATTTGGGAATTAACTACTTTCAGGATCAATAGGAGTCTCTGTCTCACTCTCGCTTTTTTTCCTGGGGTTAAAGGTAACAGATCACTCTTTGGCATATACTCAGTAGGACCCAGCAGTCTCTCGAATGAAATGGTCGGTTTCTAGAGCAGAACAGCATTCCTTTTTTTTTTTTTCTCCCTCCGGGCCCTGTGGTCACGAACGCTGCCATTAAAACCTCCAGAAACCCTCACTTCCAATTGATTGCACAAAAAACAGCCATGTGGGTGTTTGGTTTCCATACAAGCCTTCTGTTTCTGTTGACTAGAGCAAACAACACAATGCGTTTGTACGTCTCCGGTGCTCTTTCTCATTATTCACATTGTGGCTCTTTTTTAGATCATGAAAACAATGAGGTGCCTACAATAACATACAATGGTGATTGAAAGATGGTTTTATACCTCATTGAAAAAGCCCCCCACACACAAACCAAACACCAGACACATATGTATAATTATTGAAGGTTACTTGATAAAAAAATAAAATAAAAATACACTAATGAATGTTTCACACATCCATTCATACTTCAGTCTTCTTAGCGTGCAGAAGTTAAAAGAGTTCTTGCCTTGCAGTATATAAAACTACAAGTGCCAATTACGTTATAACACACTCTGTGTGACACTATAGTGGACACCATTCATTACTTTTTTTATGCATGATAGAATATAGACATCCATCTATCTATCCATGCATTCATCCATTCAGGAACCTCTGTAGTCCAACTAGGGACCATGGAGGCAAATGGTGATTAACATTGTATTTATTCTAATTTGTACGAACGTGGTGGGTCAACATTTACATACAAATTTACACACTATGGGAATTAGCCTAATCTGCATTTCTTGCGACTCTGAGAGGAAACTTGAGCACCCGGAGGAAATCCACCAAGCATGGGAAGACCATGCAAACTCCATGCACACACACACACACACACACACACAGACCCTGAGGCAGGAATCAAACCCCCAACCCTGGAGGTGCAAGATGCCCGTGTTAACCACTACACCATCGTGCCACCAACATATAGGCAACATAAAATTCAAAAAAGCAACATCACATGTTTCAGCCATGATTTTATTAAATCCAAATCCTCACAGAAAGAGTACTGTATACTGACAGAAATATCTGTATTTACATAGAGATAGGCCTTCTTATATCTGCTCGGCTTAAGTGCTTCCGTAGGTGTGCAGGTTTAATACAGCTGACGTGGAATGACTTTTGCATGCCGGAAGACAATCATAAGCCCACACTCCAGGCTTTAACGTAAATGCATGACAGAATCATCTTGAATACATACGCTGCCTTGATCAAGTTAATGAATTCATGGTGTCTAGCTCATTCCTTCCACTAGTTGTGGAAGTAATATATAACACCTACTCTTAAGCTCAAAAGACTTTATGTCTTGGGAATGCATTTTAAACAGTGTTGCTAAGAATATCTAAGTGAAATAGGAGAACCTGTGAAGAAGCCGGTGTGAACTGTACCCAGAGGGTGTTATTTTGTAATGTATTTAGCACATTAAAATCCAAGCAGCTTGTTTTAGAACCCCCAACAATATGTTTGTTTTTTTTCCCCCTTGCTTTGTGCCCTGGCTTTTTTTTTTTTTTTTCTTGTTAGTTCACTTAAAATTCATAAACTGTTAACTACAAAGTGCTTGAGTTTAAAAGATTTATTTAAGCAGGCCCTACATATTCCAGCACTCAGATGAAACAAGAGGTGTCATTTTCCAGAGATGCCCAGCATGACTCAGGTGTCAGAGGATTTTATTCTGCTCTGCACTCATTCCCAATTCTGGCTTTGAAGTCTTGTCTTCCACTAGAAAAAGTTTTCCTGTGTGAACTTGGGATGCTTCAAGCTTCACATCGCATAAACTCTGGCATGCATAAATACCCGAAAATTTGACTAAAACCTCCTCAGTGCAGTCCCACCCAGCCTCATACATTTAGCTTATATTTACTGTAAACCTTTTTCATGCAGCAAAATGATATATGCCTCCATTTAATAAGGAAAGAGTTCTAGATTATTTTTCTTTTTGTCACTCGAGGCAGCTGGGAATCCAGCAGCGGGCTTTAATCCCACAGTGTTTAAAATCCCCTCGTGAAGTGTTCCCTCTCTACCCAGAGGAAGGCAATAAAATTCCTGCTATTACATAGCAGGCTGTAGTTCATCAGCAGCTGCACACAGCACTGGGTAACGAAACACTGCCTGGTGGGTTTGTGCTTCAGGACCCTCAGGGCCAAAAAAGAAAAAAATCCTTTTTACATGGGTCACATCTGGGGCCATTTGGTCACTTTATAAAAAGAGTTTTTCATGGGCTGTGTGGACTTTTTATGTTCCCTCTGATATTCATGGTCAGCAATATGTAAATAATGACGCTAATCTTTTTTTTTTCTTCTTTTCTTCTACATTACATCTTTCTTGAGTTCACTGACCATCATTTAGTTCCGCAAAATGTCCATTTTGACCCATGAGGGTTAGTTTAATTAATTTCAATGTCCATTTTCCCCCCAGAATGTCCATTTTGACCCATGTGGGTCAGTTTAATTAATTTGAATACCCTAGAAACTTATAGGAAGGGGCTGTATAGAAAGACTATATAGAGATCTCTCCACATTACCCTCTTTAAAAGGCTGATTATGTGTATTTATATGAGTAGCAGTTTATATTATGTGTCTTGTCTTGAAAGGATCACATTATCAGTATGTATTCCACAGTGCTGTTGAATTCTCAAATCTATTAATTGATTAATTAATGAATTAATTAGAATCCTTTATTCATTTATTTAGATTAATAGGCTTACTCTAAGACATGTTATTTAACAAAGAAAAATCTATTTTAGATACAAAGTGTTCCATAAGGACATGTTTAACTTTTATGGATGGAGGCTCCAGTATCAATAAATTCTCACACCATAAGAAAGTCCTCAAACTGAGAATTTTGTGCTCATCAGTTTCCTGGTTACATGACAAGCTATGAACTTTTCATATTTTTTACATCTTATTAAGCCTTATTTTGTACTTAAAGTTGAACCTGTTCAAAAAAAGTTAAACATACTGAAAAAATAATAAATTTTAAAAAATGTAATCAAATGAAAGTGATGGAAAAAATGCTGTTGACTGCTTTGGGTGAAAGTTCCAAGTGCACATACATTTCCCTTCAAGTGTCAAAGTTTATCTTTGTAAGAGAACGATTCAACCTTTCTGCAGTTTGTTCTCATCCACCATGGTTACTGGACATTTGAAAAGATAATAGACACTGCCCAGACTCCCATGGCTTCAGATTGTTTTGGAATAAAGGCTCCTTCATTGAAATGTGGGATCCAAGTGGAGTATCCAGCAGCCCCTCGGATCTATGGCTGTGTTGGCAGGAGGCTGGTTTGGACAGCTTGGGATGCCTGCTGAGGCGTGCTGCGAATGTGCACACTAAGGAAACCACTGAATTATAGATGCAGAAACAGGAAATTCCTTCAGCCCAAAGCCACTGTCATTTAGCCCCTGACCTTTGACCTAATCAATTACCTAAGCCAGAGGCAGACGGCAGGGTTACTCCAGCACCACACTGAGCATACTTTTAATTTACGAGAGGCTCGTGGACCTCAGTGAACTGACTTTGAGAGGTGGGTGGCCCGTCTTAGCAAGAGCCTTAAATATTTCCATTCGCTCAAATTTTCCAAAAATTGGTTTGATTAAACTTTTATCTTTGTAATTCACATTAGTGTATATTTTCTTAAAGTGAGCCGTGAGCATTACACAAGTTCCCTTGTTTACTAGAACATTTTACAAATATGGTTGTAGCAAAAGATTAAGATCGCAAAACTTTACCAATTAATATAATTATCTCGGATCTAAAACAGTGCATTAGCGAGTTCATCAGAGTTTCCTAAACAGCTACTTAATTGAACTGGAAAACATAATAACATAGTGAATTACCCCCTGTACTTTGGGCTGTTTCTCTACCAGTGAAGTTTAATGCTAGTGCTTCATTTTAGCTAAGCTCAAGGAAACAGCTCATCAGTGACGCAAATCTCCAAGCGCAGAGGTCAAATCCCTGTAGAATACACTGCGACCAGATGTGAACAGCGTTGACTAGCAGCTAAGAGACCAGCTAATTTTTCAAGGGGTTACAAAATCTATAGAGCTTTCCAGTCTTTGTGTGATATACATAGTTTCTATTGAGAGCTTCTGTAGTTTGTTGTGGTCTCAAAGCTTCCTCTGAACACTTTTTCAAACAGAAGAGAGGAGCAGGTTGAACAAAACGACACATTTCAGCATTCAGTCATAACTAAATGTGGCATAATGGACATCCTTTATGGAGCTGATCCTGATTTGCAAAGACACAAAAGATGAAAAGAGACTCTGTTGTGGGTGTGTGGTTGGACCTGATCAAAGGTATTATTATCAAGAGAAAGTAAATACTCATAGGAAGTCGACTTTGAACAATCAGCTTAAGTGTTCTGTAGTAAGTGAGAAATGACTTTAAAAGCCATTCCGTATGTAGGTAAAAAAAAATAAAAAATCTTTCCCATAGCCAGGCAGAAGTGGGAGGAGGAAAAAAAAAAATGAAAAACTCTTCAGTTCAGTACAAACTCTGGATAAATGACACTGTTTCAGATAACTCTTCTCCACCTTCAAGAGCTTAATGAGGGTAATTCTCAGCACAGCTCTAATGCACATTGTGTAATTATAGCAATTAGTTTAAATTGGATTGTCTGCTAATAGTTACTCAAGGTGTCTGGACTTGTGTTAATTTAAACGTTTCACCACTTACCCAAGTGTCCACCTCTTGATTAATGCCACAAAACTTGTTATGGTCACATGACAGTCTGAAGCGTGTGTTTGGAACAAGTTTGGATACCACTACAAGCAGATCTTACATGGTGTTAAGGAGACTCCTGCCTCCATTCATGTATGTCATACAGATTATCTGATGAGTTGTAATGCCCGTGTGCTCCAGTTCAGGTATCTGATGTTTTACATACAGGACAATGCCTCCTTCATACTGTACCTCCACCAAACCAGTTCTCTCTTATGTCTAAAATCTGTCATGAAAGGAGTGTCTCATTTAATGTTTTAGTACATAAACTACTGTTTTTCCATCTGAGCATTTAGCACTTCCAAATATATGTCAACTGTTTAATATTAAGGTTAATTGGGAAAAAAAAGTCCACTGCAAATATTATTTTATATAAAATTATAAATATTCAGAGATGTTGATCTCTTGAGTGTATGCAGTGAGAGTCCGCATAGGTGGAAAAAGGTAAGAAAGCAAACTTTAAAAGTAAAAAAAAAAAAAGCTTTTTTTTTTGCCAAAACTTGGCAGAAAGTTAAAAGTTGATGAAATGGAACTGGATGAATTTAAATCTTACCATGGTAAGGTTTGTACCATGGTAGAATCATAATGTAGTACTTTATATCACTGGACTACTATGGTACCTATACTATGATCAAATTTATTATGATGGTACAGTATGAGTTTTATTGGATATGGTAAATAGAAGACATGACTGATTTCATTACTTCTGAACAAACATACAAATAAATAAAAAAATATGCAAAGACATTAACGATCTAATTAATGAACCGTTGATTTAATAAATTGATAAATTAACGAGTAATTGGATAAATGCCTGGGAGGCCTGAACAAAAATGTGTAATTTTTCATTTTTTTAAGACTATTATCATCCCAAACCAGGGGAGTTCATGGTGCTCTTGGCAAAATACCACTGTTTTCCTCACACATGCATCACTCATTCTAACGACATTACATTAATCTCAATTAATATTTGATTTGTTTTTGTTTTTTTGCATATAGACAGTTGGGAGATTTCTGTTTACTGACAAATAGGGTATTCTTTATTCCTAACCCATGTTATTTGTAAAATTGTAGTTTTAATTAAATAAGCAACTGTTTTAAATTAAATTAGCTTTGAATCTTGTTTTTTTTTTAAAGGTGGAAAGTGGGGTCTGAGTAGGGCATTATGGGGGAAAATGTGCAGTGTTTGATCGCCTGCAGCGAATTCTGTGTTTTTGACATCTTTGATGATTACTTGCACTGTTGCGCAGGACAGAGGGGGCAGGGGACCAGGGGCAGGACAGACAGAAGCTGACAAGAGTGCTGTTTAATAGGACACACTGCACATTTTCACTTCACTTCAATTCAATTCAGCACAGTTCAATTCATTTTGGTTTGTATAGCACCTTCAACAGTAGACATTGTCACAAAGCAGCCTTACAGAAATCCAGATGTAGATTCCAATCTCTAACAAGCAAGCCAGGGGCCAAAGCGCAAAGAAGAAAACACTCCCAAAATGACATTTGAACAAATCTCGCAAGGAACCAGACTAAAAGTGAACACATCATCTTCTAGGTGACACTGGATTGTGGTAAACTGTCATATAGATAAAGTGCATGGAGGAATCTCCTACTCCAAGGAGGACATAAAAAAAAAAAAAATGTCAGATGAAAAGAATTAACTGCTTGACCACAATTAGCATTCCATTTTAACACCTTTCAGTGCAAAGAGTACCATCACAACTGTGAAGCATAGCATCAGGTAGCACCAGGTTATCAGGTGTTTTGCTGAAAAATGGACTAGTGCATTTCAGAAAATAAATGAAAATTATCATGAGAAATGAGGATCATGTGGAAATACTGAAGCAAGACTTTAAGATGTTTGTGGGCCTTCCAGCAGGATGCTGATCCTATGCATACATCTTTAGTTGTAAAAAATAAATAAATAAATAAATAAATAAATAAAATGACTTAAAGACAACAAAGTGTAAGTACAGTATTAACATGAGTATTAGAAAGCATTTACCGAAATCTCATAGTTTGGTCTGAACTGAAAAAGTGAGTTTTAGCAAAGAGGCCAGCAAAGCTGACTTACTTACAGCAGTTCTGTCAGGAGAAATAGGCAAAGATTTATTAGAAGTATTGGCAGAAGTACTGTATGTAGAAGGTTAGAAAAAAGCATGTTAAAGGAACTGCCACCAAATACTAAGAAACCCTAGTCTAGTAACTCTGCTTTTCTTTTTTTAAATGATCTCTTATGCAAATTAAATAAACTAACTTAATGAACATACTGTATGTATAGTACACTACCAGTCTAACATTTAGACACACCTTCTAATTCCATGGTCTTTCCTGATTCGTATTTCTTTCTACACTGTAAAGCAATGCTAAAGGCATCCAAAATACGCAATAATCTCCTTTGAACAGTTGATATTGAGATGTGTCTACTACTTATACTCTGTAAATCCTTCATAACGGCTCTAATCTGAGGTGCTGTTTGTTAATTGGTGATTTCTCAGGCTGGTAACTCTAAATGAACTTCTCCCCTGCAGCGGAGGTAAGTTTTGGTTTTGCTTTCCTGGGATGGTCTTCATGAAAGCCAGAGTCGTTCACAGATGAACAGCCTTCTTTAAAACTTTTGCACTATTTACTGTAAATGTTTTACCGCAGATAAGAGTCTCATTATCATACTGTGTTAATGTCAATCTGTTTTATGCCTTCATTCATGAGAAAATTCCTCACAAGTCTCAGTTTGACTTGCATACCACTTGTGTATATACAGTGGCTTGCAAAAGTATTCGGCCCCCTTGAACTTTTCCACATTTTGTCACATTACAGCCACAAAC
>JAQMYL010000012.1:10315583-10327047 GCA_030014365.1 Clarias pachynema | reverse complement strand
AAAATTGATTCATGTTTGTGGCTGTAATATGACAAAATGTGGAAAAGTTCAAGGGGGCCGAATACTTTTGCAAGCCACTGTATACTGTATATAACACCAAACACCTAATATTTTTCAAGAAAAAACATATCATCATGGACATGAGTTTTTTTTTCTCTTTTTACTTTCAGCATTTTAAAGTAAAGATGTTCTTTTATGTTTTTCACTGCTGAGGTTAAAAAGAATAACACACTAAGACACATGCTGGAGTTAAAATGTAATTAACACTGAGATGGGAATTAATCTTGTTTTGTAATGTTTTATTCATTAAATGGTACTACATATATTATTTGCCTGTCCCTACAATGAACTGTACTGCAGTAATAAGCAGGCAGATTTTGTACACATGCCAAAGCACACTTTTTAGCCCCTGCTCTAAAACTAAAATGTGTCTCAACTGGGCAAATGTTAATGCTGATGATGCCATATGTCAACTAGTGTTTTAGATGTATAATATTAACAGAATAAGGATGTTTTGTGTATTCTTGTCTTTTCTAGATTCACCTGTCACTTGGTGGTTCAATTTGGAACCTTAATACTTCTAGCAGTTGATTCACTTGTCCTTCCATTAACCTTAGCTAACTTTATACCACAGTGCTGCTGCATTTTAAAATCTGATAGAAGGTTTGATAACTTTTCAGATAACCACAGCTCAAGCAGCAGATCTGGATGCATTATCATTAAGTTACTGTAGTAACTTAAACTTACACAGAGATTTGTGGGTTGGTTGAGCCAAAAATACACATTAGAAATGGATGTAATTGCGTATAGGCTGAAGTTTTCCGTGAGTAGATGTTTATTTAGTATGGAGTATTTAAAACCTCCAGTTTCAATATATCAGTGAACTTTCCAACAAGGGAAGGTCTTCAGCATGATGAAGCATGATTGTTTTTATTTATTTATTTATTTATTCATTTTTATTGTAACAAAAGTAATTAATGTATTTATATTATTAAGTTTAAGAGAGAGAAAAAACAAGAAGCTGGAAGAAGCAAGAAGTGAGGAATCGACCATTTATAGATGTTTTAAAATACATTGGTATCTTGGTATACATATAAACATAAATATATAAACATAAATATATAATTTAGGGTGAGTTCTTAAGGTGAAAGTTTGTATTGCGAAATGCATTTTTCCATAGGAAATACTGTAAATGCAGATAATTTGTTCCAGCCACCCAAAAAATATTACCAATTTCCAATACCATAATCATATGTTTGCATATAAAATCAATCAAAACATTTAGAAAAGACATGTTAATAAAGTAAAATATGAAAAAAATACATATTAACCCTCATTTAGTCTTAATTTATGTTTCCTCTTGGCAACGGCTGCTTTAAAAGCAAAACTGAAATGTGCTCCCTTTTCTTCTTGCTACCGTCCTTGCTAACATTCCTGGGACCTACAGTATGGTGCTATGTCTTGCACAAAATGGAAAAACCCATAAAAATACATACACTTGCTTTGCTTAGCTTTCCACAGATGCAACCAAATTTTCAAGTGCTCCCAGATGTTCGGTTCGTGCCAAAAATGCTTCATATGTCGATGCAAATTTCTTCTAAAATATCAGGTGTTAAGGGAAAAACTCTTAAGGTGCGGCATTCATATACTGAGGTACCACTGTAAATGATAAGAAGAACACCATAACACTTAACATAGCTATAAGGATGATGAGTCTTTATTTAATTAATTAAAAATATGTTAGTATTGAAAATTGCTGTGTAAAAGAAATAGAACACTCAAGGTACAGTTTTGGCGACATGATGAACTGATAACCTGATAACAGTAGCTCTAAAAGCATATCGACTTATCACTTCCACTTAGTAATTAAGCAGCCATTTATTTTCCAACAGCAAATTAATCAGGCATTTTCCATACATGACTTTGTCCTGTACACAACTAGGCTGTGCCACCACCTAGTGTGATCCCATGTCCCTGCCAAAAAAAAAAAAAAAAAATCAGCGATTTTTCTTTCAGGAGGAATGATACGTTTAACAATTATTTATTTAAGACTATAGAAGCAGAACCCTAAGAACATTGGCTTATTATTTATAGAGCTCCATACTCAGCAGTCTGGAAACTTTTCTATGATGAGTTTTCTGCTTGGCCCGTCAAGAGATAGTTAATGAACCGTGGCTGACCTGCTCTTGTCCTGCTCATGCTTCTTTCCCACATCGATCCACCTGGATGTGTAGTCTTTGTCCTTTTTTAATATTTGCTCTAGTAAACCAACACAAGCAGGAAGCTGCTTGAAATGGAGTGCATGTGTAGCACAGCACGCTGCCTCGCCATACCAAATACCATTGTTGCTAGGCATCTATCTTTATAGCCACCTGGGTATTTTAATAGCCTTCTTGATATTTAATGAAATCAGCCATGATGGAGGGAATGGAAGGAGGGGGTAGTGGAATAGATTTAAAAGAAAAAAAAAGGTTTACATGAAATGATGAAATGACTGCTGCAATGTGAAGGCCATCTGAAGTCTTAGGGAATAATGCATCAGGTTTGCTTCATCTCTCCATATTCAAGGAATTGCAAGGAGGCTTTGGCAGCATTGCACATCACAGCATTGAGAATGCGATTCTCGGAATCATATAAATGTTCTGGGAAGCTGAATGATAATTTGCAAGCCGTTTTTTTTTTTTCCTCTGCATGGTTTGTTAATCAGAAGCTTCTGTAAATATGCTGATGAGCAAACCCTCTGTTTGGGTACTTTGTGGCATCCACTTCAGGATGGCAGACTCATTATAAAATGCAAATGCGTCTTTCTTCTTAAAGCACTGCGGCTTTCGTCTTATTCGCTTACTCATTCGCAGGTCTGTTTAAGACAGGAAACTGGAATGATTTCATTTTGAAATGATTTGGGAAATTAAATATCAATAGTTTTGATGCCAAAGGATGAAAAGAATGAAAACAAGCAGTCTTGTTAGGATACATTAACCACAGACTAAATAAGAGTAGACATATTTACCAGCATATATATACAGCAGTACAACCGATCTGCACAACTTCTTGGCACAAGTTGGTTGGCTTTAACTTTTACCAAAACCACATCCATCATACTGCAGTTACGCTGTTTGTTCAGCACCCTGTGCTGTCCTGATCATCAGTTCCCCTCTGACCCTTGACTCCACAAGCTGCTCTCCCTTATTTTGTATAATTGCAACATGCTCATGGCCCAGCCCATCTTTCTTACTTCACACAGCTGGGAACCCATTCCAGGTCAAATCAGTTGACCACCATGATGTCTACGAATGTGGCAAACAGATAGTGACCTATAATTCACAATCTGGTTTAGTATACATATCTGTCATTGTAAAACATGGCCTCTGGATCGGTTCAGGGTCTTGGCCCTGCTGCATCCCATGTGGACATAACCTTTAAAATGGTGTCTGGTGTTGACTCAGGTGCCCTTTGATTATTTTCAGCCTGAGCATGATCCAACCTTTGCACCTCCTGTAAAGACACAGAGGGTCCCATTAGAAAACATTTGGCATGTAATATTCCTGGAGGAGCATGATCTGTCTGAAAATGCATGTCATGGTTAATCTCTTATTAAGTGTGCAAAGTCTGAGGAAACTGAGGAGCACATTCGACGCTTAGACATGAGACAGAGGTTTTATGCTTTACATCTTCACTCCAGCTGAGACAAAGAGCCATTGTGTTTGCAGTAAAGGACACACAAAGTCAGCGTTCTAAGATCTGCATCACCACAGCTGCCCTTGCACAATGCCGATGTTTTATGACGGCTTGCGTAATTGCACAGTGTCCTCTATTTCACTATACAGGTGTATGGAGGAGTTATGCACTCTATAGACGCCTCGGCATCTGTGTCTCGATGACTATACAGATGTGCAAGGGTGCATGTATAAAGGTGGAGGTGTTTATCCACAACGGAGAGCCCTTGTGTGTGAATTTAGGGTGTGAAGACTATATTTAAGGACAAACACAGCCAAGGCACTGTAACCCAATCTTCTACATCCAGCATGTGTGTGTATGGTTGTGCAGCTAATATGCACTCCATCTGTCTCTGTGGGAGGTGAAAAGGTGATTACATGCTTGGAAACCCAGCGCAAAATCTCCTCACATTGTAGACACTGTTCTATCCTTTAAGCAGGTGTTTAATACATACTGGAGAGACTTGAACCTCCAGAACTCTAAGAATATTTCATAACCTGTGCAATAAAGAGGGCGAGAAGGAAAACAATAGCCGTGTTTTTTTTGTTTTTTTTTACATTCACAAGCTCATCGACAGTGCGTGGGCGAAAATATGAAATTAATTTTCCTTACGTGATGGGATCATCAGATAATTTGGGGAAGAAATGCATATGTATGGGGTGAAATAGCGGATGAGTCATTTACATAGTGAATACTGATTGTGTTGCGCCTTACACAGCTCCGTCAGCAGCTCCGTTGCAGAGAGTGTAGATAAGAAAGTTACAGATATTTCCCACTGTGAGTAGAGAGTAGGCACCATGCTGGGTGCAAATGATCCCTTTCCATGACATCATCATCATGGGACACAAAGACATGCTCCAATGGCTTTCACTATTGTAAAGCACTGAGACGTGCCTGTCCACTGCTTAAAAGCACACGTTCCAATTATTTTCTCTTAAAGGCCAGAGGAAATATCTGTGATTATAATGGCTATTGAGAGCAGCTTTCTAAAAGTCCTTTGGCTGTTGACGTCATCTCATGCATTTGGATTCATATTCAGAGTGAGTCCACAACGTTTTACATTAATCCATGGGCTGTCACTGTTTTAAAACCTGGCCCCTTGTTTCATTAATTTACCCAAGCTAAGTCCAGAGAATTAACTCTGAACTTTAAAATACAGAATTTACGACATGGGAAAACGATCAATAATCCTGACATGCTCTCGAGCAATATTTATCTTGCGGAGAAAAAAAAAAAGTGAAAGAGTTCATCTTCTGTAACACATAGTAAAGCTGTACAGATTTTGAGTGTTTTTTGTCAGGCTGCGTGATTGTTCATTGTGACTTTCGCCTAGTTTTCGTCAACACTGGTCTACGGAGTAGGGTTCGAGACCAAGGGAACAAGTAAAGGCTAGAGCAAATGTATTGCAGAGAAGACAGCTGCAGAAGATTGCGAGGGGTGCTTTCAAAACCACGGTCTCTAGTTTACAGCTCTCATACTGCCTGCGGTCTGGTATTGACATGTTGCAGATAAGTGCTCCAGTACTGCAGGTGGTGCTATTAAAATTTCATGACAACTTCCATGACTACTGGAAGATGACTGGCCGTTGAAAAAAGCAGACAATGACGACGCAGGACTTGGAAAAAAAAAAATATATATACAAATGAAAGAACAGGATGAAGCCTGAATTTTTATTTTGGTATGACGGATGAAGTCTGAAATGTTTACCTGTGTGTAACTGCGCAGTATTTCTGAATGTTGTCTCTGCAAAGGGAATTCTATAGCCCTATTACAATAAACCCCAACAGCAGGCCTTGCTTGAGTTTTTAGCATCTATTTTTTGGTACCTCCTCGCGTCTTTTTGCATCGATTTGAATCGCAATTTCCAATACTTGCTGCAAATTTGCACTCTTGCTGAAAGATTGCAAAGGTTGTCTTTAATAATTCATATAATATCCATAGACCTCATTTGGCTCTCACCACCTTGCTGGGACTGTCCACTTGTGTTAGAATCACATAGCTGGGTGTGGTCTAACAAAATAAATGGTAAATAATTGTAGGATAAGTATCTATTCTCAAAAGTTATGATCGGCTTAACAGCTGAGTGGGAAACTGTGAGTCATGTGTGTGTTCAATGTGTGCATTGTAAAAAGTTCATTGTGAGTCCATTAAGGCCCCAAAGCAAAAGAAACTCTCGAGTAGAGCACGGAATTATTGATGATTACAACACTTGACCAGTCTTAAAACAAAACTCTTAAGGCACAATTTTTTTTTCATGTAATCATTTTAGCTCAACTGCACTTAGCACAATGAGACAGCTCTTTTCTATACTATTCACTAAGCCCTGGTGGATAACACTATTCTGCAGATGTGCCGTTTCGATTTTCAAGTAATTGCTGATATTTTTTTCAGCCCCTCTTACGACCTGCTAACACCCCCCACCCCGCCTCCGCCACCACCACCACCTTCTTTCATGTTCAGTCCCAGCTTGAAATACCACCTCTTATAAACCATCCAATTTGCAAGATGTCTCTGTCTCCATTCTTTTTTTTTTTCCCCACTTTTTTTTCAGAACAACTTGTCAACCAGCAGTCGAGTCTGCAGCACCCGTGCCGATTCAAGAGAAGACTCTTACTCAGATTCTTCCTCTGAGGACTGGCAGCTGGGCTCAGCTCTGTGATCTTCTGCTTCAATGCAACTGCAGCGGAAGTCTCAGGGTCAAGCTCAATCCTCCATGTAATCCTTTACTGACCAGTAGTCCAACAGTCCAATCACTTTTTTTTTTTCAACCCTCGTCTGTAGGAGGACCATTTTGTAAAATGGTCTAGTGGCTGATAGTCAGGATTATTCATTTTGTAAAAGCGGAGACAGAGTGAAGACTGTTGTCCTCGCGCCAAATGGTTTGTTTTGTAAAAATCGCAGATGTGATTGGGTGATTATCTGCAGTGAATGAAGCAGATGCTGCCAGCCCATCAAACACCTCTTTATTCAGTCAATGACACGTGGTGAATACATGATGGAGAGTTATTGCCAGTATGGTCCGCATGATGGCAAGAATGCAGTCACCGATCAGGAATAAACAGCACTGGCGATGTATTAGTCTCTGATTGTTTATCAAAGCCTGTATCTTGATAGCATCTATTAACCTGTGCTTTCCTTGAGTGTTTAGATCATTTATCAGATCAAAAGTATGTTAAAAGCAAATGGGCAGGTGACTCATGGTGTACTGCTGTGGCTATCTTACCTTGTACCTAATTTTGTTTTCTGTATTCACAAACAGAATGATGCTCACACTGAACACCATTTCATCCCACTTGGCATTATATTATACATTTTCAGAAGAGTAGGAATTCATAATAACATTGTGGTCAGGGAGTTTTTCCTTGTCAGTGTCACCTCTGTCTAGTTTGTTCATTATGAATTTTAAACTACATGCAGGTTTCTGTAACGGTGCTTTGGCACAAAGTCTACTCTTAAAAGCACTATACAAATTAAACTGAACTGAAAGTTTAAGATTTTGTAATTGAGCTATAAATTTTTGATTCAATTGCCAGATGGGCAAATAGGGTTAACATCTGTTTCTGCCGAACAAACATTTTTCGATCCATCTACTGTATAGCTATCTTTAAACCCGATACAGATGGGCTTAATGCTCTATGCACAGTAAAAGCGACTCATTCTGAATCAAATCTCTTGATTCACTGCACATGTCTTCAAAACATGATCTGGTGAAATATATTGAGGGAAAATGAGCATTCTAGCCAAACTTGTATAACTGCCTACACCAATCAGCCGTAACATTAAAACTTGAAAACATTATTCCCAGTATTGTGTTGGTTTCACTTCGGCTACCAAAACCGCTCTGACACCTCAAGGCATGACTGTACAAGACGGAAAAAAAGCTGAATGCGTGCTGTGGTATCTGGCACCAGGAGGATAGCAGCAGATGCTTTAAATGCTCTAAGTTGAAAGGTTGGGCAACCATGAATTAGACTTGTTTGTCTGTTGCATTCCATGGATACTTGATTGGATTGAAATCTGGGAAATTTGGAGGCTAGATCGACAACCTTGAACTCTTAACCTCTTTGGCTGCTAAGCCCTATACACAGCAAGCTGTGCTAATGCACTTGTGCTCTGATACCTTTCTATCAAGGCCAACATTAACTTGTTTTTTTTCCCCGGAATTCGTATTACACTAGCTATTATGTGTGATCACACTATACAGGCTTGCCTTTAGTCCCCACAGGTATAAATGAGCCTTTTATACCCAAGATCTTGTCATAAGTTTGCTGGTATATAATTGATAGTCAGTGTTAATGTTACGTGGTGTTCATTTTATTGGTGATAAGGGTCTATGCAAATTCAAACTCAAACTCACATTTTATTTAGTCATACACAGTACGATATGCAGTGAAATGCTTATACGACCGCCCGTGACCTTAAAATCAAGGTTATCAATATAAATAAATTATGTAATAGAATAGAACAAAATATAGAAAACCTTAGCTGCAGAAAAAAATGGAAGAACAAAATATAAGATATAGATATTAAAAAATATTTTAAAAACTTCACCTTACAAAATATATACAATAATGGCTGTACAAATATGGATATGCAGTGTCATGACAGAACACATAGATGAAGCACTTACCATCTGATTTCTTAAAATGTATTTATTTATTTATTTATTTATTTATTGGTTGATTGATTTATTTATCAGAAAGTTACAAAATACTTTCTGATTAGTATATACACTGCATGCGTGGCCACGATAAAGCTCTGTCTATTGTTTCGTAGCAAGCCCAATGCGCGTTGGCAAAATCTAGGTGACCGATCTACGTGTTGTGACAGCAGTGTCAGATTGGTGCAGGACGAGTGGTTAACATATGCTGATAGATTTTGACACTATGTTTGGAGCATTGTTGGACCAAAGAGAGATGGAATCAAGGAAGTTTGGGGGATTTCCGTATATATTCGTAATGTGTCTGTGTGAACAACTGTAGGATTCATAGGTAGATTACAGAAGGTTTTGTGTGGAATAGTTAAAACATGGATTGTTTTTTTTTTTTAAAAACAGAATGTTTACTTTAGTACACAAAGGAAAAATGAATCAACGGTTCAAATAAAAAGATGTCATGTCTCTGTCAAAGTTGATTTGTAGTTGGGTTAGTGCATCATCAAAAAAGATGGGGTGCATTCTTGCTACATGCATCTGTTTAGTATAAACGTAGCACAGGCAGCAGAAACGTTTGATGTAATTGCCTATTCACCCAGCCCAATCTTGGACAAATTATAAGAATCCTAACTATTGTGTTAGATTTTGTAAACAGATTTAAGCGCTCTTTCTTCTTGACTATTTGACTTTGCACAGTCAAGTCGAAGTCCAGATTTTCATTCATCCCTCTCATAGCTCCATGGCTTTTTCATTTGTTTAAATGTTTAAACCTGTGCTTGTTACCCAACAGCATGACCAGTCTGAACTGGATCCAACAAATAAGAGACAGACACAACAGGATGTAAATGCAGACCCCTTTTTTTTTTTTTTTGAAGCTGTTCCAAAAATCAAGCAGGGCAGCGTAGTGGCACAGCAGGTAGCATCGAACCTCCAAAATCCGGAGTCCAGAATAACTCCAGTTAGTACGTTTTTTTGACACAGTGTTTGGCATTTCTTTTTCTTGTACAGTATCTTTAGATTAATATAACCATTACAGTGCTTTGATTTTTTTTGTGCCAGCAAAAGCATTATAATACTGAAAACATTAATATATGAATTCTTTTTTTTTATTTTTTTTATTTTATTTTATTTTTTTACATCTTTTGCTTTAAAAATCTTCTTTCATGGGTCATCAGATTATAAAAGAACTGAATGTATATTTTATTTCTACAACATTCAATCAATCGTGAAAATATTGATATATTTCTCAAATCACATGATGAGAAGATGAAAAGTAAGTCATTTCTTTAATTTTCTTTCTAGATTTTCAAATGTACTTTTTATAAGGTCTCTATAAAAGTGTGAACCTTTAAGCAGATCATTAGAATGTGCTTAATGTTCATGTGCCATTAGTGTGGATATTATTTAAGCAGTAATTTAATACTCTTTTTTTTTTTTTATTCTGTTACTATTTTAAAAAGAAAATACAGTCAATGTCAGCAAAGAAACATTTAAATATGAAATATGGATGTTTTTTTTAATAGACATTTATTTTACAAAGTCATTTAAAAATGGCACAACAAGGGTTGAGTCCCCCCAGGAGTCTTACACTAAAGTTTTCGAACCCCAAGGACTCAAATTATCAGGCTCTACTAAGTCCAAACCTCTAGTGCCAAGGCCCTATTAGCCCATCATTTCCAACAACCAGTGACTGCACTGCTGAGTCCTTCACCACACTCAGAGGATGACATTCCAATCTGCTGCAGCACTGTGCAGACATACAGCAATAAGGAGGACAAAGACTGCTCTCTTTCCTTTCAGATGAGCTTTCAGACAGTCACGTTTCCTGGCTGGCTGCACAAGAAAATGAAAATGCACGACTTTAACTCGGGACAGTTGTAGTGCAAACCACTGCACTACTAAAAGCAAAAACACATATTTCAAGGTGTCATCAATGACAGAAAGATTACACGGCATTGCTGGTTTATTAGGTACACCTATCTAGCACCTAATAAACTGAGAATTCAGAGTAAATAATAGGAAAAAAGGCTATAAAAAACCTTGGTGCCACTTTATAGACACTAAATATGTGTAGGTGATAAACTAACAACTCAGTCTGTTTCAGGTTGTCTCCATTATTGATTGTCATCTGTTTTAAAAAGCAATTTGTTGAGATTTGAAGATGCATTACCAGGTTTTGTAGTTGGATTTGTTGCATTCATTAAGGGAAATCTTTGTAATACAGTATATAACAAAATGCATATTCATGTTGTTCTGCTCATCCCTGTATAAAATGACCAAGCTGTGGCTAGACAGATGGAGCACAGCTTAAGGTATCTTATGCCAAATGCACTATAGTATGCATTTAAAAAATTTTTTTTTTTACCTGAATATAAATGTGCACTATGTACTCTCCGATACCCTCTCGCTAACTATAGTTGTACATTTTAAAGTAGGTATTATAAAAACAGTATTATATATTGTTGCACCACAGAGTATAAAAGTACATTGTTTATATGTTTGTTTGCCAAAAGATTGTAGATCTTGTCACACAGAGTCACATATTTCACCATCACCTGTCAATCAGAGACATTTCGACATCAACAGGAAATACTACATTTATTATTGACAAGCAGGGAACTGCCTAGCCGTTTGCATCTGTCTTTCTCTGTGTAATATTTATGCCAATATTTATTTCCAATGGTCTGTCAGTTTAGTGATTTCTTACAAAATATAAATTGTGATTTAAAATAGAACGCTGACTCAAAATAGCCATACCTTGTATTTGTGCAGGGGTTCTCATGCAGTCTCAATGGCATTTTTAGTAACAAACCATAGCAACAAAGCATAGTGTCAATTTACCAAACAATGGGGAAATTTGAAAATGTTATATTTCATCTCTAAATGGATTCAAACTTTTTAAAAATTCATTATACTGTATATAACTGACTATCTTTTCATGGCTGCTCCCATCAATTGGTTGCGATAGTGGGCGATCCAATCCACACACAGATTCACACAGATTTTTGTCTGACACAACCAGAGGTGGAAAGTAATGAATTACATTTACTCGCATTACTGTAATTGAGTAGATTTTTTGTGTACTTCTACTTT
>JAQMYL010000012.1:10278770-10289669 GCA_030014365.1 Clarias pachynema | reverse complement strand
GTTTGCATGTTCTCCCCGTGCTTGCTTGATTTTCTTCTTGTTCTTCGGTTTTCTCCCACAGTCCAAAGATATGCAGATTAGGCTAATTTGCCCGAAGTGTGTGAATGTGCCTGTACATGTTGATCTGAGGTCTTATCACAGTTGTACAAAATGGGATTAAATACAGTGGTCACCACTGGCCTACACAGCAGAGGTTCCGAGATGGATGGATGAAATTCAATTCCACTGATTAATTCCACAAAGACACTGATTAGTGCAATTAAACCAGTGCCACATGTAATAAACCCAGTATAGAAATAAAAAATATGACCATTTATAGAGGCTTTTATTTACAGCCTACACTCTAACAGGCTATTCAGAGCTCGCCCACTCAGCAGTCTTTCGATGTTTAATAATATTAATAATAATAATATCCTTGTGATGAAATCTCTAACGAATGACAGCATAAAACCGATTGACATTTACAAGAGACTTTTATAGGAGGCAGTATGCCAATGACGATCCCAGCTGAGGTGGCTCGGATCCCACTGTAATCACTCCCATGAACATTCAGTGAGTGGAACGCCTGATAAATCGACAGACTTGCGGGAGGAGACGTGTCTTTCTGTGGGAACTCTACACACAATCATTCACCAACACCACTTGCACATTACAGGAACTCAACTGTGAGTTATTGCCACATCCCCTGTACAGTCCTGACCTCGCTATGAGCCATTTCCACATATTTGGTCCATGATGATCAGGCTAGACAAGTGCATTAGTTTAGCAGGGGATTATGTAGAAAAATAAAGGTTGTTTTTACTGCTATAACTATGTTCTATTACAGTGGAACCTCAGATTGCGAGTAACCCGGTTTGCGAATGTTCTGCAAGACGAGCAATTTTTTTTGTAATAAAGTTTAACTTGATAAACAAGTGAGTCTTTATATACGAGTACCAGGTATCATCGAGTATCGTGTGGCATGTATGCGCTTATTGTTTTGACGCCGAGCATCACGTGATCACAACCGAGCCAATGGTTCTCGCGTTGTGGAATTGTGGGTAATCGTCTCCCAAGCTCGGGTAAGGGTGAGTTTGATTCTTTTCAAACGTAAAGTGCAGGTTAATTTGTTTTATTTTTACCCTATATTTTTTTAATATTAATATTTTTGGGTTGTGGAACGAATCGTCAGAGTTTCCATTATTTCTTATAGGGAAAATTCACTTTGATATACAAGCATGTTTCTGGATTTAATTATGCTCGCAATCCAAGGTTCCACTGTACTATTATACCTTTTTTTAATATTATATTTTCTCAGTTGAAATTATCTTAACCTGCTTAACATTAATACAATTAGTTCACCTTGCTCTACACAACATTTAGTCAGTTTACGAAAAGCATCAGTGACACTTTATCAATGATCCGAAAGAAAACGGTTAATCAAATGAATCGTCACCATCATCCGCGTTAGTCTCAGCTAATGTAAAGTAAATTTCAGTCTTGTCAGTTGTCAAACTGAAGACTCACTATTACTCTTTGCATGACTAATCACTGTCTATCTCATATATCCACAATAATAATAGAATATACTAATTTTATAGAATAGAATAAATGATTACAAATTAATTTGATTATTACATGTGTTTGTTTCCTACATTTCCTATTTTGCATTTAAAAATAACAGCTTTGCCATCTTTACAATGTGAGCAGTGGTGCGTATACATCATGAATAATTTGACAGCTGGTATTTAGACACAGGTACCTAGCAAGCTAGCAATTAAAATGAATTTAGATGTTTTTTTTCCCCAGTCACATTCAGTCTTCTCATAGGCAGAAATCATATACAAGGTTAGAAAGTATGACAAAAAGGCAAAAAGATTATAATACTGCAACATAGATACACTAACTGGCCCATAAAGAAAGAAAAAAGTCACTACTGGAAGCAAATAGGTAAGAGTCTTCCATTGGATAATTACTGTGGTGATTAATATGGCTCAGCTGGCAACAAGCTATTTAACCCCAACTAATGCAGTGAGTAGCTTCTCATTTCTTAAACATCCATGTCAGGAGACATATCCAATAGTCATGGCAAAGATGTTACTCTGTTTCTGTTGAAACTACTAAAATCGGGTTAACAACTTTTACTAAAATAACTGCAAAACATATTATTTAAACCAGGAAGGATAGTGGTGCACCATCATCTTTGAGGAAAAAAAAAAAAGATTATAATTGAAGATCACATAAACAATTGTTGAAATTAAATCATAAGAAAAAAAAACAGTAGAACCAACAACTGTGTTTAAAAAGTGAAATTAAGAGCAGTTTCACACACACAACGCTAAGATTCCTCAAGGTACTGGGACTAAACAGCTGCGTATCCATAAAATAAGCTCTTATCAATGAGGGTACTTGAGGGGGGCTTCAATTTGTTAGGGAGCATAAAGAATGGACTGTGGATCACTGGAAAAATGTCATGTGGTCCGATAAGTCCAGATTTACCTTGTTGTGAAGTGATTGGCGCATCAAGGTAAGAATAAAAGCGGATGAAGTGTGATGCCTAGTGTCTAACTTACAAGCCTATGGGGCAGTGTTATGATCTGAGTTTGCCTAAGTTGGTCAGGTCTAGGTTTAGCAACGTATGTGCCCAATGACAATATCAGCTGACCCATATATCCTGAATGACAAAGTTAATTAAGACACAGGCATATTCCAAGATGACAATGCCAGGATTCATCAAGCTCAAATTGTTAAAGAGTGTTTCATGGAGCATAAGAGGTCATTTTCACACATGTATGGGCATCCACAGAGTCCACATCTTCACCCCATTGAGAATATTTGGGATGTGCTGAAGACTTGATAAGCAGTCCGGCTCTCCCATCATCGATACAAGACCTTGGAGAGAAATGAACATGACTCTGGATGGAACTAATAGGCAGCACGGTGGTGTAGTGGTTAGCACTGTCGCCTTGCACCTCAAAGGTCCAGGTTCGATTCTTGGCCAGGCTCGATTCCTGTCTCCGTGTGCATGGAGTTTGCATGTTCTCCCTGTGCTTGGAGGGTTTCCTCCAGGTACTCCAGTTTCCTCCCACAGTCTAAAGACATGCAGGTACGGCTAATTGTCGTTGCCTGTAGTGTGTGAATGAGTGTGTGTATGTGTGTGCCCTGCGATGGAGTGGCATCCTGTCCAGGGTGTACCCCACCTCGTGCCCTAAGCCCCCTGCGACCCTGAATACTGGATAAAGCGGTGTAGATGAGTGGATGGAACTAAATGTTGTGACATTGCATAAGCTAATTGAAAAAATGCCACGAAGAATGTGTGTGGTGAACAAATCAAAAGGCGGTTCAACAAAATAGTAGTGTGTGAGCTTGTTTTTTTCCCCAGGCAGTATTACAGTATCCTCTTGAGACCTGAATTTCCTCGTACAGTATAAGGATACAACATTATTTACATGGTCTATATATCCTTGTGCAATCCTCACATGAGGGCCATTAAGTTACATTACATTACTTTGTATTATTTGAGTCTTACTTCTACCTGTTTGAAGACATAGTTATCAGGTGCTAATAGAGAGAAAGAATGAGAAGAAATTGTGATGTTCACGAGAATAGAGAGGTATCAGAGGCTGTAGACTTGAACACCCAAAAACAAAAAGCGACATGCAGTGGGTTTTTCCAGACCAGCAAACATAAAAGGAATCGACTCGGCATCTTCTGCTGCATAGTGACAGCATTTTGTCAAATCAAATAGAGGGCTTAAGCTATACCGCAGAGATAGTGGAAGTTTAACAGAAACAAACAAGGCGTGTTTGGCAGCATGAAGCTCCACTATTTGTTAGCGTGATTAATGCTGGGAGGTTTATGTAGTTCCCGAGGATCCTTTACAAGATGTTCGGGATTATACATCTTTCTAAGGTTCATGTTTTTTCAGGTGGTCAGTGTAAGGGGTGTGGGGGGTGGAAGTAGACTTTTAACTGGAGTCCATGCTGAACTTTACCTGTGATGAACCCTTGTCTCTAAGGTTTATAGTAAATGGCAGGACCTCAGGGTCTCTAAGCTCTTAAATTAGGTGAACCCAGACTTTCCTCAACAAGAAGCAGTCAGTTTTACTGTCAGATGTTCTCAGGGGTCAGTCTTGACTTTTTTTTCCCCCACACTCGGCCAGCCAGGGTCTGGGCCGTTGGTCGACTCTTTGCCTTTTTTTTTTTTTTTTTGTCGTTATGAAGACTTGTTGTTACCTGGAATCACCCTGACATATCTTCTTGCTCTGTCACTCATGCTGAAGCTGATCACCATTTCATTTCCAAGCTAGCCCATGTCCTGGACAAGTCTCTGATGTATTTTTTTACCTGTTTGTTAAAGAAATGGACCGTCATGTTTGACAGGAAGCACTTTCCTCTCTAGTTATTTTTGAGTGAAGGAGACTTGTGTGTGTGTGTGTGTAGGAACGGGAACTCTAGCAGTAATATGAAATGACCCAGCGTAAGAGAGTGAGAATGAGTGTGAACGAGAGCACAGAGAGAAAATAAACTAATAGAAAACACTAAGTGGATGCCACTGGTAAAGCAGTGATGGATGCGCCTGTCTGATTTCATTGTAGTCACTGCACGGCATGCACGACAGCCGGCATGAATGAGCTCCTCAAACAGAGCAGCTATTATATCTGTACGATATGCACATATTATTTCCGTTTAATAATTTTTTTTTTTCCATTTTATTATGGCTCCCTTTAATAAATACCAATGCAGGTTCAATATCTTTGGCGTTTAATTACAGCCGCCTATTCAAATATTGGCTCATATTCTCAGGAAGGTAAATTTCACAGCACTTGCAGAATCAAACACCGTTTTATCAGCCGGTGCAGGCCGCCGTATATACTGCTGGATTAAGCCGAGTAAAGACTACAGAGGTTGCTGCGCTGTTTCTTCACTTTTATGGATGGACTTTTAATGAAACAAATCAATAAAGCCAGTCCTCCCTCGTGATAGACTCTGCCTGGAAATGCTTCAGTCTCAGTGGTTTTTGACAGCTGAGCCGACCTCTGGGACTCCCAGATCCTTGGAGAGATCCTGAAAATTGGCCGTACTAACATAATTTAACTCCTATAACCCATGGCAGCAAAATATCTCTTAACACGCAGGGGGAAAAATAAAATACTATTTACATAATCAACTTTACCTAAGAAGCAGGTTGGTCCTTTTTTATATTTAATTAATGGCACATATTCATAGAGCTATATAGAAAAAAAAAAAGAAATGCACAATGTCAATAAGCAATAAAATTTATACTATTATATACGATTAGAATATTAATATTTGTATTAAATATTCAATATACAGTATGACACATCTCTTTCACGGAGAGGTTTACAATAGAAGTATATGCTTACTGATTATTGAACACCTGCGGTTATTTGTGCAGTTAAATTAGCCAACCATGCGGCAGCAACACAATGTATAAAATCATGGAGATATGGGTCAATAGCTTTCAGTGATGTTCACATCCAACACCAGAATGAGGAAACGTGCGATTTCTGTGACTGTAACCATGGCAAGGTTGCTGGTGCCAGACGGTTTGGTTTGAGTTTTTCTGAAGCTGCTGATCTCCTTGGATTTTCACACTCAACAATCTGTAGAGAGTACACAGAATGGTGTGTTGGAGCCGACACGGAGTCTACAGTAATGCCAATAACCACTCCCTACCACCGGCGTGAGCAGAAAAGCATCACAGGACAATACAGTAACATATAAAAACTTGAGATGGATGAACTACAACAGCAGAAGACTCAAAACTTCAGCCAAGAACAAGAACCTGGAGCTACAACGGGCGCAGGCTGACCCACACTGGACAGCTGAGGATTGGAAAAAGACCAAGTGATGTTTTTCCAATCTGCGCTTAGAGCACTTTCAGATTCCAGTTTTTCGCTGGCAGGCGTGTGTGTGTTTATGTGTTTTGCAAAATACAGTACACAGTGTTTCACACAGCGAAAATGAAAGTGCTCGTCAGATTCAAATATTGTCTGTGTTTATGCTGAGAGAGAGAGAAAGAGAGAGAGAAAGAGAGAGAGAGAGAGAACAGCACTTTCTGCCATTTTGTTGATGGTGCAAATAGAATAAAGCTCATCACCATAGACAGGATGAAAACATGAAAATGAAGATTATGGCTGCATAAAGTAAATTCTTTAACGGTACAGGTTTTTACTTATTTTCCTTAGTCATAGTTTGTTATATTGTTCAGGTAAATTTAGTTGCCAGTGATGAACTTAATTAATTGGACTTCCAGGAATTCCATAACAGGGAATTGGAAAAGCATTGGAACTCTTGAATTTATGATTTGTTAGCAACTGTGACACAAACTGCTTAAAAATACAGAACATTACCTCACAAATCATTACCTCAAAAAAAAAAAAAAAAAAAACTTTAATTAAATAAATGTGTGAACTCACAACGCAAGGTGGCAAACTGTTTTTATTATATTATTATAAACTGTTATTTTAACTCCACTGCCTACCTATAAGCTGTAAGAAAAAAAAGTGTGTATATTTGTAGTTCAAGTTTAATTAACTTACATAGTCATCATTATACATGATGAAAACATTTACAAGTTAAAATTAATAAACTGCAGATGTTGGATGTTTAAGTACCATGACAAGTTTGCAAGTTAATATAGCGTTAACAGTGTATTGATAGCAGTGCATGAGTTCAGTGTGTGTGTGTGTGTGTGTGTTTTGTATTTCTTAGCTTTTTATTTTCTGAAAGTTCTTTTTTTTTGGTTACCATTAATAAATATGCATAAGGCTTATTTGCTGCATACATAAATACATACATTATCTTTTTTTTTATTATTAGTTCTAATCTCAAACATCATTGTGATATCTTGAAAATCTAACATCAACTTGGGCACTTAATGAAAAGAACTTACATCTAATAAATTTCCTTTTCTGTTCAATGCCTAAAAGACAAGCTGACCTTGCACAACTCAAAACCACCATCGATCATCACATCACATATTCTCAGAGCTCTTTATTTCTAAGAATAAAGTATAAAGGGTCAACGTTGACTTTTCTTTCAAAGCTCAAAGCCGCCTTCTGGCTTTCAGGCTTTTTTTTTTTGTTCGTATCATGATGCAACCGAGTGGAGAGTAGTGACACTTCAGCTTAATTCATGCTCAGGCAAAATTCTAAAATTAGTAAAGATGAGATGATGGTGCAACAAGGGTTTTGGATGCAAGCTGATTTTCCAGAGTACCAAGAAACAAACCATTACCAGAGCAGTAGACAGGAACCGGCTGGAGGGCACCTGTCTCACTGAGGCACTGTGGATTTACAGCTGCTGCTCTGCTGGAGAGAGCCTGCCACCTCTTGTGATTAATTATTGCAAGCAGTAGCAAAAAGAAGAGCACTACTTCCTAATGCCATGCACACAGCGCTTGTTTTCAATTCCCACGGTCTTAATTTTATGACATCTGTGATTGAATATTTATTTGCCATTTTCTTATCCTGGGTATGTCCTTGAGGACTTTCTATCAAAGCCAATTAATACATCCTCAAAAGCCGTAGCAGTTTGTCTGAAAACACGGACCGTTTGAGACACAAACACGAAATGCATGACACACATACACGTAGTGGGGTGCAAAATCTTAAAAATCATACCTTTAGGAGAAAAGAAGAAAGATAAAATAATTATAGCATTATTTAATGTTTTAGGATTTACAGAAGATTTTTTTATTATGACAAATATTTAAAAAGTTGTCAAATAGTGTAAATGGAGAAACTGTAAACGGTGACACAGGGATTTGTTTTTTAATGTCTTCATTTTTTAATAGGTTTTCTTTAATAAATTGTGTTCGAGCAACTTTGGAATCCTCTCAGCATTAGTATTCACCTCATTCCTCCCCTGCACATTATGTTTTATATAGCTGTTCTAACTCTCCCAGACTGTTTGGCAAATCTTCACCATTCTTCTTGACATATCCATTATAACTCTACCAGATGTCTTCTGCCTTTTGAAGATGAGGAGATTCATGGCAGAACTTCACTACTTTTTTTTATCAGCTTGGATTTGTGTGTTTGTAGATAAATGTATTATTCATTATAATAATTACCATTATATATAGATGAATAATCGTAATCATAATGTGTTTTGTTGGCCAAGTATGTTGATACACACAAGGCATTTGATTTCAGCTGCGGGTGATTCTCAAAAGTACAGACATTCATACAGTATATGTATAGACATACATAGATGTACACAGCATTTCAGAACTATACAGATTGCTAAACACAGCAAATATATAAAAGTATGTAACAGTACAGCAATGTACATAAGTGTGTGTGCATTGTAGTGCAAATAGCAGTAGTATGTATTACATATGATAAGAACGTTTTTTGTGTTGTTCTACTGTATATTGTTCAATGAATATTGAATTTAAAAAGTCAAACCATCATATAGGCAGCAATCTGATGTATTGGATAGTATTGTGGCCGCACACAGTTAAGGGTCAAGGGTTCGATTCCTGCCATAGTCTGTGCGCTTGGTGTTTGCGTTTTGTGATTGTGCTTGGTTGGTTTCCTCTGGGTACTCCAGTTTCCTCCCACAGTCCAAAGACATACAGAATATGTTAATCGATGTTCACAAGTTGCCCGTTGTGTGTGCACTGTGATGGATTGGCAGCTTGTCCAGGGTCTACCCTCCCTTGTGCCCAAAGTCTCCTCGGATAAGCTCCAGGCCCCTGCGACCCTCTACAGACTAAGCGGTATAGGAGATGAATGAATACATTTATGAATGAACTATCATATATTTATACCAATTTGTTTTGGTTTTGATTCCCGGCCAGGCTTGATTCCCGTCTCTGTGTACAATACATGGAGTTTGCATGTTCTCCCCGTGCTTGGTGGGTTTCCTCCGGGTGCTCTGGTTTCTTCCCACCGACCAAAGACCTGCAGCTTAGGCTAATTGGTGTTCCCAAATTGCCTATGGTGTGTGAATGAGTTTGTGAGTGTGTGTATGTGTGTGTGCCCTGCAATGGATTGGCACCCTGTCCAGGGTGTACCCCGCTTTGTGCCCTAAGTCTCCTGGGATAGGCTCCAGGTCCCCTGCGACCCTGAATACAGGATAAAGCGGTATAGAAGATGAGTGAGTGTACTCGTCATGAAAATAAAAAAAGAATCCTGTGTCTCAAAATATGCTTGAAAGTGATATATGTAATATAAATAACAATGTAATATAATAGCAATGAAAAAGAACGGCCCTGTTGCTCATGACCTGCTCATGCGATTAAAATAATCTTTGAACTGTGGGAGGAAACTGGAGTACCCGGAGGAAACCCACAAGGCATGGGGAGAACACAGTAAATTCATGCAGAGACCCGAGTCGGGAATCAAACCAAGATCCTGGAGGTGCTGGTCACTAAAGAATCTGCTTAACAATTGTTAAAAGCGCTATACAAATAAAATTGAATTGAATTGAAAAGAATTTGGGTTGGTGGAGCAAAATAAATAAACAAACAATTCATAATCTGTAGATAATAACTGGAGATTGTAGAACTGTTGTATAAAAACAATATCACACACGAGGTCAGGCTGTTGTGCTGAATACGAGTGCCTACAGCCATATCACAGCCATGCTGAAATTCAGTACAACAGCAATCCCTGTTGTGTGATATAGTTTAAATAATATTTCATTTTAAAGCAAAGGAAATGAATGAATACAAATTGGGGGGGGGGGGGACTTTTGCACTCAACCCTATTATCATTTCTCTGACCTGTTGAATATATCCTATTTCATTATTTTTTTTTCTTCCTATTAATAAGTGACTCAAAAGCCTGCAGCAGAAATTCAATTTATTTTAAGCTTCAATGATCTAACCCAAAATGGTATCATTGCTATCTTATTAGTAAAAAAAATGTATCGCTGCATGCGAGATGAAGCATTTGTCATCATTTGGTCCTCTAACGCTCCCTTAGCTTGTTAGAGCCAAATGAACGGGATGCAGGGAATGTCAGTAAGCATTTGACAGCTTCCTGTGAAGAGCGCTTAAAAAGACAGGGCCTCGTGCCAAGAACCTTCCCCTGGAGAGAGATCACTCTATGTTAGGCGTGTTTACTCTCCCTCTCGAACAACGTCAAGGGGAATTAGACCAGGTTTAAAGTTAAACATCTGAATAAAAGTGTGCATCTTAAAGGAACACCAGGCACGCTCGCTGACCTTTATGCTTATTAACATAGAAGAGCATTCACGAATGATATGTTAATGACCACAATCGTGATAACATGAATGTTACATTAGACTTTCATCAGATTTGTCCCTGAAGTCTGCCCAGCTTTCCTGCTCATCAGCTGGGTAATTGGTTGTTAATTTGCATAATTACATTGCATATAATGGCTGATAAACATTAACCAGGGGTGTGTTTGCTGTTACCCACAAAATATCTGTACCAGAATGCTTTAACCAGCTGAGGTGTGTGTTTGGCCTTGGTGTTTTTTCACCCAGTGGTCCACTGGCTTGCAATTATTCATAGCCAGGTTTTCATATCTGTTGACTGGAGCAAATCTTCATGTTCGTGTTTGCCATTCCTCACCTATTTCTTCCGAGTAGTCTTGGGAGTCTGAAGGTTACCACATGCTTACTTTGATACAAGTGAAGCCTTCAAGAAACATCTACTCTGAGCATGCTGGAAGGAGAGGATTATTTTGGAAAAATCCATCCTTAACGACATGCATACCCTTATATCTTCTTACCAACCAAGAATTTGCCACTGTACTCTCTGTGCACATGACAGATATTTTAATACAAATAAATGTAATGATTCTTTTTCCTCCCATGGGTGAGTTCTTGTTTTTTCATAAAAGAGTATCAGCGAGAATGAAAGGAAAGGTGTTCAAGACAGTGGTGAGACCAGCGATGCTCTACGGCTTAGAGACAG
>JAQMYL010000012.1:10243194-10262809 GCA_030014365.1 Clarias pachynema | reverse complement strand
TGACCCCAGTTTCCTAATTGGGATATGCGAAGAAGACATTTCACTGTGCTGTAAAGTACATGTGACAAATAATTGAACATTCTTCTTCTTCATTTGTTGTTTCTTATTTGGTCATCATAGTTTTCTTTTGCTTCCTTGATAGTCTAAACATTTAATGCCGAGTTTTTGGCTTGTTTATTTTATTATTAAAATATCAATCAAATGTTTCACATGCTAAGCTTTACAGAAGATTTGAGAACCGAAATAGTAGGGTGATCTACAGTATGCATAGCTTCTTTTAGCTCTAGCTTGTGTAGCATAGGACTAAAAGAAGATTACAGATAACTCTCCAGTTATAAGTGGTGTCTGAGACACCAGTAGCTATTTCTACTACCAAACTTCTGTAACATCATACCGAAGCTTCTAAACTGCATTATTAATGCTGTGTGCCCTGGCAGCTACTGATTTTTTTTTTTTTTAATGCCTGCTTGACCCTTGGCTGCGAAGAGTTGTGATAAACTCTAAGGAATGCATGTAATCCAAATGTGGCAGATCACCAGGCTGCCCCAGGTGACCTCTGTGTTGGATAATGTTTTGATGGAACATTTACCATGACAAGGCCCATCCCCTCAGCAGAACATGACCCACTGTGATGGACGACTAGCAGTGGATGTGATCATATTGGCAGCACTTATGCGCAGATCCTGCAGATCATGTGTTAATGATGTGTAGTTGAGGTAGTAGTATGATACAGTAGACATGTCTGGAATCACACACCTATCTAATAGGCAGCGTTGTACATGATAGAAACTATCTGTTCTTTTTGATGTTCATGCTCCTTTATTGTGGGGCTTCACAATTCTTTTATAGCAGTGACTTGGCTCATGACCTGTTCGTAAAGTAGCTAATGGAGTCTCATGCTTCACATATTTGCATTATTCTGAAAATACCCTCTGCGTACAGTTTGCCTCCAACCCGGACAGTTACTCATTAAAACTATCTGACGCTAATGATGTGTTGCTTTGTTTGGCAGCGAGCGCATGAGTCACACTGCTTCTCATTCTCACACACAGTGAAGGACAATATGCTGATAAGTTAATTGCTACTCTTATGAAGCAACAGACACCGCTGCTGCCCTGCTGTCACTCAGTGCATATCTGGAGATAACTTGCTTTTGTAAGATGATGTTCAGGGTTAGTGTGATGGGCCATCAGAGGGAATGCTGAATCTGCCACCACCTGATTTAATCAGACAGGCCCATTAAGGCTCATTTAATAAATTAAAAGAAATGAAAGCTGGCTTCTTGAAACCGTGCTTCCTTGCTTTTGTGCGGGAAAAGCATCAGCTCATGGTTGGCCGCACTTTTTGTCCAGCTGTAAGTATGTTTTTGTCATAGAGTGAAGATGATCAGAACGGCTTCAAACACTAATATATGTGGATTAGATTGTTCTTGGTTGAATGCGTTCCCTGCATGCATAATGTGTGCTTAAGCTATGGCGTGTCACATTAAGCACTTCACTTCAATCAATTCCACTTTTCGACACAAGTCTGGATCTCAGTGTACTTACATGCATTCTGCTTGAATCTGGCCACAAAGCACTTCGGGTCTGCAGATAGCAGATGTTTCCGTAGTGTAAACCCCATGTACTCTTTTTGCATTCATAGTGGTTTGTGCAAGATAAAGTCTTTGCCTCCTACCATTGCCCCTCCCTCCTACTTCTTTTTTTTTTTTTTCTGTTTTCTTTTAAAGCCGAGAGGCTGGGTAAATGCTCAGCTCCTACCTATTACCCTGGCTAAATAGCTGGAATGTTGCCTTTTGCTTTCTATGGCGGCAAATTGTGTGTGTGCTAATTGTGAACTTCGTTTTTGTGTCTCTGTCTGTGTGTGTGAGTGTGTGTCCTGCTTTAGGCTTGTCTCTCGCTCTTCCAGGTCAATAAATAAGAAAACGTGCTGTGCCTTAGTGGTAGCTGTTCCGAAGACGGTGCCTATGATTGCTGTCCTCCTCTTTTTATTCCGAGTTGGGAATTTGGCAACTTGCCATAGGCTTTCGGCCCGCTCCAATGCCATCTTTTCTGAGTCCACTGTTCCGTCAGAGCCTTTGGGGTGACCTACAGTACATGTGAAGTTGAATGCTCACCCTCTGTCAAAATGTCCAATAATAAATAATTTCAACGGACCGCATTTATTTTTTATACTTGGTTTAACACGTTTTACTCCATTCCAGACTCAATTAGTTTTACACGGGGAGGTAATGTAAGTATTACCGAAATATCACTGGGATTTTATTCCCTAAATCCGTCATGTCAGTAATTTTTTATGGACTATGCAGCCAGGCGTCTGGAAAGATTATGCTGTATTTTACCTTCTATAAAACGGCATTGGATGATATATATATCCTGTCCAATTTCAGTGTTAGTTAAAAGTCACTCCAGGGAGCACTTTCTTCTATCAACTTCTTACGAAACCAAAATGAAACCAAGTACTGAATGAGTATTAAAGCATAGCAATACAAATAGAAATGAATAAAAATGACTTTGAAGGGGTTTTTACATACTTTTTTAGGAAAGTTGTAGCCTATATACATGTTGTGGTCATGTGACCTACTAACGACCAAGTGTCATACAGTACGTGCAGATGTGTGAACAGCGTGATAAATAACATCTTAGCAAGTGTAAATATTTTAAATATGGGCAAATTTTTATAAAATAATATAGTATTATCCAGGCTATTATAGATAATTTTATACAGACTTATTTAAATTCTTTCTAGATAATATAAAGTTTTATTTCAAAAGGTTTCTTATTCTATTGGCCAAATATTACCATTATAAGACTTTAAACTTTAAACTTACAGTAATCAGCTTATAGCATCTTCACCTGCAAAATTCTATTATTAGGAATGTATTATATGTATATGCATATTTTTACATTACTATATTTTCTAACTCATTTATTCTCTGTTCATATTATATCCTGTACAGAGTTGGGGAGGAGGCCTGAAGCCTATCACAGGGGACATGGGGTACTAGGCAGGGAACACCATGCATGGGGTGTCAAGCCATAACAGGACAGATACGCGCACACACACACACACACACACACTCGCACGCTTTGGAGAATTTGAAAACGCCAAATATGCAGGTCTAATATGCAGGTCTTTGGATTGGGGAAGAAACTGGAATACCCTGAGGAGAACATGTAAACACAAACCTGAGACAGGACTCAAACCCTCAACCATGCAGGTGTGAGGCCACAGCCCCAACACCTAAACCACCATGCTGCATTGGTACTAAACTGTCTACAGCAGTTAGTTGTATTTTTTTTTTATAGTACAATACTGTAATTGTGATTTATTAAAATCCTGGAATATTGCTTTTCATACTGTACTTTTAGATTCATATATTAATATTTTATGAACAGTAATTGTGCTTACACAATAATCAAAGAATTGACATCACAGCATTTTTGTAACGGATTTTAACAGCTAAACATGCGAATACAATAATCCCAGATTTTGTGCATTGTGTCCCTTCAAAAAAAAGAATACATATAAAACAATTTGTGAATCAATCTATATACTGTATATTGACTAAATAAAATTGTCCAAACATTGAATTCGTTGCCCTAAACCTGACTAACGTTATTCATAAAATTGGTGACTGTTTTACATTAGCATTATATCTTCATCAGACTTTTCAACCTAAAATGACGAAAAGTAATTACCAAAACCTTTTTGTTCAGAGGAGAGGGTACAAATGAAACTTGTATACGTTGATGGGAAAAATCAGCTTTACTAGGTGAATAGTTGAGTACAGAGTGAAGGACTGAGCAAAAGTGTGAAAAGTTTCACGCTCCTAAAGTCAAACCCTGTATGGAAACAGAGTAGAAATGTGAACGAAAAGCTCCTAAAAGGATTGCCTTACCGTGTCAATACTATACAAACAATTATTCATCCAACTTCTCACGCTCCAAAGTCCATTTATCCTCGTCACAGGTACAAACGCTAGATTATTCAGGTGAAAAATTATTTCTCTGTCTTCTTACACAGCGCTGTCCATTTCTCCTGTGGGCACAGGCAAGCTAACACTGAAAAAGCTCACAAAAGCCTACACACATTCATACACCACCGGCTTATCTTGTAGAAATTACTAAATAAATTATATCTTAGTAGGTTAAAATAATTATTCCTGGGTTTTGTTCATTAAAGTCATAGTGACAAAATGAGTTTGGCTTCAGTACACATTTACATCTGTTTTCATCATCATTTTAAACCTTGAAAAGTAGCCATTTAAACAGTTTTCGTGTTAGAGGTTAAAAGGAATTTGCTAAACATAGAATCTTCTAGAACTTGACATTCGTAGGATAACCCTGTAATTTAGTGCCTCCACAGTATTATACTGTACATGTCTTTTTTTTTTTTTTTTTAAAGGAAAGATAAAAAACAGCAAGTTAATCTTGTAAGGAAATACAATAAAATTGTGTTTAACATTACCAGTAGAATTACAGTCAAAGGTTATGATGTAGCATTTTTTCTAGAAAAATCTCCAAATATCTTGTATTTAGTACAAACTTTCCAATAGAGTTTGTTAGAACTTTATTAATAAGAGTTAATAAGTCTGATTTTCATACCCCGGTATTTCACCACAAAATTAAGTAAAAGAAACAATATTTGTATTTTAGAAAGCAGCACATTAAAAAAAAAAAAAAGTGACCACTTATAAGACAAAAAAAATCTAAATGGAAGCTGCTGGTTTTGCATGCAAAAAGGAAGCAGGTGCAACAATCAAAGTCCTCAGAAGAACTGTGGGTGGTTCTGCAGGATGCTGAGTCAAAACTTAATAGTTCATTTCCTTATAAAACTGCACAAATTGTACCTGATACTAAAGGACCCTTAAATATTTAATTATAATTTTTTTTTTTTTTGGTAGGGTTTTTCCCACCTTTTCTGATGCATTTATTTGCATACAGTATATATCACCAGTATAACAATTAGAGATATGACCTCAAATGAATAACGTAATTAATATTATGATAATATTAACACAGGTTACATTTCACCTATATTTACCTCGTCACTGGCAAGGTTTATTCTGTACTGTAAATACGCTCAACTATTAAAGTTGGGATTTTTTTTTTTTGCCTGTTGAAAGAGTCGCCAAGTTGCTTCCATGTCGCAGATGGACAAGGTGGAGTCATGTGACTAGACATGTGATATTGTGTTTTTAAGGGGCCAATACATGAATACACACAGTAAGGAAAGTATTAAAATAATTTAAAATAAATAAATATGAAAAACCATTAAAATTGACATGGCTAATAAATATTTGACATGGCCGAGATTATGTCGATAAGATGTTTTGATTGTCGGTTTCGAATAATTTCCGCTTAATTTCCCAGCGCTGTTGAAAATATCACATATCTGGTTTATTGTAATCTTGTAATAGGAAATATTAGGTGACTCTGACTATATTCAAGATATATTTGTATGTGCAAAGATGTCACTTGCTTTTATTGTGTATTGTGATACAGTATATTGTGTAAATTATTGACAGTCTCAACTCTGTAATCTATACAGATGTGCTTACCTATTGATAACTCATCATAATTACTGAAAATGTCCATCTCAGATATATATTTTCTGATGAACATATTCCATCCACATCATAACTGAGTTGCAATATTTTTCTTTTCAGACGCTATCTTTGCTGTGATGTATTCCGCCGTTTACTTTTTTACCTTCCCCACATCTCCAAACAACACTATGAAGCAATATGTGCAGGTATTTGTAAAAGTGCACTGAAGCTTCCCTTCTGATCTGCCATGAAGCCTATCAGATTCAGGATGCCCTTAAGGAAATTACAGGCCATGCCAGACGGTGTTTCATACAGAAATGTTTGTCTTTGCATCACTCCCAGGGGGTAGCAGGCTGTGCATTTGTTATGGGGGGCTGCATGCCTGCATGCCTCTGTGAAAGATTATAGACGTGACATGCTTCTACCTTTAGTGACGGTGCCTGATAAATCACAATAAATAGCAATCTTCCAGGAGTAAACAGCAATTCGTGAGCAGATTGTGCGAATTCCGAGAGGGCACGGTGTTCTTTGCATAGCGCGGAGCCATTAACCCCTGTTTTAGGATGATGTGCTATTATGATATCCATACAGTGTGTGAGTTGATACGTTTTGACAGCAGAATTCATGACCGTTGCGGATTGTTTACCACTGAAACCTTGACTCACAAAGGAGTCAGTGTTTCGGATTGTAGACTTAACTTAGTTTTCCGCTTCATAGTTCATGAAGGAAATCATTCCTGTGTGTGTAACACATGCTTCTAACAATACACCTGGCTTCACAACGAGAGACAAAAACATTATTAGTTTTGCATTTTGCTTTCCTGCTTTAACGTCCATGAGGCAGCGTTGACATTGGCTTGCTTCCTGTTTTCTTTGGGCGTACTTCTTAAATTTAAGATGCATTTCATTAGAGGCAATTTTCTGTTGATTCTGGGCCTCTGTATGCATATGTTTTTTTTTTTTCTCTGTCAGTTTCAAACCCAAAGGCATGCAGAATCAGAGCACATCGAAAATAGTTGCAAGTGGAGGCTGATTATTTTAATGATAACTCAGAGGGTAAGCCAAGTGGGCGGAAATGAAGTTAAACGTTCTCAGTGTGTGGAACAGCTGATAAAATATCCATTATTTTTCATCCTTAAAGTGAGGAAGAGGAAAGGAAGGGCACAACTGACTTTTGCAAATAACTTTTCTATCAAAACATTGTGCAAGCAAACCTGCCTTTGCTGTGGGCTGTATCTGTAGTATAGAAAAAAAAAAAAGCGTTTGATGTCTAACATACAGATTAGTTGAGCTGGGATTAGTACATTTTGGAAACAAAGTGAAATGTTTTTCTGTGTCAAATTTCCGAGAGCAATCTATTTGCCTTTGAAGTCAGTAAGTAGTTTTTTGTGCCAAAATGACTAATTGTGTCTAGGCTCCACTCAAGTGACAACTTCATTTCACTTTCTTAAAGTTTTCCAGCTTGTTATTGGCTTCCCTCCAATTTAATGTTCAAATCTGAGCCTCAAGCTTGTCTGTTACATTTTTAAGCTTCAGGGATTTTTTTTTTTTTTTTTCATCTGTTTCATGACTGAATAGGTAAAATGAAAATCAGTGTTTAAAGGTAAAATACATGTACTGTAATGTCATCTTATGGTCTGTTCATTGTCAGAAATAAATAATTAGTTACTAATTTCCTACAGATTTGATAAATATAGATGATGGGATGTTAAACATTTAGATAACATATAGTCTTATGTTAGTATTGTACAGTTCCATTGGGTTAACAATGAACAAATTTACTAAGTATTCAACAATTGACTGAGTATTCAAGAAATGTCAAAAATGTGTTTAAGAGTTGTCAAATGATTGGCCTGAAGCAAGCAGAGAAAACAACCAAATTACTGGAACTGGATTAAGAAACATTCAAAACATTATTAAAACCTAGATGGATAGTGCTGAACTATTAACATCACCGAAGAAATGTGGTCAGAAGAAAAAAAAATCTGGTGAAATTGTATCGTTAACATTTGACAATAGAACTCCCAGCTATGTTTAATATTGAAAGTAAGAGCATCTCCACTCATACAATGTGACGAGAACTCACAGGATGGAGACTAAACAGCTGGATGGCCATAAGAAAACTACTTGTTAGTAAAGCTAAGGAAGAAGGTCTTGTGGTCTGATGAGTCTAGATTGACCCAGAGTGATTGGCGTGTTAGGGTAAGAAGGTAAACGCATGAAACGATGCACCCATCATGCATAGTGGCCAATGTACAAGCCTCAGGAGGCACTGTTATGGTCTGAGGTTGCTTCAGTTGCTTAGGTCTGGACTCAGAAAAATAATGTGGCAATAAAATGAAGTCAGTTGATGACCTGAATGTACTGAATGACCAAGTTATCACATCTATGGAGTTTTTCTTCTCTGATGGCTCAGACATATTTCAGGATTCATATTGTTAAAGAGTTTCTGTAAGCCTGGGAATCATTTTCACACATGAACTGGTGACGACATTGTGCACCATAACACAATGGTCACCTGAAGGCAGTCAAGCTAAATATAGGTGTGTGCTCATTGATGGTTGAATGATACAACCAAAACTCCTATACCAACTACACACATCTATTTTATCACTAGTTTTCACTTTTTAGTCCTCTGAGCGCTACTACGCATTACTTTTAATGTATAATCTTGGCTTGTTTTCACACTTGCATTTTTTTCCACATCCAGAGAGAGCAGCAAATCATTTCTTGACCCTGTGGAAAATTGTATCCCGGAGTTCATGCCCACAAAACTGCAATGCAGTCTCCTATCAGGTGTGGAAGCTTTTCATTCTTAGTGCCACATGCCAAGAAAAGTGATTACATGACAGATACCAACTGTTGATGGTGAAGGCTAGCACATGCTTCGAGACAGGTGAAACCAGTCAACCACACATTTTTGATCTGATGCTGCGCCACAGGGCGGCATAACACACTTTAAGGAAAGTGCCGTGCCTTCTTCCTTGATCTCATTGGAAGGGGAGAGATTAATGCTGTCCCTCACACCTAGAGAGCACGGATAAGTTTGCTCTTTTCACTTGTAGTCATGGATGGTTTTTTGGCATCTTGGGGGTGTGATCCAGTGATCTTCGGATGATAGGGTTTCTCAGTTTCACCGCGTGAGTAATTATACTAAGAGCATCAAGGCTTGTCTCATACCAGCCTGAGTGGCCAAAACTCTTCTTATACAAAAACATCCTTTTATTTTGTAGGTGTTCCTGTACAACGCCATGCATATAAAAGCAGTTTTCAGTGCCACTTGACTGATGGCACCAAAGCAAACCGCATTCCCACTATTTTTCATATCTTGGTGCAGGAAAGTGATAAATGGAATTACACAGTCGATCCACGGTTCGAGAGAAATTCCTCTGTACAGAAACCAACCTGCTATCACAAACCCCTCTCCCAAACGAGCCCAGAATCAGTCATGGGTAAAGACACAAGTATTTGAACCAAGTATGAAAATTGAAAAGGACATACCAAAAAACATGTAAGAATTTTCAATTTATTTTTTTAAGAGTGGAAACTCATACAGAAATGGTTTCTCAGTGGTTCCTCAAAATGGCTAGTTAAAATCTTATTTATGCTATGTGATAGCTAAATCCGCCTTGTACATTCTGAGAAAAAAAAGAACCTCCTCCGGGGTTCTAGGAATAGTTCATGTTTCTTGAGTTCATTAAGTGGGTCTACATAAAACCTCTCTGATAGCTACATATTTTTATAAAACTAATTAACCTTTTTTCTTGGCTCTTGACGTCCTGAAGAGTCTTTACTTAACTCATAATGTTGGTGCAAATTTTGAGGAAAAATAAAAGATTCTTCCATAGGGACAGGAGAAAGAATCCTTCTGGGTTCTCTGAGCATTTTCCCCTCCGAGTGTTCCATCATTTCAGAAATGCTCTATCAGATTGAGGATGAATTGTGTAGAACTGCTGCACCATCACAGAACTGTTGACATCAAAGGGTCTGGCTCCGTGGACTCACCAAATTCTGATCCTTGCATCAGTATGACACAAAGGGAACCTGGATTCATCAGACCATGAAATACTTTTGCACTTGTGCCTGGCTGGACCTTCTGCTGTTTTGGCTTTCAGGCAATTTTACTTATTTATTTATTTTTTGCCTCTTTGCTCAACAAGTTTTTTTGTGTAGAGGGTTGATTGGCTTGGCTTTTTGTCTACAGAGCGGCTAAAATTCATTGCTTTTGGTTTTTTGTATGATCATTGATGAAACTCTGAAATGATTATGTACATGCTACTGTTATGTGTATAACATACTGGCACACTAGAACTAAAAGATAAAGTCCAGCTGAATTGCAAACTAACTAACGCTAGAAATGCTTGTCAAATTGATCTTTGCCAAACACCACATTACAAAACACAGCCTACTGCACACTAGACTTAATAAACTGATTTCATCAATATTTTATTCCAATAACCTTGTATAACAACCTTCATAGGGGTTTTGTATATTTTTTGTTCATATTTTCTAATATTTTAAATTGAAGTTTTGAAGCAACCTTTAATATAACACACACACACACACACACACACACACACACACACACACACACACATGGCCACACTACTTAAGGATTCTGGTCAGACTTTGGTTTAGAAAGAAGTGTAACTCTTCTATCCAATATTATAAAGCAGGGAGCAGTATATCAAATCCTGCAAACAGTAAAAGAAGAAACACGAGATTAGCTACTTGCTGAACATAATAAATCTGCCACTGGCCACTGTAGAGCAACATCACTGTATCTCTCTTGCAGGAATTTTTCTGTGGAGGTATAAAGGCATTTTGTTGGTGTCATCCTAGCAGAGTTCATTAACTTTCATACCCAGCCTCATCCTTTCTAAAGTGGGCTATTAAGTCCATGCATCTGGGTAACTGATCAACTAATCGGTGCTTGATTTATGTCCTAGGATAAGCAAGGATATAGAACAGGCTCAGAAGGCATTGATTACTGACATGGCTAATTGGCTAAACCCACCGGTACACTGAGACAGGCTTATTGGAGATGTCAAATCAGGCACTTCATTTGCATTCATGATGTACAGCGTCCATTCTGGATCCTGCCAATGCAGCATAAACTGACACAAATTGCAGTGGAAACGGGGCTGAGGTTTCAGTCTGCCTTCTCAATCTTAGGACTGACCATCTGTCCTTGTGAGACGTTTGCCTAATCAGAGGCAGGGGCAAATTAATAATTGCTCATCCAGATGTTCAAGAAGATGAAAAGTTTTTTTGGGGGTGTTTTAGCACACTCTGTAAAGTAGCGAACAAACGCAGCTGATGCGGCTTGGCATTTGCCCGACATTTAAACAAGTCTTTCTCATTCTATCATCCTCTTTTTATTTCTTTAAAGGAATTGTGTTTGACGGCTGCCAAAAGGACCTATTTTGATCTGAAGTCAATAATCTTTAAGGTTAAGATTTTCACATGGTGAATAAAATTGTACCATTTGTCCAACATATATTATGCCCTTTTTTTTCTTTTTGCAGATTCTGATTTGCAGTATGGTTGCTTGTTTGGGATCAATGCAATTCTAATAGAGCAAGTTTGCGTGGCAGCTTTGATGCCTAAGCTAAAAGCATTGCTGGGTCTGTTTAAATATGCCATAACGACATATGCAAATTTGAAGTGCTCTCATGTAGAAAGGCTGTGATTGACATCGCCACAGTTGGTGCAAAAGAAAATAGTCTACAGCACAATGTGAACACCCTGGCTTTTTTTTTTTTTTTTTTTTTCCCCTATGTTTATTTATCGACAGTTTTGTCCCGTGACATCAAGCTTATTTAGGTGAGATGACCATGAGAGCCATGAAATAGTCTTGGCAGCCCTAGATGCGGATTAGCACCGAATTCGAGCTGGTGCTTGCTTGCTGTTGTTGATTCATTCAGCATATTAGATAAAGTACAGAATGTTACAGACAGATGATTACAATCTATTGAGTATACAGAATGCAGTATCCTAAATGGCATTTTCTGCCAGTCAGGCATTTTTCACTATTATCTCCATAGACCAAATAAAATGAGGCAGAATTAAATTAAATATGGAAATTAAATAAAGAAAAATAAATTTTCGGTTGCTTTCAGTCTCTGGTGAGACTCTAAATGAATGCTTTATTAAAGGCAGGTGAACGTGGAGCATAAACCCACTATACCATGATGTACTATTATGAAGTGTAATTTTTTGTTTCTAAGCAGTGCGTTATTTATAAAAACATTTATTAGTCATTAATTAGAATGATACCGATTTCTGATTAATTTTCTGATTTAATTAGGGCTACATTGTTTCAGCATCATTTGTAACGTTGCTCAGTTAATACAGTTAATAAAAAGTTATCAGTTCGCTTATACTATTCTTAAAAATTTTACCAGTTGAACAAAAATGCTTAAATGTATGATGCTCAACAGCTGCATACAGTATGTATGAGATGTTCGAATTAAACAAAAATTTACACAAGACTTCAAGCATATTACAGCGATGAGACTCTTAGCCACAGTAAAACATTTGAATGGTGCAAATGTTTTTAATACTGTAAGGCTGTGCATCTGTGAATAGCGATCCAGGCTGAGGTGGCTCAGAGCCCACTGCGGTCGCTCCAGGGAGAATTCAGTGAGTGGAACATCTGATACTTAATATCAATGGATAACTTGTCGCCAACTTGGACACCACTTGAACTCGGCTGGGAATTACAGTCCTGACCTCGTTCCCAGCCGTTTCCACATGTTTGGGCCATTAAAGGAGTTCCTGGGAGGCCAGCGTTTCAGACGTGAAGCATGCAGTCCAATCGTGGTTCTGGCATAATGAGAGAACTTTTTACCCTGATAGTATCCAAGCACCATAGTGAAATGCTGGGTAAGTGCATTAGTGTAGCAGGGGATTATATGGAGAAATAAAGTGACTTTTTCATTCTGCACAATCAAAAGTTCCATTTTTACTTGGCCACCCCTCCAAGTATTATGGTCTGCCAATAAAACAAATGTTTCATGCACATACTGTACAGTGGACATTTGCTACATATGGAATCAACATAAACAATGTACAGTAATACCTATCAACTGAAAGTCCACAGTTTTTTCTCCTACAGAGTATTTTCCTTGCACAGCTGGTGGATGATTTGTTCTAAGCCTCTTGTTTCTCTGAAAACCTTTGGAACTTTGTTTATTTTTATCTCCATCTCTGTATAAGGGGGTGAGTCAAATGAAAGTTTTACATACAGTATATTAGAGAAATTATATTGGATACAGATTAAATGTTGGAAAACTTGCTTTTAGTTAACAATTTATCTAGAAGTAAACATAAACAATTTTTGCTCCTAAATGACAAAAGACACAATTTTCTCTAATATCCCAGTTTAAAGGTTCGGTTTGATGAATACTGATGAAACAGATCTGAGCCAGACCCGGTCTTTGCTGGTATACAGTAACTAGCAGACAGCTCATTATATTAAAGGAAATAAAGCAAAGAATTATGGAATGATAGGTCACTGGCTGTTGTTGAATGTGAAAATTTCCACATCAGTACACCTGAATACACTGGCCTTGTCATCGTGCGTTTGGAAGATTTGATTTAGTCTGCAATTTGATATGACATGCTGGGTAATTTTTGGGTTTGCGGTTTGTCATTGACTTGGCAGAAGTCTGTAAAAAGCCTTGGCTAGGCTGAAAAAGAAAAACTCCACTTTCTTAAATTTAAGTGTATTAATAATGGTAGAAAATTGTTTTATGAAATCCATATGAAATAAGTTCCGAGACATTTCAAGTTATTTTATTGATACCATTGAAGGTTAGAAGCTCATTTTAATGTCCGGGAAAGCAGCACATGGAACTGACCACTGAATCGGCCGATAGCGTGGTTCTACATAACCGTGGTTTGGTCCGTATCGTGTAAGAAAGACAGACATTAGCTGTTGCTGAGTAACATGATTGTTTAAAATCATCATTTTATTTTCTGATAAATGGAGCGAGGAAGGACTGGGAGTGATGGCTCAGAGCATCACACAAACTAAAGAAGAAAAAGAAAACCTATATGATGATTTAAAAATTTGTTATATTGGATTGTCTCACAGTTTACACGTATTCCTGCACAGTGACCCACCATGCATCTAAAAAAAAAGCTACTGTTATTTATCGCTAGAGTGGAAGGAAAATAATAAAAACCAATAAAGTGATGTAGATTTAATGCCTTCTGTTTTACAAAGCTGCGTGAATAAAAGTACACAAAGCACCCGCTTCCTTATTGAAATTCCGCTACATGCCTTTCTTATGAGAATATTTTCATTAATTAACATAACTCTCAAATAAGCATGTAAAAAAAATGAACGCTTAAAATCCAGATAAGGAGTTTGATCTTATTCAAGGGGTTTGATTTTATTCATTCGCCTCTGTGTGGAAGACGGGGAACAGGGAAACTTACAGTAAGGATCTAAATAATAAATTGTCTCCTTGTGTTTTGTTTGATCGAAGTCTTGCTAGCCAGCTTTGTATCAAACACATTTATCCCTCCCTTAATTCCGTTCAGCTGCTGATCCAGAACAGTGCTCAAGCACAATACAAGGTCCCATTTTGCCTCCTGTCATCTCCACTTATTCTCATGTGTGTAGTCATGCCAGCTAAGCGTGTGCTGCTTCTACAGAAGCGCCCACACATGTCCGCTCACCTGACAGAGGCTCCCTGACTTTGCTCAATACATGCGATCATGAGCCTCCCCTAAATGTGTCATGTCTAAACTTATTGCGCAGTCGACCAAACTGTTTATTTATTTATTTATTTATTTATTTATCTATTTATTCATTTCATTATTTATTGTGCTTATGCTCAGGACTCAAATATGCAGAGTCTATTTAGGAGTGCACACATGCATTAACATGTTTAAAATAACACACATTTTGTCATTTGGTTTGAACTTACATTATGCCCAGGGCTTTTTTTTTCTTTTTTTTCTGATGCAATTAAATTTATGAGGTGAGCGATTGTGTTCCAGCCTGTAGTTATTTAGTATTTTCCGCCTTACTCCTGGAAGAATCTGTTGTCTAACAATTTGAATTAAACATCATTAAAATGCATTAAAACTGGTTGCAGAGAGGTTTATTAAACGATGGAAATTGCAAGAGAATGACACACTTTACTCATGCAAATGTGGAAAAATGCTCAAGAATTTACATCTCACCCATCTGTGAAGTATAAGGAAACCAAATCATCTCTATAACTGGATTTTACTGATATGTATTCTTTTTTTTCAAAGCCCTAGGGAGACCAAGAAAAGAAACTTTTATTAATTTTTATGTACACAGTGTGGCCACTTAATACTAAACTGAGGTCACCAAATGGTAATGCACACTCCATTTGCTTTATTCATGCTCTCAATTTGCGATTTTCGAGGTCTGAAGTTAATAAAATTGTGCCCAGGTTTTGGTTCATTTATTGGTTCCTTTTACGATAACATTCCCATGGAGTGTTGTGGAAAATCACTGGGCATAATGAAATGAATTGCCCAGTGAAAAGTGTTTATGCACCCTCCTTAATGTCTCTGTCTTGTTGCTTGCAGAGGCATGTACAGTACTCTCAGTGTGTCTCCATAACACATCTTACGGAAAAAAAATATATGGCAAAATATAATGCAATATATTAAATAATACATTTGTGTATATATAGGAAACTAGTATATACATTAATATATTGCAATATATGAATGGACAATGTGTATATATATATATTGCAATGAAGACAAAAACTATTATATTTATAATTAGATTTTTTTTTTAAACATTATTGAAACTTTTGCATGTTTAAGAATTATACACACACTTTTACTTTGTCGGTGTGCTCTGATTAATGCCTCCATTTGAGATATTGCATATTGTAAAAAAAATATATAAAGAAATTTATATATTCAATCAAATTATATTTAAAATAATATATTTCTCAATATATTAAACGCAGGAATTCCTTATGTATTTTGTAACATATTGTAATATATTAATACAATACATTATTCTGTATATTGTGAATATATTTTTGAATATACATTTTGTCCTGTTAATTATTAGTTAGTATCAGTTAGTGTAGCAACTAAGAATATTAATATTATAAAATCTTTTCAATTTATCAGTAGATCAGAACACTAAATCATTTTATATATTGGCATTTAATATATAGTGAAATATATTTTCTTAGAATCTTAGAATCATACTGTAGATATCTGAGTTGTATTCCAGTTTTGGGATGTGACGCATTCGTTTGTCCATTAGAACAAATCAAGAGCATGTTCTTTTTAAAAGGGATCACAAATGAAACAATTTGTAAGGACTGTTTTAGCTAATGCAAAAATCTGAAATGTGTTGAGAGCATGAATAAATGTGTCTGTATTACAGCTTCAAGGCATTTTTTTCCCTCATGGTCATGTTAAACTAACTTTGCCTACAATTACACAAAAGTACATCATGCACACTAATTAAAAAGAAAACTCTTTTTTCCCGGACCCACCGGAGGTCATTAAAAAAATTCAGTACTTTTTTTTTTCATTTTCTTTATGCAGAGAAAAGAGATTTGCGTTAGAGCCGTTTTAATGACTTACAGGTCGAACCTTGGCACGTTCCTTCTCCTAAGATCTGGAACTGATGCTGTTTATGTGTGTGTATGTTGCAGCCCTGCAGGTGATATTATGTGTAGGAAGAGACTGCCTTCTGGCTGGGGACTCGTGCTCCAGCGATGAGACCTGCAGTCCGCGCCTCAGAACCCTGCGTCAGTGCGTGGCCGGAGACGGCAGCGTCAAGCTGGGCCTCGGTGCACGCAGCCAGTGTGCCAATGCCGTGTCTGCTCTGTTGTCCAGCCCGCTGCATGGCTGCCAGTGCCGACGTGGAATGAAGAGAGAGAAGAACTGCCTGAGTATATACTGGAGTCTCTACCAGTCTGGCATACATGGTGAGATCCTGTTAATTGACAATATGTCTAAATAAATAAGTGTAAAAGTCATAGAATGATATGAAACTGTATAGTAAGCTTAATAGATCAATATAAAACACAGAAAAACCATAAACAACACATCAAATACTGTAGGCAAACTCATGGCAAATTTTATGTCGTATATACTGTACCGTAGAATGAATATTCTCCAAGGGTTGTTCAAATCAAACTGGGACCGGGACTCGAATGAAGTCGTAAAACCGATTGACATTTCCAAAAGACTTCAAGCGCAGTACAGAGATTCTTAGTAAAACGTTTTAAAGAAGGCTGTAAATCCTTGACTGATCACTGCAGGTGTTCTCATGAACATTCAGCAAGTGGAACACTGATGGATAACTTGTCGCCAACTTACAGAAGACATGCATCTGTCTGTGAGAACTGTACACACATCATTCACAAACACCTCTTCCACATGACAGAAAGTCAGCTGGGAGTTACGGCCAAATCCCCCATAGAGTCCTGACCTTACTTCAAGTAAGGTTTCCACATGTTTGGGCTGTTAAAGAAACTACATTTACATATAAAATATAATACTGTATAAATATTTTAGTACTGTGGAGAACACAAAGCATGAGTAGAGAAAAACACGGCTTGGGATGGTGAATTATTACTGTATTTACCCTAATTATACTTGCATGAATTACAGTACATATACGGGTAATATCGGTATTTTACATTCTAGTACTGCGGACATTACTGTACAGAATAAGTACACATTCTTTTTTCTTTTTTAAGGGTAATGTATTAAGCTGAATTTGAGAGTTTAAAATGAAATGAAAGTGTTTTGCGAGCATATTTGGGGGACATATTTAAGGTTTAAACTATAAAAATATCTAGGCGTCTCTAGGCATAATTCTTTAGTCTCTAAGAAGGTAACCACCGCAAATTTCGTGGGGGTTGCCTGTTTTTTGACTTTTTTACTCTCATAACTGTGTTCTATATTCAAAAGTTCTGCTTTGACTTGACGCACCATGTGCTTGCTGTGGTATACAGTATTTACAACAGTGCCATGCAGAATTACACATTTTGGTTTGTAAATAGCCACTCCAGGGTCTATGCACTGCCAAGGTCTAGTGAAAAGGTCACTTTTATTAACATGACAGCATGCTGAATGTGGATATGAAAGAGCTGCTGATTTTATAAACCTAGAATTTCTCAAATAAATTGACAATTTAACTGAATATTTTAAAATCATAAAATACTAAAGCATAAAGCATTTTTGCTTTAGTATTCTTATGTAGAAGAGCACTATGTGACCAAAACCATGTCATATTTAGTTCTTTTCTAAGCTTTTGTACACAATTGAAAGCATGTAGTTGTATAGGGAGTCTTTGTACAATGCTGCAACATTACAATATCTCTTCAGTGGTATTAAGAGGCCCAAACTTGTTCCAGTATGACCCTAGCAAACTCCATGACAAGGTCTAATGTATGTAGATGAACTTGAGTGTCCTGTACAGATCTTTGACTTCAACCCAATTAAACACATTTGGGATGAACTGGAACACAGACATCACCCCATCCATCACCAGTGCATGAACACACTAATGCTCTTCTGGCTGGATGATCACAAATCCCCTCAACCACACTTCAAAATATAGTGGAAATCCTTTACGGGATAGTGAGGGTTATTATAACAGCAAAGAGGATTCTCTGGAATGAGATGTTCACATATTGGTGTCATTTGACCACAAACAAAACCAACCAATCTAGCTCCTTTTAGACTTGCTAACTAACAGGTACTGTATTAAGTGACTTACTGTATAGTGGACTTGCTTATGACGACTTATACCATTCTGACCAGTTGACAAAATCTGGGCATTAGTCCAAAACATGCATCGTTTGTAGTGATCGCTTGACAAAGTACATATTGCTCAAGAATACAATAGAGGACCAAGTCAGCTTCATTCAAAAATGTAAGTAATTGTATGATAATTAGTTCCTTATACATCTCTATCTCTAATATTTCTTCTGTGATGTTTTGTGATTGCAGTCTGATTGCAAAGTTTAGAACTGAATCTGCCATGCAGTTTTGTACACCAGCCTCCATCAGTAAAATTGGACTTTATATTAATTGAAACACCTTTCCTGTTATATTAAACTCTCAACCTTAAAGCACACAGATACAGTTGGGTTTGATTAATAGTCACACTATCTGATATCACCCAAATGATGATGAGTTCCTTGTTGAGTCTGGTTCCTCTCAAGGTTTCTTCCTATTCTTATCTCAAGGAGTTTTTAAACCTGCCACCGTCACCCTCGGCTTGCTCATCAGGGAAAAACTGATAGTTGCGTTTATATATTTGTATTTTTCTAAAGCTGTTTTGAGATAATGTCCATTAATGTCCATGCTATAAAAATTTTATTGAAATTGAAATGAATGTTAATTCACAATTTCCCAATCAGTGTACCCAGTGTTTGTAGCGGCATGGCAGGGTATGAAAATGCTAGTTTAGTTACATTATATTAAAATCAACATTTATAAATTTACTTTAGTGAAGGAAAACGTTGATAATACAAATTATGCTTGAGACAAAGTTTAAAAAGGTCAACCATCTATCCTTCCATCCATCCATTCTAGTAGTACTCCACTAGGGGCCATGGAGGCCAATGGTAACTATCGTATTTATTCCCATTTTGTACGACCGTGATAGTACCTCCTGTCAAAAATTACACATGCAAACACTACGGCCAATTAGTATTGGGCCAACTGGGAGGAAGCCGTGTACCCGGCGGAAACCCACCAATCACAGGGAGTGCTAACCACTAAGCCACAGTGCCACCTTAAAAAGCCCAGTCTTCAGTAAAATTAACCCTTAAACCCCAAGTAGCACAGACCTGTGCCAGCAACACAGCATACTGTAGGTCAATGAACATATGAAAATATAGAAAACAACCAAAAACAACACCGTGTGTATCTGTGCTGCTTCTTTGCCCGTGTGGCCTTTTTTCTTTCATGTTTGTATCATTGGTTAAAATGAAATAAAATTCAATGTGTGTATGTGTGTGTGCCCTGCGATGGATTGGCACCCTGTCCAGGGTGTACCCTGCCTCGTGCCCGAAGCTTC
>JAQMYL010000012.1:10230708-10243094 GCA_030014365.1 Clarias pachynema | reverse complement strand
TTCCTGGGATAGGCTCCAGGCCCCCTGCGACCCTGAATACAGGATAAAGCGGTATAGAAGATGAATGAATGAATGAAATAAAATTCACTTCATCATATTGCCTAGGTTGTGTTGAAAAAAAGGATATGCACAACAGCAAAATAAAAAAAGGCTAAAAAGCTAAAACTCACTCTAAAATGAGTTGAAGGAAATTGGATATTAGATGGCCATGTTAACGATAAAATTCATAACAATGTAAGTGATTCTATTAAGAGCTGAGGAAAATAAATAAATAAATAAATAAAAAATTCAGAAAATTTGTGTTTCAAGGAACGAAAAAATAATGTAATGGAAATTCAGTAGACTTAAACTACAAGTTATACTCATATACTTTATCCAATAACGTGTAAAAAGTGTAACAAGTACAATTACTGAAGTATTTCCCAGCAATGGAAAAAAATAATATTAGAATTAAATGAAATTAATAATCTTAATCAATTGCAAATAACAAAATCACAGGATTTGGTAGGAGGAATACGCAATATGTGGAAACATTTTAAGGGATTTCGAAGACATTTCTATAATACGACATGGTATACTGTACATCATGTTACAAAAACATGTTTACAAAAGCACTGCTACCCATGAGACCTCAGAAAGGTGCATCATGACATACAGTAACAGTGTGGATATTATATAGTCATATTATTCAGCCCTGTAAGTAATTGTTGTCTGTGGCTGCATTCACATTGCGCATCATGAAGGTTCACATTTATGATTACAAGTGACTTTTATCTGACTTTAAGGGGGACGCGTGTCTGTCCTCCGAAACGGTGCACATGCGCATATTTGTACATCTTTGCACATGTCATCATTTAGCAAAAATATGTTAGGGATTTTGCTCATGAGGTCGGCGAGCAGTTGATCAGCTGATCCACAAGAAGGACAATAGACAAAAAGTTACATGAGTTCATATTTGACCGTTTTTATTCAAGTCGCATGACCATGTGTGTATATACTGTAGGACCACATACGAAGGGAAGGTTGTTGAGATCTGATCTGGAAAAAAAAAAAAAAAAAGTCAGATTTGTGCATTGAAACAGCCCTAAAAAGAATTCAACTCTTGTCATACTGAAATTTATAGATTTTAAATGCATGTCTTTGTCCTTAAGGTAAATAAGGCAAAACTTCATGAACGAGACCTACTTGACTTCCTTATTCCTGGTTTTGTTATTCAGTTATTCACCTTATTATTCATATTATTCGGTAAATACTATGAATTATTCAATGACGTTTGTAAAATGGATAGGATAGGCTAAGGATAGGCATTTGGAGAGAATGGCATACAAATCTGGGCCTGCTGACATGTCCTAGGAGTTTAAGGGGTTAAGCTGGTGCATTTTTCTGAAGAGTTCTTAGATATCAAGTGCTATCAAGTGCTTTCATGTCTCTTTTAGGGCTCAACCTGGTGGAAAGCTATCCATATGAGACAGTGGAGAAAGGATATGACTATGTCCGTCTAGCCTCCATCACAGCAGGTAAGCTTATATTCTTTAATGCGAAGCCGTACTTTTAACCTCCCATGAGGAGGTTGCAAACTCGAGAGCAAAGACAACTGAATGCATTTCAATGCAAACAAACATTCATTTATTTCTGTACTTACTTGTCCTCTGTTTGCTTCCCGCTGAGATCTGCAGTCAAGTTTCTTGTGTATTATTTATACCATTCCAAAACCACAGAGTGTGAAAAGAAAATGAGTATTGATGTATTTCTCGACTTACATTCGGATCAGTAAACAAAAAGGGTGAGTGTGTCAGAAGTACTGTGTTATAGAGAAATGCTTTATGGCTGTGAAGAAATTGAGAAAAACAAGCAAAGATGATGCTTGATAAATAAGTATTTCCTCAGGATGCCGGTGCATCTGGCTGACAGCAACATCCGTAATAACTGTATATGGATTCTGTAAGGTATTAAAAGCATCTAATAGGCTTTGGAAGGAAATATGCTAGCGTTATGGTGAGTACGACTTAAACAGAAATACAACCAAGACCATGGCGGGTCTCCATTCTCATTGTCTGATAACACTGAACCAGGTAATTGCGAGCTGTAGAATTTACATTTATTCATTTGGCAGACACTTTTACCCACTCTAACCTACACATAAGGCAGAATAACAATTAGCTTACTCAGGATTAGAACAAAAATGGGTTTGACATGTCAAAATTTGCTATTACTCAAATGCAAAACCCACAAGTGTGGGAAGGGATAATAATAGGAGCCCTAAAATCAGATTGACACATTACCTATCATCAGGAGGTGGAGATCATTTTGAGATGTATAATTGGTGCTAGGCGAGAGAACTTGGGCAATTATTGAAGCTGGACAAAGAATGTGCGTTGTTAGTGTCACAGCTTTTAAAGACTAGAGGTATAAGATTAGAAGTATTTTTATTAGGTGCATTTTAAAGTATATTTTTGGTCATTTTGTGCCAGTGATATTAAAGCAAATCAGTATGTTAATTTCCAATTTTAGGCTTGTACAGTATCAGGATATTACTGCACCACTAGCCAGTTTTGTTCATATGCAAAAAAAAAAAAAAACGTACATGGATCATTAGGGTGTTTTACCCTTTTTAACTTAAAATAAGACTTTTTTCATTAGCCACCCCATGATTCAAATTCTCATTGGTTGAAGTCTAATCCTGTTTTATAGACGATAGCTAATCAAGATCATGTTTTGTAGTACAATCTTGACAATTTCTGGGAAGAAAACGAGTGAAATTTGTACTAAATACACCGTATCTTTGGAAGACAACAACTCGATGTAGATCAGTAGGACTGCAGAAACTTTGCGTGAGTTTCAGCTGAACTTGTGGAATTTGACTCTGATTACTTACGTTGTACTCGCACTCCGGGTGACAAAGTTCCTGGTCAGTGTGCAGTGCAGAAATATTTATAATGCCCAAGAGCTATTGTAATGTACTTGTACAGTATCCACCTCAATTTTGATTTAAGACAGACTGGAAAAATCCAAAATATGCCTTAACATTCAAAGGGACATTATTTACAGTCAGCTCTACTATTTACTATATTTGTTGCATTGCTACTGTGAGTTGGAAGAAAACTAAAACCTGTACTGTTTTCTTCTCTTTTTTTATGGAAAGCAGAGATCAGATAAATTAAATGACAGTAAAATTCACACAGTGTGATAGCCAACGCACTCAGGACTTCTGAGCATTAAAAAAAAAAAAAAACTAAAGGGCAAGTATTTTATATATTAATAAACATGCTGTGCTGCCATTTAATGTTTTGATTTAGTACAAACTGTATACTTGATGATGTCTTTTTTTTTTTTTTTTTTTTTTTTACATACTTTTCATTACATTTCTGCAGATTGCTTCAACCCAGACATGGTTTTATCCTTAGATAGGGACCACTGGTAGATTTGAAAATCTCATTGGGCTGGTGGGTCTCTGAATGACACACTCCCTGCTGTGCTCCTCCAGCCTTGTTAATGCAAATGCTTTCATTTCCAGCCACAAAACTAGCAGCAAGCATAAACGAAAGACTGTCTTACGCCCAACTAAATTAGCAAACCAGATAATTATGGTTGTGCAGGCATGAAAACAGTGTTTTACATGATGCAAGTTTCGTTTTTATGAACACACAGTTCAACTGCACAATATCACAAAAAGTTGTCTTATACATAGCACATCTTATCATCTTATATGTTACCCAGAGGTCCTGTCACAGTGAGATTTCACAAATACATCATAGCAACAAAGCTTGTCTGGATTAAAATCACCCATGATTAGCGTCTCTTCCGCTCTTATAAGAGCTGACAAGACCTCAATTATTGTTATTAATTAGACAAGTTGCTGAGAGCCGAGATCTAGGGTGAAGATATGCACCTACAAGTACCCACTGAGAGATGTAATCTTGTTTTACAATCATGCTTAACAGTTTAATTGATCTACATCCAAACTGAAAGGATTGTATTTTAAGGCCTAATTACAGTATGAGTTGTTTCATGTAAAGATCTAAGCTTGCGGTTCATTGAATATGACACTATATTGTTCATTGATTTTTCTGTTTCTTGTGAAAATATAAAGGCAAATCAAGTCATTATTTACTGGCATTTGGTGAGCTAGACCGTCTGAAAAGCATTTGGTATTCTGAAAGCCTTGTATAAGTGGGCAGCGGAGGAATCATTAATTCCTAAACCTTCTGAAAAACAACTTTGCACAAATATAGACTCTGTTTTTAATTATTTTGTCTTTATTTTAAGGATTAAAGTTCTGATGTTTACTGCATTAATAAACAAATTAATAACTGTCTTTTTTAGCAAACCATACGTGATGTTAACAAAGGAAGTTAAATGTCATTGGAAAAGTCGTGCAGTGGCTGATATTTATTCAATACATGTGTTGATTAAATGGTAAAGTTTAATTTCTATGTTCTAAAAAGCATACTTTCTATTCAGACCTGCTTTTAAATTTTGCCAGTTAACAAGCACAATCACGTATTCATTTTGGTTAGTGTGGGTGTAATTGTACCCAGTAATGGTAGAAACATTGATTAATATTGGTGCTGATTATTTGGTTTGGCTCATTGCTAAATAAATAAAATGAATTCATAAGAAGTAAGTATGATGTATAATGTATTTCGTATGTCCTCATATGAAGCATTAACATTTTCTAACAACTACATTTTTCATTGCAAGATCATCATAATAAGACTGTTAGGTATAAAACTTTTCTTTTTTTGAAGACATTGATTACGTTCATAGTTATGTGGTGCTAATAAATCCAAAATGGACGGAGGAATTAAAAGGGTCGCAATAGTAGAGTCCAGATCTCACGATTAAAGATTAATCAACTGTCAACTATTGTGTTAAATTATGTCAGTTTAAAGAACCTTATGTATAGTGTTAAAATGATGAAGCATGTAATCCTAGATAATATGATCCTAGGTACTGTATATGTAATCCTATATATGCTATAATAATGTAAACTTTTATATATGCTTCTATCCTTTCAATTACCAAAACAGCATGCCTGGTTAGCATGTTTGTCTTGATGGATATATATATATATATATATATATATAATTTTTTTTATTTAAAATTTTTTTTTAATCTAAAAAAACACTTTTTTATGTCTATGTAAATGGAATAACTGAATGGCAGAAGTGCCATTTACTGCAGGTGAAAAGTCATTTCTGAAATAGTCAGTGCCAGTGTAAATACACAAGGGCATGTATTATATGAGGGGCATTCAAATCAAACTGGGACTTGTAAAGAAATTTCTTATGAATGAACGCATAAAACTGATTGACATTTACAGAAGACTTTAAGCACAATAGGCTTATGGAAATCTTAGCTACAGTAAAACATTAGAATGATGGAAACATTTTAAAGGCCATATGTCCATGAATGATAACCACTGTCGGGGTGACTTGAAGCCCACTGTAGTTGTTCCTGCGATCCTTAAAAATTGACAGATGACTTCTCACCAAATGTTGGAAGAGACTCACCTGTCTGTGGGAACTGTACACAAAATCATTTACCAACACCACTCGCATATAGTGAAATTATGGTACAGCGGAACCTCGGCATGCAAAGTGGATTCCTTCTGAAGTCCAGTGAAAACATTTTGCCGTAAGCAATAATGTACATGCAAAAAATCATATATATATATATATATATATTTTTTTTTGGATACGACACATACATAAAATAAATAGACAATAAAACTAATTTAACCTTAATTTCTATGAAAATTAGGCTGATTTCTCTGAAAAACGGACTGTTTATTCGGCATTGATTTTTTTCTTTTTAGTTTCGACTAAAAGTAGCTCACTTTTCTAGCCTGTGTTCGGTTCTGTATGCTGAAAATGCTTCATATGCTGAAAAATTTTAATTCTTAAGGCAAAAATTTGTAAGGCAGAGAATCTGTATCCCGAGGTACCACTGTAGTTTTTTTTTTTTTAATTATACTGGTTTAAAATTTATTTAAAACGTATGCTACAGTATGTAAGGAATAGGAAAATAGTCACCAGAGGCTCAAAGTGAGATATATTGCTAATGGTGGAGTTGCATACAGTAATAGTGATTTTTTTTTCATATTATGTCATGTTTTATTTCTCTTATTTCACAGCACTTTGCTAAATATTAACTTCTATTATTCATTAACAATTTCCCAGTATACAGTACTTAGTGTTGTGGATCATATGAGAAACAGGTTATTCTCTGTTATCAATTTTATCAGCTTTCTTATAGAACTTTATATCATATCATATCATATCATATCATATCATATCATATATCATCAACAGTTTATTAGATTTTGTATCTTTAAATATATTCTTTAAATAACATTTTAAAATGTTTTAAGCTTTTTGTTTATTGCCAGGCGTAGATTATATGAAGTGTACACCAAGAAAGTTCCTTTGAATGAGCTGTAACTATAGAAACAGAAACGTCAGAATTTCTCATAACCCTGTGATTTGTCTCGCAGCCTGAGTTACCCCGTAATACAAAACAAATCAACTCCATTTGACCAATCAGAACTAATCATTCAACAGCATGTGGTATTGGTAAACACGCATGCACACACACACACACCTACTTGAAATTTCTTAGAATTATGTGTCATCAAAGGAATAATGGAATAATGTTCCTGCAGTAAATATATTTCTCTCACGCCACTTAGGATTCTGATAAAGGTTTTGATTTTTACTGTATGTTCAGGATGAGTTTTGGTTTTACTGTTCTGTAAAGGCAAAGACACTCATCGTATGCAAACTTATTTACATATCGTTTCCTCCTCATATTTTGCATGCAACATAATTTGCACAATTATTCTTTGCTAATGCATGCAGTGTGCCCTCTTTGTAGGTCAAGATATTATAAAGAGCCTTATATAACACACACACATATTTCAAGCATTACATTGGATGTTTCGAAAGTGTTAAGGAATTCTTCAGACATTATTGTGTTAATGATGAAGACTGATACAGTAGCTCTCAAATCTCCCATTATTGACTGTAAGCTAGAGTCCTTGGACTATTTATGTGTTTAATGTGTCTAGGAGCTAGAATGGAAAAATAAAGTATATATCAGAGTTATATTGAAACATACTTTAGCTTACATTCTGTAAATATACAAGGGTGTTCAAGTCAAACCAGGACTTTTAATTGTGTAGAAAAACAGAAAACAGTTATGAAAGTAAAAACTCCCTTCAGTTCTCTATATAATACACTAATGCACTTATCCCAGTGTTACACTAGTGCTTGAATACCATCAAGGTAGAAAGATTTCATAATATGCTGGACGATCGAACTGTGTACTTCATGCAGATAAAATACACATGCAATCTTAAAAAAAAAAAAAAAAAATTCTTATACAGTAGTTAGCTCTACATGTGTAACATTTAATTTAAGCTCAAAATCTAACAGGCCACTGCTGAGAGGGAACAAGGCCAACCACCTCAAATATGCATTATGTATGTGCTTTGGTTTTACATTTTCTTTTGCTGCAGTACAGTTCTTTTTTTTTATTTTATTCAGCCTCACCATAAAATGTATTTGTTGACTCTGTTTCATAGCCGTGTTTCTCCACAGCTCTGCAAACACTGCAAAAAGCAGCTCCTTTGAATGATGCAGATAGGCTTTTAGGATAAATATCCCTCTGCTAACAGTTTCTGAAAGACCATGAAATAAAAGAACAAAGCAGGCAGATACAAGCAAGAATGATTGATTTTTATTATTATTTTTATTTCCCTTGGGATTAACTGACCTTAATGTCTTTCCAATTTGCCACTGAGATGTTCCCCGCTTCCCCTGTTCCATTTTTTTCCCTCCCCATAATGTTGTAAGTTTTGTGTCAACGCAGTATAATGTCAGGAGCAAAGGTTAGGAGTAATTTAATCTCACCTCTGATCACCGCACAACATTCATTACTGCCCTCACTGCTCCCTCTCTAACCCCTTGCAGACTCTGATCTGGGCCTCTCGACGGCCAACCGGTGCCTGGACGCGGCCAAAGCCTGCAATGTGGATGACCTGTGCCAGAGGCTGCGTACAGAATATGTCTCAGCATGTATCAAGCCTTCAGGCAAATCAGGCCTATGCAACCGCTCCCGCTGCAATAAGGCCCTCCGCCGATTTTTTGATCGCGTACCCCCTGAATACACGCATGAGCTGCTCTTCTGTCCCTGCAGCGATATGGCGTGCTCGGAGAGACGACGCCAGACCATCGTGCCTGGCTGCTCATACGAGATGCCAGAAAAACCCAGCTGCCTAATACAGATGAGGAGCTGCAGAGCCGACTACATGTGCAGGTCAGTACACACGAGCCAAGTGTTGTGTAGGTGGGGGGAAAAAAAGAGCCAATGTACTTGAACTCTGCTGAATAGTCAGGTAGGACCTTGAATTCTCAATAGGCCTCTAGAGAAAGCGGTAACGTGTTACTTTTTATTCTTTCAAGCTTCTCATCTTAATACTTGGTTAAATAAGCAAAAAGCTGCTGGCTGGGGACACACAAATCTCAGAAAGTTTAAAAGTTCAGATTTGTAGTTTATTTAAGTCAAGAAAAAATCATACATTATACATTGCTTAGTAATGTGCATTATTTAAACATTGTAAAGGGTCACGATTGTGGTTTATGGAAAGATTTTTGCTGTCACATACCCTGAAACCCAGGTCTTAAAAGGAATTCATATGGTTCCTGTTTTCTGTTTGGCAAACTATTTTGTTAGGCTGTCGTCAGTTTTCATCCCTGCCCTCACTGGGGTAGATTTGATTTTGACACTTGATTTTGAATCAAGTTCATGCTTATTAAGAACATTGTTGCATGCCACACAAGTGACCATTGGGAACACTGTGCCCAGATCCGCTATACACCAATCAGCCATAACTTTAAAACCATTAACTTGCGTCACCAGATAGCTCTGGCCCCTTTGGGGGGGGTGTGCTGTGGTGTCTGGGACCAGGAACATTGGAGCAGCTCCTTTGGGTGCTGTGGGTTGCGGAGTGGGTACTCCCACTTTTTTTGTCCAGTGTATTCTATGGATGCTTGATCGGATTGGGATCTGGGGAATTTGTAGGCTAGATCAACCTCCAACCTTGAACTCTTTGCCTTTTAAGCCAATTTAATCCCCCTTTCTCTTTCTTCTTACAAATTAACCAGTGACTAGTGGTACCACATAAAGAATATGATAGACAGAACAACAAAACTTCAAAGTTAGTTAGAATGACTGGTGATGAGGTAAAGGATAAACTTTATAAGGACAGAAGCCTTGACAGATGTGTCTGCATTGCTTTACACTTTTGTTAGTGGATTTTGATTTAAAAAATTCTGCCAAAAAAAAATAAAAAATGCAGTTATTGCTCTGTCTTGGTCTAGATGTAGTCCTGAAATACTGCGATTGATGACTTTGCTGTTGGGGTGAAAGGGCCTGTGCATTCTTGTGAACCTCAGGGCTATGTCTCTGGGAACTAAGTGTTTCTAGTTATAGTCACACTTGATGAACAGATCAAAGGCATAAACATTCCTATTAAGACCATTTCATGAACAGTACAAAAAAGATGATCCTGGTGGTGTAATCCTGGATCCTCTGGAGCCAGCTCTGGCAGTGATGTCCATAGTGACTGGGCTACGGAGCCATTTTTTGGGTGAAAAACCTACAATATAAAGAGTGAGGTTAAGGTACAATGCCAGTCAGGCGGTAGACGTAGAATGGACAGTCCAGTCTTAAATGGCATTGTCCCTTTGAGATGAAAGTGGGCTATACTGTAGGCTGTGGCTTGGGGAAAAGACATCTGGTCTGACTTTCTGGTCTCAACCTGTCTCTACGGCAACCCCTACCAGGAAAAGTGGAAGGAGAAAAATTGTTAAATGTCATTTAGAATAAAATTGAATTACATTAAATTGAAGTTCATAAATGTAACTACGGAGACATATCGATGCACCATGCTGTTTCGAAGTCAGCCGTTTTTCTGTGTCAGGAGTGATAATCATGCCGGGAGTGCTTCTCTGCATCGGCCAGCATGATGCCCGCCACTTTCATTATCTCTCCTCAGTGTCTGTGTGTGTGCATGTGTCTGTGTGTGTGCATGTGTGTACTTTCAGTCTCTATTAACAAAGATCCTGCGCTCTCTGGTTGTCCTCCAGGTCCCGCTTGGCCCAGTTTCAGTACGACTGCCAGCCACAGGAGCAGTCATCCAGCGGCTGCAAACATGGCAACTATGCTGCCTGTCTTGTAGCCTACACCGGCCTAATAGGTAGGTACCAAAAGATGGAGGGATGAGGCTTGACTGGACATGTGAGAGAGTGAAAGAGCGAGAGAGAGAGAGAGAGAGAGAGAGAGAGATGTGATGGGAATGAGTAGGAAACCAAAAAAATACTGAACAACTAAAGAAAAAAAGAAGAATGAATAATAAAAAGGACAAATAATAATAGGTACAGACAAAGAAGCTTTGGTGTGTGCGTGTGTGTGTCTGTGTGTGTGTGTGAGAGAGCGATTGAGACAGAATACTTTTTTAAGAGGATTGGATATGAGAGCATCCAAGTCCAGTCTGTGAAGTGCAGGAGTTGTTATTGCTTCCTGAAATACCTTTGATGGCGATTGGCTTGAAATCCACCCTGTTTTATATCACCTCTGGAAACGAGCCTAGTTTTTCATGGGCTCTAAAACACAAACCTAGACAATCTTAATGCATTTCAAAAGTGTTGCCACCAGCGCCGCATAGACCAAACCCACCAATCAAACGCGTACACAGACACACGCGCGCGCACACACACACATGGGTGGTTTTATTAGTCTACTCGCAATTCGAGGAGCATAGAGACACTTTAAAACCTTTTCATGATGCATTCAATAAGAGTTAGCACTCCGGCATCTCACCTTTCATGTCCTGTCACTTTATATGCACAAATAATTAGTATTTGTATGTAGTACACCAAAGCAAACATGCAAGGCACAAAGATTAGATTCAAACTGCAAGTCTAAAGGCCCAATCTTGATTTTCCATCTATTTTGCTGTTTATATGAACAGTTTGACTCCGGAACACGATAAACGCCCTTGTCTGATTTTATTCATGTTTGCAAATTATTGTTCTTTAACAAACAAGGTTGTCTATAACAAAATGCTTAATTTGAAATCTGTTTCTTTTAGAAGCTTTAAACTTCCCTGTTTTGAGGAAAGCAAGACATGTACTGTAGGTCCTACATTTTCAAGTAAAAAAAGGCAATGAACCAATCACATCACTTCTTTTTGTAATTAATGAAGTGAGGATACTTCCTTTGCAACACAACGGCTGTCATGAGTGGATTGAATTTGTTCAGAGGACGTCATTCCAGCAGTAAGAAATTAATGGTACAGTAACTTCAGCGAGACATTCTGTAAAATAGGACATTGTGTCATTTGCGTGTTGTTTGAACATCATGTTATACACTTAACAAAACTATGTAGGAGTATGTGGTGTTCCAGAGAAATAACATTACAAAACTTAAAATATGCACAAGGACTTGGTGTAAAAAACATGAGATTCACATGCTGTGTGGGAAGCTGTTGCATTTACATCGGCTGATTCTGTCCCCATTACTGTAAATGTTACAAACCCTACAGTATATAAAGCTATAATGAGATGACTGATGGACCTGTGGTCGGTTAATACACGAACAGACATTAAACGATGCATTATGTGATCCTGTATTATGACAGGGAGCTGTCGTACCACAGGAAAGCTAAAACTGGCAGAGGAGTAGGTGAATGATGCTGCAAACTATAGTTTTGAAATTCTTCTTACGAAGCCACTCCTTCTTTGCCCGGGTGGTGTGTTTGTGATCATTGTCATGCTGAAAGACCCAGCCACGTTTCATCTTCAATGCCCTTGCTGATAGAAGGAGGTTTTTACTCAAAATCTCATGATACATGGCCACATTCATTCTTTCCTTTACACGGATCAGTCTTCCTGGTCCCTTTGCAGAAAAATAGCCCCAAAGCATGATGTTTCCACCCCCATGCTTCACAGTAGGGATGGTGTTCTTTGGATGCAACTCAGCATTCTTTCTCCTCCGAACTTTTACCAAAAAGTTCTATTTTGGTTTCATCTGACTATATGACATTCTCCCAATCTCTTCTGGATCATCCAGATGCTCTCTAGCGAACTTCAGATGGGCCTGGACATGTACTGGCTTAAGCAGGGGGACACGTCCGCCACTGCAGGATTTGAGTCCCTGGCGGCGCCAGTTCTTGTGATCATTTTGACCCCACAGGGTGAGATCTTGCGTGGAGCCCCAGATCAAGGGAGATTATCAGTGGTCTTCTATGTCTTCCATTTTCTAATAATTGCTCCCACAGTTGATTTCCTCACACCAAGCTGCTTACCTATTGCAGATTCAGT
>JAQMYL010000012.1:10220266-10230608 GCA_030014365.1 Clarias pachynema | reverse complement strand
TGACAGCTCTTTGGTCTTGGCCATAGTGGAGTTTGGAGTGTGACTGTTTGAGGTTGTGGACAGGTGTCTTTTATACCTGATAATGAGTTCAAACAGATGCCATTAATACAGGTAACGAGTGGAGGACAGAGGAGCCTCTTAAATAAGAAGTTACAGGTCTGTGAGAGCCAGAAATCTTGCTTGTTTGTTGGTGACCAAATACTTATTTTACAGAGGAATTTACCAATTAATTCATTAAAAATCCTACAATGTGATTTTCTAGAAAAAAACTTGCATATGGAGTTATCTCACTTTGCTATCGAACTGTCTAAATTATCTTTATTATTAGAATCTGACATTAGTCCTGAGCTGGTTTTGTACCTTGTTATATACAGTACATTTCAAATCCGTTGTACTTATACAATAAAAAGAAAGACAAGTGTAAGACAAGTGTAAGTTTGTTAAGTATAGCTTACTAGTTTGTTAAAATGAATGTGTCACAAATACAGTACATTTTATTGTGTAAATAGTTTAAATACATTAAAGAAGGTCAGTGTGACAGCTCGGTGATTGTTTTTTAAAGGTAAGATATTAACTGATGGCACGGTGGACTTACACTCCAGGCCCCCTGTGACCCTGTATACAGGATAAAAGTAGAGTATTTGTAATAAACAGTTAATACAATTTGGCGAAGATGAGATAACCAAGTGAGAAATAAAACATAGGACATGGTGTATTCTTTATGCCACAGCAATTATCCAAACAATAAAAGTATGTATTGATTAAATAAGGACACGTCATACTTTTGATCAGTCTCTGCTTGTCCAAAATGTTGTCCCACTTCTTTACATTTGTCTAAAATTAAAGTGCAAGTTGCTGCATATTGCTAAAGTCAGTTAACCAGAGTGAAAAATCTGTTTCTGTGGTAACAAATTAACAACTCTAAAAGGTACAGGAACAAGATTCTTCACTTAAGAATAACACAGAAATTAGTGCTTCTGACTTAATGTTGTGGATATTATGAAGCTTTATGACTTTTTTTAAAAGGAATGCTTAAAGGTTTTATGTAGAAATTTTTTTTAAGTCTTAATGAACATTTTTTGTTGTGAGTGTGTTGTGTTTCTGTTTTACATTTAGAGTCGGACAGAGTGGAGAGTCCATCACTGTAGTAAAAATCAATGCGTTTAATCAACATTCATTAACCGTACATGGTTTTATACGCTCGTATCAGTACTCACCGGTGTAAAATTATACGAGTTATTAGTTAGAACAGTGTGTAGCTTTGCCTAATTACAACTCCAGGGTCTGCGGTTGTGATCCTGTCTGCACAGAGTTTCACATGTTCTTTTCATGTTTCCTTTGGGTAGACTGGTTTCCTCCTGCTGCATAAATACAGGCCAGGTGGTAAATTGGATATGCTAAATTTCTCTTCTTTGGATGTGTGTGTGTGTGTGTGTGTGTGTTATGTCCTGGAATGTGTGACTGGCATTCCATTCAGGAAGTTTTCCAAATCACTGCCAATTTTCATGGGATAGGATCCTGATCCAACTCGACCTTTCACTGATACATCAAGAAAAATGGATGCATGAATGCATATCCAGTCTAAATGTGGTATATTAAAAATAAATTTACTATACACATCAAATGATTAGATTCGGCTCAATGTTTGCCTGTGAAAGAAGAAGTCTGTTAAAGTGTACATAGTTTGCATAATTTCAACAAGCTCCAAAAATCGTTTGTCTTTTTACTTTTGTGATGTCAGAAATGACTGTTGGTCTAGAAGAAAAAGTTCTACAGAAAAGTATGTCTTGTGTGCAGGCAGTCCCATCACTCCTAATTACGCGGACAACACCACATCCAATGTGGCACCGTGGTGCACATGCTCAGCAAGTGGCAATCAGAAACAGCAATGCACAGAGTTTCTGGATTATTTCACCAACAACATCTGTCTCAGTAAGTCTCCCGTGCATCCTTTTGATTATTATACTCACTGAAGCCTGATATGTCTATATTACAATCACCAGTGATGCCACATGTGTCCAATGAGCTCATCTGAGTACTGCTGTAATCAATGATGTGAGCTTATGACTGTCCAGCGACTTGAACATGGTTACATTTATATGTACATCATCATCCGCTGATCAAAAATGACAGAAATACATTTTAATTGCTTTTTGTACTGGAAATATGCAGCTGCACTCTGGTTTCTCATCAATGCACTGATGTGAAAAATATACGCATTATAACAACAACCATATTGCATTCATAATTATGACAGAACAACCTTGGTGCAAGCTAGCGTTCGCTTTAAAATCTCAAGTGTGGGCACTGTAATGGCGTATTTGTTTAATGAGCTGCTACAGTGGAGGGACTGTTGCCCTTCTTTGCTTTCCGTTGCTGTGCCGAGAGACGTGATGACTGCCTTTGTTTAACAAATATGTCGACGAACATGTGTGCAGATTAGCAAAGATTATCTTTGAAGTGAATAGTTTTGAATGCTTCCAGTGAGACAAGAAGATCTGATATGTTAGGATGAGTTGCAGGTGAGCGAACAGTAGGCGTTAGGTCTGCTTTTAAAAAGCAAAAAAAAAAAAACTTTGTAAAGAAAAAACACTGGTCTACAGTATATTCATAACACATTATAAGTTTAGTAGGTAATAATTCCGTGTATAATTTTTCATGCACTCTAAAACTCATAAAGCTATAATTACACGTGCAATAAGTCATTCCAGAAACACCTCAGGCAATATGCACTGTACAATAACCGATGCATTCATTCAGGGTATGCTTAAGTGCATTTACAAGGAATTATGTAATTATTTATACAAAGGCACTACAGTTAATAGCAATGATTACTTTGTAATATAAAGTGTTAACAGTGTTATTATACATTACCAATCAAATGTTTGGACACACCTTCTAATTTAGTGGTCTTTCCAGATTTTGGGTGCTTTCTACCCTGTAAAACAATGCCGAAGCATCCACAGTATGTAATAACCTCCTTTGAACAGTAGATATTGAGATGTTTCTGCTACTTACGCTCTGTGCAGTAAATCCTTTATAACGGCTCTAATCTGAGGTGCTGTTTGTTAATTGGTGATTTCTGAGGCTGGTAACTCTAAATGAACTTCCCATCAGGTAAGTTTTGGTCTTTCCAGCCAGTTCCATTATGGTGCGTGATGCGTTTTGCAAATGCACTCGACAATACTGTTCTTACAAGAACTATTCCAGAAACGCTGACCTTCAAGTCTTAAAATAACAACTGACTGATAATCACATAATGCCATGTGTAAGTTCATAGTTTTGAAATCTTCAGTATTCTTCTAAAATGTAGAAAAGAAATCAGATTTTCAAAAAACTTTCGACTGTTACTATACAGTAAGTAGATGTTAATGAAAGTGGTACTGTGTGTACAGTATAACTGCCAATACCAATGAAACCCAGACCCACATTGCTAAGCATGGTATGTTTACATACGCAGTAACCTGACTTGATTTATTCCAATTAAAATCGGTTTCACTTCTAAGTGTTAGTTGGCTTAAGCTTATATGTAATATTACAACTTGAATATATTAACTTCCATCTTTTATTCCATAAGTGTAAGTGTACAGTAATTTCCCCTTCATACATACAGGTGTATGATGGGAAATCTCGAACGAGCAATGTTGGTGAGATACAGTAATTGGTGTACTCCTGGAGGTGTCCTGGAACACTTGAGCTCTCATAGGGCTCTCTTAAAACTCGTCACGTGTTCTACTTAATCCAGGAGAGAGTTGGCGAGATCGAGGGGAGCGTTGGTGAGAACTTCAGTTATGGGTCATTGGACACTCCTCACCTCTCCTCGTACCTGTACGAGCGTGTCACATTATCACCATTCACTAAACCACGAGATCAGAGTTCTCTTCAAATCTATACGCCCATTATATAGCACGGGATCGTGATTTTCTTGCCAAAATAGCTCATCAGGCTCCTGTACGTATGAAAGAGGCTTGAGGAATTAATGACACATGTAGTGTATTTATGATATCACTTATATTATATATGTAAGGATCCATAGACAATCACAGCACATTGAAGAGCTATTTTTAAGTAATCTTCATTATCTGTGGACTTAATATAAAAATAAAATTAGATTTCCTGTGTCTTTACTTAATGCTGTACTACATTTAGTGCCTTATTGCTACAGCAGAGCTACGCTAGTGACGTTAGAGCTCGTTTGAGAGTCCTTTTTATGATGCGTTTAATTAATATGTATAAAAAAATATTACAATTGCTTTATGAAAAAGCAGCAAAAAGTATGCACAAATTATTATTTAGATACAGTTTAATGCTACTACAATGAATGCTTGATAACGGAGGTGTCACTAATCACTTACAGATATAGCATTATCAAATGAGGCATTATTAGGTAATGATTTATGAATATGGCCTTTATAGAGAGTATAAGCAAGTCTTTGTTGTAATGTTGAGACGCAGTAGTTCCACATGAGCATGGTCACGGTCTACCAAATAACAAACACATGAAAAAATCAGCCCATCTGTCTTCAGTACCTCGTGTCCTCATGCATCATTCAGGCAGGAAGGCTTTCTTTCCCCTTCCTTTCATTCATGGAAATGTTCTTTGCTATAAATATTTTAAACAGAGCAAATGCATGCATTTGTCAATGTATCATGATGAGATGTATGAATCACTAGGGATGTTTCGCTTGCTCTCACTCTCTGCTTCTTACTCTGATCTCTCTCTCTCTCTCTCTCTTTTTTAACTCAGCACCTCTCATTTCTGTGTTTCTCTTCTTGTTTTGTAATAGTGTGTCATGATCAGAGACAAGGCAAATGGCCAGGATCCATTGTGGACAGTGTCTGAGGAATGCTTTTTTCCCCTCTTAGTCCCTCTCAGACTCACCAGCAGGCACTTCCCGTACTAATGTCCACCTCTCTTCCTGTCTTTACTGTCACTCTCACACATACTCATAGCAGACCTGCCTGTTTTTTTTTACTTTTTTTTTTTTTTCGAATTATAAACCATGATTCATCTCTAATATTGATGCCGCGAGCCTGTTCAAACAGAGATGTCTCATGCAAACGAACTCTCCTGCTCCTCTCTGAAATGAGGGACGTGTGCGGAGGAGTTTGTGGATCCTGAGAGCCATTTAGCTGAGCCACTTGTGAGGGAGTTAATGAGAGGAAGTGGAGAGGCAGGTGCAGCTCAGGGACCTCTGAGGAATACTGAGTGCTCGCCTTGCCCATTCGAGGCGGCCCGTCTAGCTGCCTCTCTTACCGCTCTGAATTCAAATATCTACCATGTAAAAGAACTAAAGTGTGAGTCAGGACATTACAGGGCTGTCTGCTGTTCTAAATCCAAATAGTCTCTAACTCTTGACCTGTTGTCTGTGTGTGTGTGTGTTTGTTTCTATGAACAGACAATGCTCTTCTGATGTTTGGGAATGGGATGGACCAGACACCTACTCCAAGCCAAACAAATCGTCGAATCCCTGTGACAGACAGAGACGCACGAAACACTTCTTCTGGCTTTGTCTCCATGGATACAGAAGAGAACATTGCGAGCCCAACCATTTCCACACAGGTGAAGGTTATGGAATGGAGGGGAGAGAAGACGGCACTTTGCTGCCTCTCTCATCTTGGCTTGTCCCCAAAGCAAAAGAGCACCTTTCAATTCTATAGATTCAGACATGCTGCGTATTGTGAAGGCTCGAAATTACACACAAACAACTTTAGTGGTGAAATTAAAGTTTGCTGTTCCGACAGTATGGGCACTAAAGCACTTTAGTGAAATGAATGCCAGCTTAGACCAGGTAAAAGTTCACGATACTATTTAATAATTCATACGTAACAATACAGGATCCCAGTACATATGTTAATAGGAGTTGAATATTAACTTTGCATTAGTTGCTGCTGAATCTCCCCTGCAGGGCGGCACGGTAGTGTAGTGGTTAGCACTGTCGCCTTGCACCTCCCGGGTCTGGGTTCGATTCCCGTCCCTATGTGCATGGAGTTTGCATGTTCCCCCTGTGCTTGGTGGGTTTCCTCCGGGTACTCCGGTTTCCTCCCACAGTCCAAAGACATGCAGATTAGACTAATTGGCACTCCCAAATTGCCTATAGTGTTTGATTGGCCTCATGCCCTAAGTCTCCTGGGATAGGCTCCAGGCCCCCCACGACCCTGCCGAATACAGGATATCACAGTATTGGCGATGAGTGAGAGAGTGAGTGAGGTCCCCTACATATGAACATGCATTTGCACACAGAAACAAGTATAAAAGCAGCGGTATATATATAGATAGATAGATGCTACAGTAATTATAATACTTAAACTACTTTTTGCTCAAGACTAAAGACTTAAGTTTATTACAGCAAAGGTAATAAAACTCTTGTGTACTAAGTAATTAACTATGTTCTTAGTATTTTATTGAAATAAGGTAGCTGTTGAGGAAAAACTAGTAATTTAGTCCTTATTTAGTTACAGAACTACGAGTTGTTGAACAGTTTTGATTCAATAACTAGGTCAATAAAGCATTACCTAATAATCTTATAGCAGTAGTACATAGACATAGTAATTAATATTTATATATCTAGAAAAATATGACTGGAGATAATATAACTTATGAAAAGATGAAAAACAGGTAATGCATATTCTAATCTTAAATTGTATTTTAACATAAAAGTATTGCATTTTTCTTTTGCACAACTTGTTTGTAAAATTAGTGGCACCCCATCTGTATAACATTATAGCAGAGATTCTGCCTGTAATATACAGTATATATCTTAATAGTTAGTTTTTAAGCTTTTTTTTTTTACATACTCCGGTTTGTGTCCTCTTCAATTCCGGCCACAGCAAGTTTACGTCTGTAGACTCAAATATTTGCAACCAGTCCTATGTTGTAGTCATTATCTTGTTGACAAAGGCACCCCAGTTTGTGGTAAAGTATCCTGGTACTTAGCAGAAATAGTGATGCTATCAATCTTCACGAAAGCTCCTGCACCATTAACCACAAAACAGCTCTAATAATCAATGACTTACCCGTATATTAAATGAAGAACTATGCTCATGGGTGTAATTTATGTCAATTTTTAACACTTCTGGACTGAATTTATTAACACATTTGCTTGATTGTGTGTTAACCGTGACCCTGATTATGTTTCATTGTCTCGTTTTTGCTTATTCGTTCATTATTCATCAGTAACCATCACTTAGTTGATTATAGAACAAAGTTCAGGAAAACTAGGTGCACTGGGAAAACTTACCTCAGATCAGATACTATTCCATCACACAGCTTCTCCTCCTTATGTATTTTTAAATATTACTATTTATAACCTACTTGGGTTGACAAAACCTGTTTTTTCTGTTGAAAACTGCATTGGATCATATGTACTGTACAATACACCCCCCTTTTTTACTGCATCATTTAATGGGTCGTCACTAATCTTGTTGAATATGTTTGTCGCTGGAGTGAAATATTTGATTTATTGTGCATACTCGTTCATTTCCAGTCATTTTATGTTCAATCAATTTTTCCTCTCATCTCTCTTCTTTTCTCTATTTCTCTACAATCATTACTTACACCACTCAAAAAAAACCTTACCAATCAAATTATCGCTGTTATACAGTATGAGCACCTGATCTGTCTTTTAAATCCTATAAGCCTTCACATTTTAGGCATTATTTAATTTTGCTTTCTCTAGCAAAGTACAGCGATAATAAGCTATTAAAGTATTTAAGTGAATAATAGGTAGTTATGGGCCTCAGTAAACATTCTATAATCGATCATTAGGTTGAGTAAAGAAATCGATGATCAGGAAATTATTGACATAACCACACCGTATGATGCTTCTTGCACTCGTTGTGTTTCCTAAAAAACAATTTCCACTAACATTTACTATTACTAAACTCCAAATATATACCAAATTTACCAAATGTATAAACATTAGAAACATGACACAGCTATCAAACCAATAGTACTGTACGTTGTCATTGTAGACCAATTAGTATTTATCATTGTATGCATGCTGCCTGTGACAGATTTTAAATTCATCTTCAATTCAATTCAATTTTATTTGTATAGCGCTTTTAACACTTGTCATTGTTGCAAAGCAGCTTTACACAATCAAAAGAATTATTTAATTTTGTATGGAATGTGAATGTGTATGAATTAAAATGAGATACAGATAGTCCCTTCATAGATGGGCACTGGTGGCTCAGTGGTAGGTGTTTCGCCTGTACGATTCCCAGCCAGTGCCCAAACCCCCCAGCCACTGGACACAGTGCCGGTCCCAAGCACGGATAAAATGGGAGGGTTGCGTCAGGAAGGGCATCCGACGTAAAACCTGTGCCAAGTTGTTGTGCGGACTGGATACTCCGCTGTGGCGACCCCTTGCCGGGATCAGTCAAAAGACCAACAACAACAGATAGTCCCTTCATGTTGATCTTTTCCTTCATTGGTGGTTTACTTGTAAAATTTCCCCTAAAACCAAAGTCCACTCATATCCGGGAGAGGAATTTTTTCAGGAAAATCGTATATAACAAGACACCTTGACATTCATCATCCAGCATTTTACACAACTGTGTTGTGAGCATACACAGTTATCGCCATTATACACACATGCATGCTCTGTCTTTATGTGTTTTTCTGCTGCACAGCAGTTGCCTGGGTGCTCAATAGAATTGCATTTTTCAAATAAAATCATTTTTCATAATCAATCGATTAAAATGCACGAAAAAATTAACTGATCATCAACATTTTACATATTATTACAGATCAATTTAAACATTCACGACTGAGTAAGCAATCAGTAAGCCTGACATACTGTAGGAAATGCCAGCAACATATTGAGGTGTATTTGTAATACTGAGATAGTAGCTAATTTGTCTTTTCTGCTTTATTTGTTTTTAGGACACCGAAAGGGAGAGACTTTGGGGCGACTCCACAATTCCCTTCAACACACACCGTAACCATGGCCAGAAGTCTACTCGTGTGTGTTTGCCAGTACTCACCTGTCTGCTGCTCATCCTTCTGCTGAGCTCTAATCAGTAATGTTCTTGTGTGGAACAGACAGAGTCTGGGCCAAGGGACCAACTGCAATGTTATTTTTTTTAATCAAAACTGTGGAGAAAAAAAAAATCACCAACAGCCCTCCATCTTTCATTGTGCTATCTGTGTATTTCTGTGGAACGGTCGGATTCGGCGGGAAGATTTATTAATGGACCTGACACCTGATGAATGGTTAATCTAATTGGAAATTCCTTGTACATATGTACATATCATTATGCAGAGTCGATATCAGAGTTTATTGTTTGTGAATAATTTCAGCTCCAAGACCTACATTTTCTAGGGACATTTATGAGTGTGGTGCCTGCAGCGTTTGATAACCAAATTAATGTGCAATGCTCTAAACTAGGCTGAAATGTGTGGAGGGGAGAATCAAAGCCTCATGTTTCTTTTCTATAGCTCCTCATGCATCACTTCAAGTGTTCAGAGGCGCCTGTGGAGGAAACAGGGATTTAATATCATTTTGTTCAAGTTGACTGAGAACGAAGACTAGGGCTGCCTCTGATCAATATTCGGACTGCAAAGCCTTTGTGTGGAGCTAAACAAAAGGCCTGTCGACGTTTGAACTGAAATTTTGGATATATCCGATTCTAGATCATTCCAAGGTATTACGTGTGTGTGTGTGTGTTCAGGAACGTAAAGCGCTTTCTCTTTGCCTGACTGAAGAACAAATATAAACCAAACATTTGTGATATCTGTTGCTTTAGTCTTGTGCAAGCACAATGGACCTTTTGAGACAAAAACATCGGACAGTTCTACAATGTTATATACCTTCGAGTTTACACACTCAAATCCTGTATAGTTTAATGTCTTATTTCTTTGACATAACTGACGAAAATCCGAGGCTTCAAATAAATTGTGTAAAACTAAAGAAAACACGAAAACTGTTCAGGAGCACAGTAACGCAAGCAGCGCGAAATCAATGGAGCACATTTTCAGTGTACTGAAATAACACAGGTAAAGTCGTTATCCACAAGCAGTATTTATATGTTCTAATTGCTATAATGCATTTGAGGAAATCAGCTTTGATTTGTATTTGGTGTGGATCGCTCTCTCACGGCTATATCTTTGGGCAATATTCAGAGTTGAGATTTGAATTATGATAAGGAGTATGTCAGCATTGATATTTTTGACGTAACTAAAAACTTGGATACTTCATGGGAGTTACACACTTGTTCTAAAACATCATGCTAGAAGCAGTATTATGTCCAAAGCCAAATTGTAATATTGAAATTATGGAAAGTCAAAGCTATGAATAAGTAACTATATAAATAAGCATATTATCATAGCAATATCATA
>JAQMYL010000012.1:10196060-10207638 GCA_030014365.1 Clarias pachynema | reverse complement strand
CATAACAGTAAATGCTTAAAAGATGAATAAATGCTTAGTGCTTAACTGATGAATAGAATAAGATAGAATAAATTTAAATAAAACAAATAAACACGACAACAAATTCATAACTAATACGATATGGCTCTTACACTTATTTTAACTGTTACACCTTATGAACTGTACCACAATTAAATGTATAATTATTGTTTTTAGCTGTCTGAACTGCATATTATTTATAATATAAATATATACTGCATACAATTTTTAACCTTTTACACCTGCATCTGTCCTTTAGCCATAAATAACAACAGAAAAAACAGAAATGAATAACAGCACATTATCACCATTGTTTAGCTGACATCATAGCAAATCTATTTAGATATAATTTATGATAATAGGACATATACTTCCAGTAAAATTGTTAAAAGTCTTTTGGCAGCATACAAAATGTTTGTGTTCAACACACGCTAGTGTGCATGAGCGATAATAGGCAAGTTGTTGTTATAATATTTGTATTTGGTTCATTTTGCATGTTAACTGCCAATAGACCCTCTTATCCTGGTATCCCGCCAAGTCCCTCTTTATTACAGAATTCTCTCAATACATTGCATTTTATTACACATTATTTAGTTATTGGGGATCACTAAATATTCACAGTTCTGTAGCCAATATTTAGGAAACTATAGGAATTATACTCACAAATAGCTAGTAATCCTCAAAGTCCTTGTACACGTTGTTCACGCGTGGAAAGTGGTGATACTTCCTGACATGCACTCACATATTCACAGCATTGGTCAGCCAGTAGAGCGGACACAGAGAAGTGTCGCCGCCTATCAGGGAGAATAGGAGCAACGCAGGCGAAATTGCAGGCGAAACAGAAACCATTATCAACGGTGGGCCAACGGCAGTATCCACTGAGTTAGATGTATAGTTCTTTCAATGTTATTTATGCACTAGATTGGTAACAAACCCTCATTTGAGATCCTGATGGGATGCCATCATTGAGAGAGCCTGCTGCACAGAGCAAAAGCAATATAATTTAAATTCCAATTTCCAACCTTGCCATTATCTACTGAACCAACATTGTGCCAACCACTGATGCCAACGTTGGCCCAATGTATGCACTGCCATTGGCCCAACATTGGCCAGACGTTGGAGCACTGACGAAAGGTTACCAAAGTTTTTTTCCGACATTGGGCCAACAAAGAGGGAAATCTGGGATATTTCTAACTATATATATATATTTAAATATATATATATATATAGTTTTTTTTTTTTTTTTTTTTTTTTTTTTTAAATGTCAGATAATAATGTCAGAATTTAAATAGCTATTGCTGTACATTTGCACATTTAGTTTTTATAATTTTTTTGTTATTGTGTTATTGACGTATTTTATTTTCATTTTCAAAAACTTGTGAAGGTCTGTGGTTCTAAACACTGTGTATCTGCAGACTTTAATCTTCTTTTGGTTTTTAACCTGACATTTGTTTTGGACCCAGATAATTGTATTTGGTTCATTTTGCATGTTAACTGCCAATAGACCCTCTTACCCTGGTGTCCTGCCAAGTCCCTCTTTATTACAGAATTCATGGGGTGCAGCTGAGTCTGGCTTCCTTCAAGTGGCACTGGCAGAATAATGTGCAGTGGTAAAGAAGAAGATAGAAATGCTGAATTAATGAGGTTGTGCTTGATGTACTGTACGCAATGCATGTGGTAAATAGAAAGCATAACCTCTTGGTTGCCTTCAGGTCCTTTTTTGTTTTATTAAGGAATTAAATATTAGAACATAAAAATAAAAATAAAGATATAAGAAAAAGATTTTAAATAAGTTAAAAGTTAATAAAGAAATATGCTTATAATGTAAATTTAGCTTTCGAAAAAAAAAAAAACATTATTCTCCAAACAGAAACAGTAAATCAACTTGGATAAACACACACCAGTTATAGATATTCTGTATACATGTAGCACCTGGAGGAATGCTGTTTCATTTCATAGTGAACTGTACCAGCTGTATAAGGTTCAAATAACTACAAAGAAACTTGATGATTTAACTTGACTTGACTTGACACCTGCTTCATACACACTACACCAAGATGACTTGTACACCTGCTTTGCAAGTTCATTGCATTAAAAATTGTTCAAGTTCAAGTAAAAGTTTATATCGCATATGGTGGGTGTGATGGGTGTGTCTGTGTAGCAAAGGATCACATCAGACACTGCACCCAGGTAAAATGACTGAAACCAGAAGCTTATGTCTGGAAAAACAAATGTTGCCTAATCTATGACATACAGTACGAATGGTAAAGTCAGAATAAAAGTGTCAACAGATAATTTTTTTTAACAACTAACAACATCTATAGTAAATAAATAGAAGAGAAATCCAATCAAATCACTGTTTGGTGTGACCACCCTTTGACTGCAAAACCAGAATTGCCATCAGTTCTTCAAGGTACACTTGCACACAGGTTTTGAAGGAACTCGGCAGGTAGGTTGTTCCAAACATTCATAGATTTTTGGGGTCATTGTCCTGCAGCAGAATAATAAGAATAAGAATTTGGTTCCAATCAGATAACTCTCGTACAGTATTGAATAATAATTAATCTGCCTGTATTTATCACCGCTAATCCTGACCAAATCTCCAACTATATTTGCAGAAATTTGCACCCTCAAACTTGCAAGGCATCTCCACCATGATTCATTGTTCCCTGCAGGCACAAATTATTGTACTGCTCTCCAGTCCTTTGGCAAACAACCTGCCTCTCGCTATAGCCAAATATTTCACAATTTGACTCATCAGTCCAAAGCACCTGCTGTCATTTTTCTGCACCCCTGTTCCTATGTTTTTGTGTATAGTTGGGTTGTGCAGCCTTCTTTCCACATCAGAGGTACAGTATGGCTTTTGGACAGCAATTCGTCCATGAAGACCACTTCTGGCCAGACTTGTCTAAACAATAGATGGGTGTACCTGGGTCCCACTGGTTTTCACCAGGTTTTTCTCGCTGATGGCACTGCTGGTGAGCATGATGTCGAACTAAGTTTCCTTGGCCGACCACTGCGTTTACTGTCCTCAACATTGTCTGCTTTGAAATTGTTGCCCGGAAGAGACCTTGCTGATGCAACTAGTGTAACTACCTTTTTTTTTATTTTTTTTATTGTGCCCAGTCTTGCCATGGTGTCTTCCACAACCTCACCTTAGTAGCAGAATTTGGCTGTTCTTTACCAGTTTTAACTCTCCTACAAAACCAAACTCTTCTACTAAGCTGAGGTTTTAGAAGACAGTTTCATTTCACAGATTATACACTGTAGTAGCAGAGTGTGGCTGTTCCTTACCCAGTTTAAGACAGCTATTTCTGTGTTAGTCAATGACTGTATTATAAAATTGATGATTATTAGCATCTGCTTGGTATAATTGGTTATTATCGACTTTGTGTAAAAATTTATACTGGTTTGAGGCCAAAGTGTGGTCACACCAAATGTTGATTTGATTTAGATTTTGTAAATTGATATTAATTAATACATTTGTTTTATTTATTTATTTATTATTTTTATGACAAAAACATAAATACAGTTAATTCAACACTGGGTACTTTGTACATTCAACCCTTAGGAACCCTTCTCAATAACTGCATCCTTATACCCTGACCTCTAAAAATGTCTTGATCCTTATACATTTCCACACATTGTACTATACATCTTTTGTAACCAGCTGGGTTTTCTATTTTTGTCATTTGGTTTTAGTTTTAGACTTTCCTGTGTCTTATTCTTTGATGTTGTTTTTTTATTGCTCCTGTTCTTGATTTAAAAAAAAAAAAGTCTTTATAATAAGATAAGATTCAATTATTTCTCACATGTACCTTGCAGCACAATAGAAGGGTGTTTTTTCATGTACTTCAGTTAGGAAGCTTGGGTCAGTGTGCAGGGTCAGCAAGGATGCAGCTCACATGGAGCAGATAAGGTTAAGGGCCTTGCTCAAAGGCCCAAGAGTGTCAGCTTGGAAGTGCTGGGTCTTGAACCCCCAACCTTCCAATCTGTAACCCAGAGCCTTAACCATATTATCCCTTTTCAGTTTATCTTTGTGGCAGAAGAATCGCTCAAAGGATAGCATTGCTGCCTCAAAGACAGGTCAATTACTGTCTGTGCAGAGTTTCATATGTTCTCCTTATATCCACCGGGGTTTTTTCTGAGTTTGCTGGTTTCTTCCCAGGTGGATTAGTTATATTAAATAGGACAGTCTCTGGATGAAACACAACCCTGCTGTAAATAGGGTGGTTAATAATGTAGAATAAATGAATAAATGATTAAGTTTATTAAAATCTTTCTATCAACACCCCCATATTTTTGTGTACTTACCTGTCCCTTATGTCTGTAATGCCAGATGTGTGATAGGCTGACTCAAATATCAGTGACACAGGTTGTGTGTCTTACCCCATTTCCTGTGGGAAGAGGCCACACACCCTGGGAACAGCACAAAATATGCTACTCATGACTGATTGGAGGGTATTAAGCATTCCATTTAACTCTATTTCAAAATGTGGACAAAATGAAAATGAGAAAAATGACAGCCTTGTGCATTGAATCAGAATGTATTTATTTATTTGTTTTTAAAAAATATTTATGCATGACTTTATTTTTTGCAATGCCATGACCTCACCAAAGAAAGCGTGACTAATTTTGTCTTTGTGTTCTTTGGATTTGTAATTGTTCCTAAAACTGAAGAGCACAGAAAATAGAAAATTAAAGTTCAGTCATTATCATATGTGTTTGATGTTTATAGTTCGAACTTTGCACTAATGTTCTTTGGTCCTTGCACACCATATTAGATTAAATTTAGTACTTGAATCCTGTAGCAATTTGAGCTGAGGAGATATTGGTTTTCTCTGGTGTCTGCTATATGCGGGTGGTATTTTCAAACCCATTTTAATGTTTTCTGTTTGTACGCCGTGCCCCTCATTCCACTGTGGAAGATTCATTCTCCATGGCTGACGTCCTCTCCACTCCCTCCCATGTCATTAAGTAAATAGTTATTTTTCTCCCGATAAGCTCCGTGCTCTGTTCTTCCGTGAACTGTGCACAGTGTGTAAAAGCCACTTTTCCTGTGGATAACGGTGTTTACAAACACATCCTGCACGGTAATTGTGTAATACCTTATTTCTTTTTAATGCTACTCTCTTCCTCCTTTAAACTAGCCCAAGGTCAGATATACTGTCGTGTTTAATAAATGAGGAAATAAGCTAACACAAATCAATACTTAAGTTAAACAGAAGCACGAAACGGGCAAAGCAAACATTAACGTTCAGGCAGAAAAGGATATTTCACAGATGGTGTTGGCTTAGCCTATAGAAGAAGGGTGCTGAGCAGGAGCTGAAGAGCCTTCCCCATTACATAACCAGCTAATTAGAATGCACTTGGTTGCCAGGTTGAACAAACAGAAATGAGGGATGTCAACAGCAACCTTGATGAGCCTAAAGCCTTCTGCAGCCTGAATGCTTAACGGGATATGGGAACTTTTTTTATAAGCTTTTTTGATCCTTATTTGACCATGAGGCCCAGACTTAAAACAAAGAGAGACCATTTCACAGCAAAGTGATGCTCTTATCTTACAAGTAATTCAGGACTCATATTATTATACAGTATGTCATTTATGCAGATCCGGAGATGGAAGTCAACTAAGTACATTTATTTTGTTACTGTACTTAAGTACTCAAGTAGTTTTATTAGTGAAATATTTTCACTTTTACTCCACTATATTCTACAATAAATGTCTGTACTTTTTACTTCACTACATTTGCACATGGCACTTCGTTACATAACCACAGTGGTGTTCAGCATTTGAAGCGCTAATAAACATGCTGACTGTTATATGTGACTTTATAATAAGTCAATTTAAAGTTGCATACTTTGATTTTTTATGCAAGTAGAAATGTAAATGGAGGATTTCTACTTTGACTTGAGATATCTTATCTGGGACATCTTTATATTTACACAAGCACAGGATGTGTGCACTTTGTCCACCACTGTGCAGATCACCCTACAGCTTAGAAAAATATTGTACGTTTATTACCCTGTGAGCTAAGTCAATAGTTTGATTGTTTAACCGTAAATTTTTGTTCAGTACTTACTAATGGATGCATGATTCCATAAAATAGCCATTTTTTGATTTTTTAAAAACCTAGCTAACAATTTGGCAAAACTAAATTAAATAAACATTTTATTTGTCACGTACACAACCATACACAGTATGATATGCAGTGAAATGCTTAACTGACTATTTGGGATATACAAAAAAAAAGATAAGATAGATTAAGAAGATTTTTCTGCAATACGAGAAGAGAAAAATTTCACTAAGAAAAGATTGTAAAATTTAAGATCTACAAATGTACAGATCAAATAAAATTAAAATAGAAATATATAAAATATATAAATCGTACATAGCGTGCAATATGCAACGTGCAATATAGAAGGGTATAAGAGGGTAACGATATGACGTGTAGGTATGATGAATGTAATGTGTAGATAGGATAATTATATTGTTAACAGTCAGTCTTTCTGGAAGCTCTGAGAACACATCTATATAACATTTAAATTAATTCCAACATACTTGCAACATATTTAGTTGAAGAAATGCTTATAATATTATTGTTAATGTTGTGTAAAAAATGTTTGAATAACTTTGTGAAGTCATGAAGGAAAAAAAGCTGAGCTGTTACAGGAAAAGGATCACCAATGGAGTGCTGAGGTATGAGTTTTTCAAAATTAGAAAGTCTTCAAGAAGAACGGTGTTGCAGTTTCTTGGTAAGAGGGCAAGTTACATTTTTGTTTTATTAACTTCAAGACAGAGGGAAAAATAGAGGTCAGTGAGGGAACGACTGTGTGAAATGGTTATAACATAAGTGACAACAGAAAATATCTTGGCATATGGTTTTTCACAACTTTATAAAGGGATCCAAATACAAATATCTACAAATGTGAGAACTGGGACATTCCTGTGGTATAAAAAAAAAAAAAAGAATAAAAAAACTGTGGTGCGCTGTTATTGAAAAATAATCAACTTCGGGTGGTAAGAATAATTTGAACCTTGAACCTCTTTACCTCTGGATTGTGGATACTGGAGAATCTTTTTTGAAATATAAAATTAGATTAGATTTGATTAGATTAAAATTTTATTGTGATATAAATATACAAAGCCAATGCAAAATAAATGTACAAAGCCAAGGAAATACAGTAAGCATCTAACCAGAAATATTTATTTACAATAAATATTAAATAAAGATATACAGCTATATGATAATTTGTACAGGGTTATGGATGTCTCATGTACAGGAGGTGCTGGAGGCATTATGAATAGGATGTGTGTGATATATACTGGGTGGCACGGTGGTGTGGTGGTTAGCACTGTCGCCTTGCACTTCCAGGGTCCGGGTTCGATTTCTGGCCAGGTTCGATTCCCGTCTCTGTGTGCATGGAGTTTGCATGTTTTCCCTATGCTTGGTGGGTTTCCTCCGGGTACTCCCACAGTCCAAAGACCTGCAGATTAGGCTAACTGGTGTTTCCAAATTGCCCATACTATGTGAATCAATGTGTATGTGTGTGTGTCCTGCGATGGATTGGCACCCTGTCCATGATGTACCCTGCCTCGTGCCCTAAGCCTTCTGGGATTGGCTCCAGGCTCCCCATGACCCTGAATACAGGATAAAGCGGTATAGACGATGAGTGAGCGAGTGAGTTATACAGTATATACTGTATGTTTATACACAATGTGCAGTGATGTAGGAATAGTAGAATATAACATACTGAATAGGATACTCAAATGTTCAAATATAAATATAATATACGGTCCGTAGCATCCTTAAGGACTTGTGCCTCAAGGATACCACGCAGGTCATCACCTGCTTGAACAGATGCCCTCAGTCAGACGTTACAGAACTATTGAAGCACAAACCAACTGCCTGGAAATCATTATATATATTTGAGCAGCATTAATAATAAGTGCAATATTAGACCAGTTTTAATAGTTATAAGACTTTTGTTATATGACTTTTATATTGAGTAACATCAATTTTTCTGGCCACAGGGAACAAGCTATTTCAAAGTCTGTTTTTTCAGGCACTGAGGCACTGGTAGCACCTTCCTGATGGGAGGAGGGTAAATAGTCCATGATTGGGGTGAGAGGCATCATTGATAATGCCTTTCTCCCTCTGTAGGCAAGGCTTCTTGTAAATGTTCCCAGTGGTGGGTAGCTGAGTGCCAGTGATTCACTGGGCAGTTTTCACCACCCGCTGAAGGGCTGTTCAGTCTGTTGCAGTTCAGTTGCCATACCACACTGAGATGCGACTTGTGATGGTGCGCTCAAGGGTACAGTAATAAAAGTTCACAAGAATCTTGGAGCACAGGTGGGCTTTTGTCAGTCTTCTCAAAAAATAACGATGCCGTTGTGCCTTTTATAACAGAATGGAGTTCAGGTACCAGGTGAGATCCTCAGAGACATGGACTTTGAGGAACTTATTGCTTGGTACATGCTTAACAGCAGATCCATACATGTGACTCAGAGCATGAGTATGATTCTCAGCACGTCTGAATCCAGAATTACTTCCTTTGTTTTTCTGGTATTGAGTTCCAGGTTATTGTCCCATGTCACCATGCCACTAGTTGCTGGATGTCCAGCCTATAAGATGTCTCATCCTTACGTCTGATAAGGCATGTCACAGCGCTGGCATTTGCAAACCTGATAATGCTGTTGGGAGCATGCAAAGATACACAGTTGTGAGTGAAGTGGGAGTCTATGAGAAGGGAAAATACACCTCACTGGGGAACTAAGACGAGGAGAAGGTGAGCTTGTCCAGTCTGACAGACTGTGGTGTGTTTGTAAGAAAATCCAAGGTTAAATAAATCTCCTCACAGCAAAAAATATATCGCTATATAAACAATTCCACATTTCGATTTCTGTTTATGTGACATATCTGCCATAAATATCCCAATTTGTCATGTGGCTGAAAAACCAGAAAGTCTTGGTCCTGAAAAATTCACTTAACCAATACAAAGCACTGACATCTAAATCTCTTTTTCATAATTGTTAAACACTTGACTGCTTACAGAAAAAAATCAACAATAATGCTTTTTATTGTTTTGTTTTTTTTTAATATCAAATAACATTTGTCATTCAATTCCCCACACCAGTTTGCATGTTTTCCCTATGCTTGGTGGGTTTCCTCCGGGTGCTCTGGTTTCCTCCCACAGTCCAAAGATATGCAGGTTAGGCTAACTGGTGTTTCCAAATTGCCCATAGTATGTGACTGAGTGTGTATGTGTGTGTGTGCCCTGCGATGGATCGGCACCCTGTCAATGATGTACCCTACCTCGTGCCCTAAGCCTTCTGAGATAGGCTCCAGGCCCCCCCACGACCCTGAATACAGGATAAAAATACTCCGTAGCATCCTTAAGGACTTGTGCCTCAAGGATACCATGCAGGTCATCACCTGCTTGAACTGATGCCCTCAGTCAGACGTTACAGAACTATTGAAGCACAAACCAACTGCCTGGAAAGCATGATATATATTTGAGCAGCATTAATAATAAGTGCAATATTAGACCAGTTTTAATAGTTATAAGACTTTTGTTATATGACTTTTATATTGAGTAACATCAATTTTTCAATTTTTTCAGACCTTGTGCAGTTGGTACTATAGTAATGTTGCATATAGTAAATTAATCAGCGTCTTATGACCAAAACTTAGGAATTCAACAGCGCTGTCGAATAATTGTCAATAAGACATGAAGGGATTGTAAGCCACTTGTTTTTCATAGTTAAACACACCAGAAACATATGTTGACCGGAGCTCCAACCACGTTGTAAAATGGGAATAAATACAATGGTCACCACTGGCCTCCATGGTCCCTATAGTTGGACTACAGAGCTTTTTAGATGAATAGATGGATGGATGATACATACTGTATATACTGTATTGGTGTGTGTTTTGACTTGACCTGAATAGAAAATAAAGACTAAGCAGTATTAATATATTTAAGGCCGTACGATGAAGCAGAGATTTGAAACATCTTGCAACTATCTGTAAGTTTGGTTATAACATTTCAGACTTGCTGTGCCTCACATCTCACTGAATAACTGGCACAGGTTTGGCATCTGTGTTGACTGGAGCGAAGAGAACGCTGTCTGCAGGGAGATCCACCGCATGGCCATTGAGGCAAGGGATTAGCTGTTGACTGGCACATTTCCCCTTTTTCTCTTTCTTGTTTAGCTTTTTTTCTGTCTGGGATTGTGATGTAATATTGCTGAAGCATATTTACATTGTAATGGTTCCAACTGTATATCTATCATCACTCGTCGATCATCTCTGAGCGGCCAGCCAGACCTTGGGCTAAAACAGACAGGAGTCCTGATCAAGCATTTCCTGAGACACAGAGCATGTCATCTTTCCAAACTCCGCCTGAACCAGCAATGACATTCTGTCAGCTGCGTGTTGATGTATAGGGTTGCTGTTGGCACACACTTTGTCAGTGGACAGCAAAAACATGGAGACTTCTCTGATATTAACATCCAATCTCTTGATCTACTTTCATTTGTTAAATATTTCTGCAGGAGTTGACCTTAGGAGGGGACGTGAGATGAAAGTTTTAGTAGCTCGCTGCTAGAGAGCGAGGGACGAGTGGAGAGAAATATATTACCTGTGAACTGCACTGAACCTTTAACTGTGGCTTGCAATCAGACCTTGTGCAAAGGCAATCATCGTAGTTCTTCAGACGCAATCAGAGAGAGTTATTAGTTGTTATCAGTCTAATAGGTATTCTTATAAAAATGCTGACTGTGATACCAACCAGAGAGTTTTTCTTTTCTTTATATTTTTCCTTTTAGTACTGGTATTCTCATCAAGGTTCAGAAACTTCAACTTTAGTCAAATTGGATTTAGACACAGATGAGCACACTAAATCGCATTCGCTAATAGAGATAAGCTCATTATGTCCATTTGCTAATGAAATGAGTTGCTGAGATGAAGAGGTTGAGGAGGAGGAGAAAAGGAACAATGGGACATATGCAACAATTTTCATGAGTCACATTTACATTTAAGTCTCTCTCTCTCTCTCTCTCTCTCTCTCTCTCTCTCTGTGCGACAGAGAGAGCATTTTCTAATAAGCCAGTTTTTTGTAGACATACTACCCCCTACTGCTCATCAAAGTTACTGCATTACCATTCATTCATTCATTCATTCATTCATTCATTCATCCATGCATTCATTCATTCATTGCATACACTTCTTATTTGATTTGTTTTTTATATAGTTACTGTATTTCTGTTTATATAGAATAGTTGCAGCCAACAGCTTAATAGTGTTGCCCATAGTTTAATGTCATATCTTTCATCATTTCCTAAAGCACATATGTTTAAACCTGCTCAGGACTCAATAGCCTATTAAACTAAGAGCAGTTGCATAACTTGTCTCCTTGACACTGGAAACTATAACTCTGATATGCCGTGCACCATCTGCTCATCTGTCTGAAAAACAGCATTAAATCCCATATTTATATTGCCCTTGACAAACTGACAGAGAACCAGCAAAAAAATAAATAAATAAATAAAATTTAA
>JAQMYL010000012.1:10082762-10093379 GCA_030014365.1 Clarias pachynema | reverse complement strand
TCTCCACATCATTGCATTCAGTTTTTATTCACAATTTGTTTAGTGTCCCAACTTTTTTGGAATCCGGTTTGTAAATACATCAAACATTCTATGTGAGTACATACATTTAATTTTATATTTGCCCTACTGGCATACTTTAATTGATTTGCATTCTACGTGTCCCTGAAGCATTGTATGTTCGCTGTGCTGGGGCCCAGCAGGAAACACATTCTGGGGGGTCAGCAACTGCCAGGGGGTTGTGATACTTCCCTATTCAAGGGATTTGTGCTGATCTACACCATTTGAGTGATTTGAGTGAAGATGTGAAACTGCTTCTCTCTTTTGCCAGAAAGTTTCTTTGCAGATTTGCACAATCTGAGTTGTAGACATGAAACCATTTCTTTCCTTAGTTACTGATGTCGTGAACTGTCTCTTCCTCGTTCACCGGCTGAGGTGGCCTGCTAGTCCCTACAGGTAACAGGGTTAGATGCTATGTTTATGAAATGTATTATTATTTTATGATGTGTTTATGGTTACATAAAGCTGACACCGGTTTAAAGTGATGACTGAAGCCTAATAAAACCTGATTTAATTTTTTTTATTAAACTTATTTAAAAATTATTAGTGTGTGTATAGTGTATAAGTTTTTCGGGTGATTAGATATTTATTTAATATTTATGGAAGACATCTTAAATATAAGTGCATTGTAACAGTCAGAAGGTTTTCTTATACAGAAACATCTCCAGGATATCATTCTGTGCACTCTCAGGCTTCTCAATAAATTGACTAGCTGCATGTTTTTGTAGACAAATACAGAAAAAAGAAAGAGAATCTGTTGAAGAGACATTTGTTATAATGTTGGATAATGAACAACATCAAATATATACAGCTATTTACTGATTATGCCATAGCTATTTACTGATTAATAAAATTATTTAAATACATGTTATTCTTTTTTTTTTAAATAAATATATTTAAATATATTGTAATTGAAATAAAACATGCTTAAAATAACCTGGGTAGTAATATCACACCATCCTGCCATTCATTAATTTTATTTTTATTTTTTAAATTTCATTTTATTCATTACATGCTCAATTATAATATGACTTCTACTGTTGTGAATTAAATGCTTATATGTAAGCTGAGGTTGTATGGGACATAATTATAAGAGATATAGATGGTTGGTAAGGAACCTTAACAACATATGGCAAGTGTAATAAAACATCATGGTCAGGCCAATAAAGAACTGTAAAGTCTGACATGCTAACCTTCACACACACCACATTAAATATTCAAGGTTAAATTATTTTTGTATATAGAACATTCTATAGTTCATTACTATGCATGAGCTTGCAGCAAGGGATTACTTTAAAGTACTTGATTTCTCAGCATCGCTATCTGCCACCTACACAAAGAGCTAAATGGATTCAAGGGTGCTATCAATACACATATCTCAAGAACGACACCCATGAGGAATGTAGAGATGTTGCAGTTTTTATATGATTGCAATACAAATATTGTAGTAACTAATTTGGAACTTCGCCATATTCCTAAATAGTAAATATAAACAGCAGAAACTTTTATAAATTATGATAAACTATTTAATACAAGATTGTGTGTCGAGCGTGGTTACATAAGCAATGTGTAAGGGCAGTAGCAGGCATGATTAATTGCCCTATTGTCCTTATTTTGCTTACAAAGCCAAATCAAAATAAAGCCTTTCTTTACCTACCTCTGATTTTACTCACATGGGAGAAACGCATTATTTAAAAGAGCGTACTGCATTATTATAACACAATTTCCTGCCTAAGTCTTAAAATACAGATGGTGCTGGAAAAACATTTGCAGCAGCATTAGTGTAATCAGGCCATTAAAGAGGAGAAATAAACAACATAAAATAAAAATAGCTTTTCTGAATGCATGAGAAGGAAATAGGATTTGAACAAAAATAATTCTATGAATTGATACACTGCAGCATAAATTACACTCTAATAAACATCTGAGTTATTAATTAATTCTAAAAGGAGAACTAACGACTGAGTAATGAGCTCTCTCAGGGTGATTTTCTCTGCTCCTGTGGCTATTATGGCATTTGTTAGATACAGTATACACGGCCTGGCCAAAACAAACTAAATGTTTGAGTAGAGTCAAATTATGCACATGTCACAAGAAAATATTAAATTTGTTAAAAACTGTCCACTGTATTTTTAAAATATGGAAGGATAGTGCTGAACTGAGACCTTCAGGAAAAATGGGCAGGAAAAATCCTTAATGGCCATGAACAGAGATTATGCGTCATAAAAAACTGACAGTGGAAATCACAACTGTGTTTAATAGTAAATTTAGAACATCAAGTTCATTAAAAAATTCCAACTAGGGCACCCATCATGCATTGTGGCTAGTGTTTAAGCTTCTGGAAGCAGTGTTGTGATCTGGGGTTGCTTCAGTTGGTCAGGTCTAGGCTCAGCAATGACCTGAATGTACTGATTGACCTGGTTATCACATTAATAACGTTTACTTCCATGATGACATTGGTATATTCCAGGACTCAAATAGTGGAAGTGCCTCCGGAAGCATAAGGAATCATTTTCACATGTGAGTTGGCCACTACGGTGCTTGCCATAATCAAAGCTAAAGTTAAAGTTATGAAATACTTGTTTGTGTGACATTTTTCAGATAGGCAATTTATTTCACAGTACATGCCCTTGTTGCAATATATGCAGTAAATAATACAGTGTTTTTGAGTATATGATTATCTTACAAATTTGAAAAAGTGAATCATTTTGAGGCAGTCTGCATGTATTACTCTGTGCTTGGTACTGTAGGTTTTCTCTGGATACTCTGGTTTCCTCACATAGTCCAAACACATGCAGGTTAGGCTAATTGGCATTTCCAAATTGCCCATAGTGTGTGGGTGTATTTAGTGTGTGCGTGCTTGTGCCCTCCAATAGATTGACACAGAACACAGGGTGTACCATGCCTAATGTCCCGAGTCCCCAGGTATAGACTCCAAGTCTCTCGCAACCCTGTGTAGAATAAGCAGTATAGAGAATGAGTGAGTGAGCAAGTGAGTAAGTGAATCATTGTCAGGCTTTATGTCAAGTTACTGAATGTTACTTTTATTTAAATCATAAAGAATTATATAAAATGTATAATTAATCAATAATTGGGGGATTATTTGAGAAAAGGCAGATAGCATTAAAAAATCAGGCCTGTCTATAAAAAAAACAAAAACAAGCAAGAGTCAAAACCAGGATGAAAAACAAGTCTTAAAGGCATAGTAAGACTCCATAAAGAGACAAGGACAAAACAGAGTTTAAAGAGACATAGAGCAGGTAAGTACAGTCACAAGATGGGGCGGTGACAGATTAAAAATAAAAAAAGAAGCTGGATGACATGAACAGAGCAACATGACAAATGCAAATCCAAAACATGTGATTTTAGAAATTTCTCAAATTTAAGAAGACCTTTATATCAGCCTCCTTATTAAAACACATTTAGCTTTAATAACTGTTCCTATAGGTCAATGCATCTAAGAACAGCAACTGGGAACTCCTTGCAATTAAACTGGCAAAGAATTGCAGCACTACACCCATTCGTAATATACTGATTACACAAGTTTGGAGTATATGAAGACTGCCAAAAGTTCAAAATCCTGTCAGGCCCAGTGGTCGCTGTACTTCATCATGTTATATTTTTTGCTCTTTTTTTGCTACAGTGTGAAGGCAGACTCACTATCGTGCAATCATTCAGACCTCCAAAGAAACCTGTGCCTGTCCCTGCCTGAATCATGTTTTGTGGAAGCCATCACCTGGGACCTGCACAGGGAGATTAACAGAACACCAGCACAAAAGTTTGTCCCACCTCACCTCAGGGATTAACTGATCAGCAGGGTACACACCTCTCCAGCTACACGGCCTGCACACTCACAGAATGTACTAACTTCTTCATGAAATTATTGGTGGGCCAGCATGCACCGCAATATCCAATATTTCATTTAATCTTGTGCTACTTGTAAAGTACTCAAAAACCCAGCCTGTTGCTTAGCTCATGCCCATGTCTTAAAGAACCTGCTCAGTTCTGGCCAAATTATATGTCATAACTCAAAAGTAAAAACTTTTAGCAATGTTAAAGCTTTGGAAACTTTGCCAAGCTTTGTTTACTGAACTTTCCTTGATCCCGCTCAGCCCTGAAGTGCTTTAAAAAAAACACTGACATGCTCATCTAAATAAAAAAAAGGGGGAAAAAAGAAAATACAAGCAGTCAGAGTGTCAAAACACATTCAAGAAGGATGGAAGTGAACACGCTGAGTACCTGAGTGCCACCTCAACAAGCTCCATCTGTTTGTTTCTCTTAACAATCACCAGACAGAATATACCTGGTGAGCTTCTTTATTTGTTTTTTTATTCTTAAACTTCACAGCAGGAAAGTAAGAAGCATTTCTTTGCTAAATTATAATACATGGGATCTGAAAAAAAAAAAAAAAAAAGATGTTGCTGGAGTATATTGGCGAACCACGCAACTTAATTCAGTTTTTCTCTCCATTCTACTTTGCTCCAGAACCTGAAGTTTCCTTTTACTCTTTGCTTTAGGTGGCACATTCGCATAGTAGTTAGCACTGTGGCCTCGTACTTTCAGGGTTAAGGGTTGATTTCCGTCTTGGGCGTGTGTATAGTTTACATGTTCTCTCTATGCTTGGTGGGTTTCAGGTCCTCTGTTTTACTGCCACATTCCAAAGAGGCTAATCTGCATTCCAAAATTGACTGTAGTGTGTGAGTGTGCTTGTGTGCCCTGTGATGGATTGGCATGCCATCTAGACCTCGTCTAGTGTTCTGATTCCACAGGGATAGGCTCCAGGCCTCTCGTGACCCTGTAGAGTATAAGGGTTATAAAGAATGAGTGGGTAAGAGTATTCATAAGGCTAGAAAAGACCTTAATGACACCAGGTATCAGCTCCCGTGACTGAATGTTATAAAATTTTTTACAGAGTTACAGAGATTTAGTTGGGTTATGACACTTTCCAGAATGTTATCATGTCATATCTTAGAGTATGACAAATTTGCATAATGGTCAAAGATCAAAACTAATTTAGGGTAAAAAAAGAATTTAAATAATAATAATAATAATAAATAAATAAATATGTTTAACATTATTAAGTAATACTGCACAAATAAAAGTGCAGGAATACTGAATATCGATATGGCCGTAATTTGGCCATAGGCATAAACCTACAGGGCAATTGCTGTAGCTAATATCAGCCATGTTGATATTTAGTTTAACCACATAATAATGAGTGCAATATTGATTTTATACAACATTTCCATAAGCAAGAAATTAATATTGAGGAAGTGACATTTCAATCACAATTTGTTCCACTAGTGGAAATAGCACATTGCTAGGTGAATAGATAACTTACATTGATTTGTACATTCCATTTGAGGTGCTTGTATTAAAACTGATTTACTTCAACTTACTTCATTTCATCTTCAACATACACAACACATACACAAGTCTTGCAATTGGAAAACTTGAATTTGGGGCAAAAGCATATTTGTTACGTGTTGTAAGACTGATAGTTTTTTTGCCGTGTCTGCTGTTTTTACTCAAGGCAGGAAAGTTTGATCTCCAATCTAAAGTCTAAACTAGGCCAACGATAAAGCCTTTAGGGCCCCAGGAAGATATAAACACATTCTCAGTGGTCAAACAAATTGTATAAAGCTTTAAAATTCTGATTTAGATAAAACTGCAGCCTAATATAGCATTCCAACATTAGCTTGTTGCCAATGGTTAGCTAGCTAGAATACAAATTTACCTTTTAATAGCTACAGTATATGTTTAGATATTTCGGTTTTGTAATGATTGCTATATACTACTGTTAGAATTTGACTGTATAATATTTGACACAGTGACAGTGTATATGACAATGTGACACTTTATGTATAGTACATGGTCATCTATCCTAGGAGAATTAGAGAAGAAGGCAGGGTACAATTTGGGAACTCCAATGAAGCTAATCTGCATGTCTTTGGACTGTGGGAGGAAACCGGAGAATCCAGAGGAAACTCATTAAGCAAGGGATATATATACAGTATATATTAGTACACTGGTGATGGCATTCACTGGCCTGATATTCTGTCATTATCTGCATCTATTTCTCACTGGTTCATGCCTTTTTTTACTTGAATGATTCATGGGTGGCTCATCAGACAAAAAAAGAAAACATTTCTCTGAAGTTGGTCAGATACAGGAACTGGACTGAAAACAGGACCCAACTACTTGTCAAAAATGAGTCCAAAAAAAGTCCTTCAGGAAGCCTGGAGAACTATTCCTCACAACTACTTTTAAAAGTAAGTCTGGCTCTATGGCAGAAAAATATGAAGAAATAAGGGATGATTCAAGACTTTTGCACAGTACTATATTTATTGCATTAATGAGTCATTATCTTTTTCATGTATTTTACCAAATCATTAGATTTTTTCAAAATCTGTTACTGCAATTACTTTTTTCCAACCAATTTATTAAATGAAAACACAACTCTTTAGTTTAGCAGCCATGCTTTTATCTCTGTGTTCATGCTTAATCTCATGATGATGCCCAAGTGCTGCTGTTTGACTTCTCTCCTTAATCTTATCAAACCGTGAAAACCTGTGCATATGCATCTGCAGCTCCTGAAATGTCACAGAAAAAAAGAGCTATGACAGTTCCATTTCTTTCTTTCACAGCATATAAAAGATTGTGCCAAACCGAGCTAAATGTGTTTAGGATGTCAATTTTGTGCAGTGCTCTTTATGTGGCCACCTACTGCTTGCCCTTATTGCGCTTTTCTTTCAAAAGCACAAACCCTTTGACAGTTATTCACTATCCAAAGTAAATATTGGGCATTTATTTATTTCTTCATGAAAACCAAATGTCCCCATAAAAAAACATGTGGCAGTTTTGACCTTGGGAATACTCGATGAAGAAAATACAAAAAAGATGAAAGTCTTTATTATTTTCGAGCTAAGCTTATAGATATCCATCATCAATAACATTAAAACCATTAACAATAGAACCACCTTGGTTTTGGGTTCCCATTGTGCCCCCTTGGGGTGCGGCTCCACAGATCCTCTGTTGTGTGCCATTGTGTATGGCGTCAGGACATTGGAAGCAGATCCTTCAGGTGCTGTCAGTTGCATGGTTGAGCCTCCATGGATCAGACTTGTTTGCTCATCCATCCCATGGGAGTGCAATTAGATTGAGATCTGGGAAGTTTGGAGGCCAGGTTTGTTGCACTAAGGTCTTTAAACTGCTGGGCCCCCATTCACAGTGAACTGTGAGCGTTGGATACCGATCTATTGTGGTCAGCATTTTTTAGGCGCCCTTGGTGACTGCAGACATGAGTGAGTTTGCTGGTGTATAGTTGGTGTATAGTTGGTGATTAGTTTTGTTCAGTATATCTGCCAGTGGTCATAATGTTATGGTTGATTGGTGTGTATTGAACAAAGATGAATGAGATCATTTCCAGTAATAGCCTGCCCTAGGAATTCATTCTTTATAATAGAGTTGTTTGTAAATAATTATATATATTCTGGAATAGCATGCCATACTTTTATCAAATTACAGTTCCATTATTGTCAGTGAAACAGGTTTAAAAGTGGTATAATGTTATTTTTGACTGTTGCAAAGTGCTGATGCTAGAGACTCCTTCAAATCATCTCCTTACAGGATCCTTCATCGGTTTTATGTCTTCATGTGTAGCGTATGAAATACACTTGGGCTCCATGCAAGTTGTTGCTAACGTATTGACAAGTGAATTTATACTGTATAAACCTGTAATTTATCTTGCTGGTGAAACTACTGTCAAAGCTGCTTTAACAGAAAAGCAACCATCTTTGGATCATTCAGAATTGAAAATTCAACAGCATTGTTGTATACTGTATGTCTGAGGAAGGCTTATCATGTCTGTTAAAGTGATTTAAAACACTGCTGCATGATGCTTTAGCTTCCCCATATGGAGTTTATTTCTGCAAAATGAACTTGGCCAAAAAACACCCTGCAACCATCCATTTATATCATACTCTATTCTGGCTGCCCAGTGTGTTTGTCAGAGCTGCTCAGCACTGGCTGCTAATCACAGGGGAGGCTGCCTCTATAATATCAGCCAGCAGACACTGAACCCAGGAAAGCACTGCTGAGTTCAGAGTAGTTGTTTATCTGTGAAGGCATGCCCTAGCACCTTCATCATGCCAATAGAGACAGCAGAGAGAAGCACATTCCTTGGCAAGATAAAGTGTCCAGTCTGGACCTTTCTGCTCACTGTGATCAAAAAGAGAAGAGGACTGCAATAAAACATCCATGAAATTGTTATTTTCATAGCCTATATGATGGTTTAGTAAGGATTTTTCAGTCAAAGACTGAATCATTGATGCACCAGCTCATGTCAAACTGTCTAAAAATATAATGAAAACTAATAACACAAGTCAGAAGTCACCCATATCACCTGGGACATTTTTGCTGTAGCATGCCCTGTTTTAGTGATTTTCGGAGAATATCTATTACTCCTGGATTGAGAAATTAGATTCATTATCTTTTGACGAAAATTATGAAATCAACAATGATTTAAATTATGAAACAGTCTTTATGGTTCTTAGAACATACAGTACAAAGGAAAGTCAGTGTATGCAGTTGGATGCTCTAGGCAATGTTCTGCTGGACAACCTTGGGTCCTGCCATTCATATATGGTACCACCTACCTAAACATTGTTGTGGACAAAGTAAACCCTTTCATTGCAACAGTATTTTCTAATACTGTGGCCTCTTTCATGCAGGATAATTCACCCTGCTACCCTGCAAAAAATGTTCAGGAATGGTTTGATGAACATGACAAAGAGTTCAAGGTGGCAACCTCGCCTCCAATTTCCCCAGAACTGGTAGGATGTTCTGAACAAACAAGTCCAATAAATGGAGGCACGACCCTCACAACTTACAGGTCTTAAAGGATCTGCTGGAAAATTGAGGACTAAAAAAACTAATAAAAAATCATGTCATTTAATCATTAAACAGTATTTAGAAATGTAACAATCTTTTAAAATTTAGTTATGCTGTATGTTTTAATCCTTTAAGATGCATAGTACTACATATAAGATACTACTCCTAATCTATCTATCACGACACAAGAAATCATAAGGTCTTGCTCTTGCAGCTTGTGATTATGAACTGAAATACAAGCTTACATCCATATCTACTAAAATAAGCACTGAAACAAGGTGTAAGAACCATAAGTCTAAGGATTATCTAAGTTTCATATCCTCTCATCATGCATTATCAAAGTGAGTGATCAGTGCATACCATTCCTGTTCTTGTTTAAGGATGTAGATCTAGTTTTATTTGCGATCCAGAATCAATACAGGAAATTAAAAACCCCGTAGGAAGGCACTCGATCAGTATTACAATCAAAAAACTAACAAGGGAAGCAGCAGGGAGGCAGCAGAGACCAGCGCTTGGCCACTATGGCATGCTGTAATTGCATTTCTTCTGCTCTCCAGCACTTCGCTCCTCACAGCTGCAGCTTCAGTGCAGAAAATGATTGTCCAGGCTCACAATAATGAGACTCACACATCAGTAGGCCAACACAGAAAAGATGAAAAGATTTATTTAAACCCTAATCAGGATTTGTTGCAATACGTGGAGCAGATTTTTCTTTAGGGCAGCAACAGAAGATTTGGAATGATGATGCCTCTATTTCACCATACAAAGTCTATTTACTATGTTTTCTTTTTCACTTCTGTTGACTTAAACGAATGAGGAAGAAAGTAGGATGAAGTATGCCATTAATGTGATGCGAAATTGCCCACAATTCCATTTTTCAATTAAAAAAAAACAATATTTTATAGTTAGATATAACTATTTCTATAGTATATACTATAGTATATTTCTATACTCTAGAATAAAAGAAACATTGCACATGTAACTTTCTTAATATTACATTTCTGTCAAATTAATAAATAAAAGCCTGTGTCCGTTGAGCATCATCTATTCAAAATTCAGACAACATTGACACTGATATAGAGTCAGCTTTGGCCCACTATACAGTCTCCTTGCACCTACAGTAGCAAGTCAAATGTTGTTGAATAATCAGACAAAATATTGTTCGTAACCCTGGAATCCGAGCAACAGTAATGGCAGCATTTTCTGTACGATTTCTCAAATGATGCCATCGAATAGTCTGTCTTGTCTTGCCATTGTTTTTCTTGGCCTTCAAGAACATTGGGGGATCAGCAGTGGAACCAGTTATTCAGTATCTATTTCGTAGACTGGAAATGGTATTCCTGGCACCAGGTTGAAGCATTTCGATGGCCCCCCCTCTCTCTCTCTCTCTCTCTCTCTCTCTCTCTTTCTCTCTCTCTCTGATAGTACTGTCTAAAAGGAGCATGATAATGTGAAGACCTTACTTTTAAGAGCATGTCAGCTGGACATAATCACATGGAAAATTTGGCTTCTTTAAGGAGACGTGAGTTAGGGTATCAATGAGAAAGTAACGCCCTACTGAGCATGATGTTCATTTTACCTTGTCTGCATTATCAGTGTAACAAAGCAATCTAAATTAGAAATAATTTTTCAGGTTTTTTCATTACTGTACAATTTTTTTTGGGGGGG
>JAQMYL010000012.1:10059418-10073464 GCA_030014365.1 Clarias pachynema | reverse complement strand
TATATATATTGCCACAGTAAAACTAATGAGAAAAGCACAAATTAATCAAATTAAAATGGCTATATTAAAAAGTAGGTTACTTACCTATGAAACAACAATTAACTCTAATGGCGAGTAAATAAAACTAAACTAAAAAACTAAAAACTAAACAAAAAAAACAAAAAAACCCAGTAGTTTTACTGTCTTAGTTTTAAAGTACACTGAATCCAGATTTAAATCATCTTTCCTTTTAGAAAATCTGAACTCTTCTGGGAAGGCTCTCCACTAAGATGTTTTGAGCATGACTGTTGGAGATTGCGTTCAATCAGCCACATTAATGAATTCAGGCATTGATGTTATGTGAAGAGGACAGGCATGCAGTTGGCGTTCCACTAATGTTCAGTAGAGTTTGAGGTCAGGGTGTGTGTACAGGACACTCGAGTTGTGCCACTTGAACCTCAGCAGACCATGTGTTCATGAAGCTCACATTATGCACAGGGGCATTGTCACGCTGGAACAGGTTTGGTCCTCTTAGTTTAGGTGAAGAGCAATTGTAATATTAGAGCACACAAAGACATTTTTCCACCTTTTTCCAGCATGTTTTCAGAGACTATAACATATTATTTACTGTAATAACTACTAAGGATTACTATGTACAATTCAATAACAGTACAGTAAAATTGTACTTCCAGGAAAAATATGTGAACAATTGTAATCCAGTAGCAAATGATGGCACCTGTGAATTTTCTATTCTGTAGAAGATGTAAAAGTGTTGTGCATGTCATTCTAATAAAGAAATGTTAAAATCCTGCCTCAGGTTTATTCAGGATCACAGATGTGTTAAGCATCTGTCAATTTCTTTTCTTTTTCTTTTTTTTGTGTGTGTGTGTGTGTGGGGTGTGTGTGTGTGTGTGTGTGTGTGTGTGTGTGTGGGGGGGGGGGGGGTGCGGGTGTGTGTGTGTGTTTTGTGTTAGGTCTTGGACGCTTTTTTGACTTAAGAGTTTGTTCTTAGGTGTATTAGTTTTAGAGTGAGCTTGTCAGTAGATCAATATGATCAGCCAACAGTATCAGTAATCTTGCACAGATGCCGTACTAGTGATAGGAATAAAGATGAGACTTTAAATTCAGCACAGTGAGTAGTTTTTCCTACAGCTATTGAACATGTGGATGAACACACGCTCATGAATTATAAACACCTAGAGTAAGTAACAGAAATTCCTATTTTTCACAGCGTTCTATAAAAACACACACCAATAATCCAAACATTACAGTATTATTATGTAGGTTCCCCTTGTGGCAGCTATGGCCCCCTCAGGACTTGCCTTAGGACACAAGACCTTTGGGGGTGTGATGTTGTACTGTATCTGACACCAGGCAGAGGATCCTTTGGGTGATTATGGTTGTGCCTTTGGACCTCTGTGCATCAGACTTGTTTGATATCCATTATGAGAGTTTCACTTTTTGTGAAATTACATTAGGGGGAGAAAAATTATATTGTTTATGCACTGTGTACGTATATATACAACTTACATGAATAACTTTAAATAAATTGAAAAGTAATAATTCAATTATTACATTTCTTCTTATGATCTATTGTTCTAGCTGAAATTCCACAATGAATGTTATGACAAGTAGTCATAACTCTTACTGCCTACATTATAGTACATATATTGTAAAGTAAGAATTACACCTGTTTGTAGAGATTCTATAAGTTTTACTCCACTCATCCACTTACTGTATAACTAGGGTTTATGGTGACTATTTTTGGTGTAGTTTTTTTCCCCTGAGATATGTGGAGATATGTGATGGTTTTGCAGGCAAGCCAGTGTCCCAGTGTTTCATCATGGTCATTGCACAAGAGAAACACAGATGCATGTGGGAGTTTCAGTGTTTTGACTCTGGCCAGCTACACTACAACTGACCAGAGGATCCATATTTATGAACCTGCCAACAAAATATAGTAAAGATGACTGGTGATTTAAAAAAAAAAAAAAAAAAAAAAAAAAAAAAAAAAAAAAGCTTTACCAAATTTTGTGTTCTGGTAGCAGAGCAATGCGGTGTGGTGTGGGGAAAAAAACAATTTTATTGAGTACCTTAATGTGTAAGAGAAGTCAAATGATAAATGTCAAAGTTTGGCACTACAGATGAGAGTTCAGAGTTAATCTGGACATTAATAATTTAGGGCTAATAATTAAAAAGTCAAGTTGTATAATATTCATCCATAAATAAATTTTTTAATGTATCTTTACTTTGATAATATTTAAATGGAAAGTTTGAAGTAGCATTAATTTCTACCCAATTGTTCTAGATTTGTACTTATCATTTTTGGCCACCGGGTAAAATCATAACTCGGGAGCATTGGGCATTTAGCCTGATGATTGTGAAATATGTAGAAGACCAAACAAAGCAATAGAATATTACCTCTCTGTCAAAATGGAAATGTATTTTTAACAATTGGTCACTGTAAAAGGGCAATTTATATTTCAATGTATAGAATTGTGACAGCTCCGCCAGCCCCTATGAATAACCTGATACAGTGTACTTAAATAATAAGTGACAAAGTAATGCTGTTATGAAAATGTAACGCCTGTATGAGAACCTCACAGGCCACAGAAGAAAGGAGTTTGGAGCAAAATATTAAAACAAGTTTATAATACTTATAGTTTCCTCTAGTGTTTGAGTCCGTTCTTGTTACTTTTGCCTAGACAAAAACAGAGCAAGTCTGCAGGCTGACAGAAATTCAATGAGTATCTCTAAGCCTATGTCTTCTGTTGAGTACAATGCCACTCCTTGAATTAGACTACGCTGCAACCCTTCTGCCAGAGGGTAATTGCTTTATTTGCCTCATTACTTTGTAAATCTGTGCATAATCATTCCTAGCGCAATGTATTTCTCTATTTTCTTCTCATTCAAAACAGTCGTTTAGAAGTAGTTAAGAAACTACGCCTAGTATAAAATGTCACAGAAAGTTTATTTCATAATTCTTGTAATTTAGAAGAAAGAAGAGCTAGAGAATAGATATTTTACTGTATATTCTGTTTTCACTACACATCTGATTATGGTTTACAGCTTGATTAATTAATGATCCAGTATCTTAAAATATTTAAATATCCCCCAAGATCATTTAAAAAATCTAAATTTAACAATAGAGAAATGTCCACATTCTGAATAAGATGTTCATTTATGTACTTTTGTCCAGGGCTCCTATATAGGTTTGACTGCAAAGAGTTTACTTATATTTAGGATTTATAAATAAATGAAAATTTTGCTCTGGATCAAAAATTGACTTTGTCCTAAATAAAATAAATAAATAAAGCATAAATAAATAAATAAAATTAATAAACACCTTTAAGGTTAAGGCTTCAGGATTAGGGCTATTTCTACCTCTAGTCTGTGTGTGTGGAGTTTGACTGTTCTCCCCGTGCTTGCTGGGTTTCCTACTCCCGTTTCCTCCCACAATGCAAAGACATGCTGATTAGGCTGATTGATGCTCCCAAATTGTATATTGTATAAATATATAAAGATTAAAAAAATTATACTATATATTGTACAGATAATCACCGACCATGAAGAACTTTCATCTCTCATTTTTATGATTAATACTTGCTGTACTTTACTACTTTGATATCTCTGTGAACTTAATTTGTTGTTTAATTCATTGACAAGATCTCAAAAGTCATATGTGTAATCAAACAGAAAAGGAGAAAAGACATGTGTTTTGGTGTTGATTACATGATGGCGACATGTTTTAGCTGATCCGTCAAAACAGAGTGTACAGATATGAATGTAAGAGATCTACAATAATTACAATACTAAAGTGCTGCTCCATCATTCTTTAAGGTAGCGATGAAGCAGGGCCAAATAACAGCTGGTTGTCAAATGACAATGTACAGTAGAAACTGTTAATCAAAAAATAGACTAAGATATTAATGACGATTGATTGAAAAATTGATGACTCAGCTATACGAACATCTAAAGGAAGTTCATTCCCCCACTTAGGTGCCAGAACAGAAAAAAGTCTAGAGTCTACATTTTCCTCGAGCCCTGAGACAATGTTGGGACCAGACAAGCAGTGCTGGAGGATTGGAGGGAATGTGGTACAGTATGAGGTGTGACTCAAGCTGAGAGGTAGGTGGATGCTGTTCCGTTTTTGGCTTTGTAGGCAAGCATAAGGGTTTGATGTGGGCAGCTACAGGAAGCCAGTGCAAAGAGCGGCGGGAGAAGCGGGGTAGTATGGGAGAATGGGTAGTATGGGAAGGTTGAAGACAAGATGTGTTCTGAATCAGTTGCAGAGGACGAATGGTGCACAGAGACAGACCTGCCAGGAGTGAGTTGCAGTAGTCCAGTCTTGAAATAACATGGGACTGAACAAGCACCTGAGTAGCATGTGAGGAAAGAAATGGGCGAATTCTTCTGACAGGAGCGAGTAAGGATAGTTAGTTGATTGTCCAGAGTTACCCCAAGATTGCAGGCAGTTTCTGAAGTACCTGTAGTGATCTGATTGGTGTCCAGGGAGATCACAGAAACTTGGCCAGGGGATGAATCACCAGGGACGAACAGCAGTTCGGTTTTACTGAAATTGTGTTTCAGCTGACGAGCTGCCATCCAGGATAAGATGTCTGCCAGACATGCTGAGATCCGGGTGGAAACCTGAGTGTCTGAGGGAGGAAAAGAGAGAATAAGTTGCATGTCATCTTCGTGGAAGAGGACCCAGTACTCAGCCCTGTGGGACACCAGTAGAGAGCCTGCATGGGGCAGATGTTGATCCCATGTCACTTCATACAACCTATCTTCTAGGGAAGAAGCAAACCATTGCCATTCCATTTCACGGATTGCAAAGCTTGTAAGAATAGATAATAGAATCTTGTGGTTCACTGTGTGAAACACAGCTGACAGGTCCAGGAGGATGAGGACAAATGACAGTGTACTCTAGATGATCTACTGTAGCAACATGGAGTTTCTCAATGACTGACAGAAGGGCAGTCTCTGTGGAATGAAGAGATGTTTGGTTGTTTCACACGCTCATTCACAAACTACTGGCAATTAGGGAATGCCAATTATCCTAATCTGCATGTCTTTAGACTGTGGGAGAAATCCAGAGTACCTGGAGGAAACCCACCAAGCACGGGGAGAACTCACACACTCCACGCACACAGAGGCAGAAATTAAACACTCCATCTGGAGATGCGAGGCAACAGTGCTAAACCCTACACCACTGTGCCTCCAGCAACTACTGTACCTGTAAGCCTGAACTGTTGAGCCACTGTTCTTACATTGCACTGTGGGAAAGCAGCATTGTGCTGTTCCCATGATACACAGTTACATCACTCTGACGGTGTTCTCTAAATAAAACCAACAAGTTTATAATTATTTCAGTTTTTTACCCTCGACAGAACATCTGAATTAAATCTAATGTATATGAATGAAGCCCGGACTCTTGAGAAAAGCGTGTTAGGAATAAAGGGTTTAGCCTGGCGCGTCAATCAATCCTGTTGTGTTTTCTCCTATGACTATATTCTAACATTCCCTGCTGTACAAAATCAACAGCATGACAAAATTCAAGTTATTAAGGACATTGTTGATCCTGAAAATTAAAACCTCTTGCTTGTCATTTTGATTCATCAGGCCATAATTTCCATCTGCTATGAAGGGGGAGTGCATTTCCTCTGGGCAATCTGGTGCTTTTACACGCGCACACACTCACACAGACAGGGATAAGCTTATGACTAGGGTCTGTTCAGTCAAGCACGCTCATTTGTGGCATACAGAGTGGTCTGTCTTCTGAATTAGAAATACTGGATTATGTAGACATTACCTTAATGCAAAAATAATGCGCATGAGGTGCAATCATTTTCCGCTTCCATTTGCACTAAAGAAAAATTCATTTCGACATCAGCATCACATAAATGCAGATCTGATAGCTTATTTTATGCAAATAATGTTTTACCTACAAACATTTCCCTGTGGTAAATAAGCCATGAAATCTGCACAGGCAAATGACAAAAAACACACTAATGTAGCCATATCAGTCAGCACGTTACAGTCTTACCATTTCTGTGAGCTGAAAATCTCTCTCTCTCTCTCTCTCTCTCTCTCTCTCTTTTATTCTCTCTGCCTTTTTTAAACAGCGAAACCTAAACAAAGGTGCTTATTTGCTGCCAGTTATTGTGCTGTGTACTTTCCCGTCTTTGCACTTACGAGCACCTAAAAAGCAATCAGAGATGTTAGATAGTGATTTTTCTCACTTGTTTACACACATTTCCAAATAGATCGTCTTTATTTATTTATTTCTAGCAAATGTACACACATTTAGCAAATCTTCACATATTGTGGACAAAAAAAACACACCCACACACAAAAAATAAAGCACTGACATCATTCAACAGGTACATTTTTGCGAACAAATAACATTCTGTAATAATCAAAAGAGAGCACACTGTTAGTGTATGCTGTTGTCATTGCTGTAATCAAGAGAACCATAAAAGAGAAATCTGTAGAGAGAGCTAGGTCCATAGGGATTTTTTGTTATATGAAATTTTACGTTATTTTCTTTTTTATTTCAGACCTGAAATGGATTAGAATCTAACAACAGAGGAGCATATAGAATTTTTCTTTGGGATCATCTAAAGTCAATAGTCTATCAGTATCGTCCAAAACAGCCTGCACACTAAAGGAAATATCATCTCTGCATGTAAGAACATCAGTTCTGACACATTCTGAAATGTTCAACATTATTTTATTCAGTATATAAACAAATGTCTCAAAGACAGAGAGCGCCAATTTGATCATTTGCTCTAATTTATTCTTTTAAATACATAATTAATTAGATATCTAGACTTTTGAGTCACCCTGTATAATGTTTTTTTTCTTGGTATCATCACTGTATAAATCATTCAAGACCTCAAAACTATCTATTTATATCCACATCCAAATAATTCATTGTTTAACTGACTAATGAATTCATTAATTGGGGGAAAAATTAATTGCTTAATGAAGCATAAAGCCAGTTGAAACATCAGATAAAATAGAACCAAAAATACATTACAATTAATCCATTTATCAAAAAACGGAGAAACAAACAGAAATACACATGAACTGTACTGAGCAGATCTTTTTTCTGCATCACATGCAGTTTTTGCTCCATACAAATAGTGTTTATGTACAGTATAACAACAGTGACCACCATGCGATATAAGTAATAAAAGCTGTTGTCTTACATTTACATTTATATATTTGGGCAGACGCTCTTATCCGGAGCAACCTACAAAAGTGCTTTGAAGTTTGTGTTATTGGATAGATACTTACACCAGTTATTTGATTATTGTAATGAATCTGCCCTGTTTATCTATAATAATAAAAAAAAAAATTAATAGTTAAAAAAAATAAATTATATATAAATTCATAGAGAACAAACTACCACACACTTCACCAGGACAAGAGGTTTCACCAAAGTAAAACAACAAGGCCCTCTGCAAAAGACATACGCTGAATATAAAGGATGTGGTCAGTACCATTTCAGCAGAAAAAACAAGGTAGTGATCAACCCAAATATTTAAGAAATCTAAGAAACGTCTTTCAGCTGCTCCCATCAAGGGGTTGCCATAGCAGACCATCTAATCCACACATAACTTGTCACAGATTTTATGTCGGATACCCTTCTTAACACAAACCTCATATTTTCCTTTGAGACCAGCACTGCATCTAGTGGTTGGGGTTCAGGCAATGAAACGAAACACTGAGCCCCCAATGACTGCTTTAGTAGTGAAAGTGAAGAGTACTAAATTTGAAACACACCTTTTTTTTTTCTTTTTTTTTTTATCTGTGCAAGCAAAGTGCTTCTGAATATGCACAAGGTAAAAAGGGCTGAAGCTATAAAAGTTATTAAGGAATAAAACATTTGAGTGGTATTGAGTGGTAATAAAGCAAAGTTATTGTTACCACAACAAGATTGATTAATTTATTAAAATGATGCTCTGAAGTTTTAATAATCTGGTAATGATGTGTTCTATATTATGCAATTTGAATGAGACAAGTTTCTATCACTTATGTTATCCCTATAAATATTTGTTTACTTACCAGAATATCTATCTATCAAGGAGCACATTAAAATAAATCTGAGACAGAAGTAGTGTCAAAGTCACAATTGTAAAAAAAAATAAAATAAAAAAAAGTCAGTACAATAGACAAGTAAATACAAGTCAAAGGTACAGTAGGACACCCACTTATAGAAGTGTTCCTTTCACTGTCATTATTTTTTTCTGTATAAGGATATGTATTGAAGATTTAAATACAGTATAATCTATGAACGCATCTTCTGAAGCAGCTACAGGAGCAGGAGGAGCTTGACCGTTGACAACTGGATATAAAACCAAACTCTCACAGCTTCTTTTCTGGTCTAAATGTAACCTACGGTTGGGCTTGGTGGGTTTCCTTCAAAGGTGCACAGTACAGTAGGTTGATTGCAAAATGTGCTAGCAGTATATGATTTTTTTGTGTGTGTGGTTGTGCATTGTGATAGGTTGGTACCTTATCCAGGGTGAACCCTGCCTTGTGCCATCTTTATGTGACAAGTGGTAGCTCAGAGGGCTAAGGCTGATTAGAAGGTCAGTGGTTCAAGCCCCAGCTCCACCATGCTATAACTGTTGGGACCTGAAACAAGGTCCTTAACCTCTGTGCACGTCAGGGAGGCCATATCATGGCTGATCCTGCACTTTGACGACCCCCCCACACATACACACACACATTTCGAGCATAGAATTTTCCAACAGAATATATATCTACGCTGCAAATTGTACATTATTTTGGTATTCTCTAAACATTAAGCATAAACCTTCGACATATTGAGTAGAATTTGTTGGACTACAGTGGACTATTCAAATAAAGTCTTACACTCTGTGGAAATAAATGTTTGTGTGCTGCATTGGTCTCTCGTGAAACACAAGCGATTTGTTAAGGAAAAATTGACCATAACAATGCCTATACCTCATATTTAATTAAAAGCCCATGCAACATTTGTTTGAGTCTTTTGGAATGAATGTCCCATCTCTATAAAGCTGATTCAGAGGTAAACATTAATCTACACTGCATTTCATCATTGCGCCAGATACAATAAACTTTACCAAGAGACGAAGAAGGAAGACTCTAAAGGTCACAAAAATAAAAGAACTTAAGACTAGAGAGTGATAAACTATTACCACCCGAGTGACCTTTCTGACAGGTTTTCTGTGATCATTCAGCTCAGATGAAGACTGAAGATAACATCAGCAGCTGGTCGTAGCATGTACACACACACACACACACAGACACACACTCACACACACATGAAGCCTCTTGCTGCTTTCTATCCATTAAACCTTGCTGTCTTCTGATCCAGGGAAGATGATAATACACTGAGTGCAGGCACAAAAGGAGAGAGGGGAGGGTTATGTAACACCATATACATTTGTGCACTACGGTCCACATACACCAATCGACCATAATACTAAAACCACTGACAGGTGAAGTGAATAACGATGATTATCCCGTTAACACCTGCAAAAATTGTTCAGGAATAACTTGAGGAGCATGATAAAAAGTTCAAGGTATTTACTTTTCCCAGATCTCAATCTGATCTTGGTCAACTCTTGCACCTCCAGGTACTCAGATTTCCTCCCACAATCCCAAGACATGCAAATTAGGCTAGTTGGTGTTCCCAAATTGTCCCTTGTGTGTGAATGTTGACCAAAAGTCCTATCATGGATGTAAAATAGAAATAAATACTGTGGCCTCCACGGTTCCTAGTTAGACTACAGTGGTTCCTATGGATGGATAAAAAATGGATCGATACAATACTAGGGAGGTGATTTTGATGTAAAGGCTGAGCACATTTTTATGTTTTAAATATGCTTTTGATGCTTAAATCCTTGTCCCAAACAAATCTTTATATACAGTATACTTCCACATCCCTAGGTGCATCAGGCAACAAATACTCCCCATTCCTGGTGAGATATCCATTGTTGCTCCATTGGGGCTCGAACTAGCGACCATCCGATTGCCACCATAACCATCTACTCCTGCCTCCGAAAGCAATGACACTGATTATTTTTTCTATATTAGTAAACTGTAAGAGTTTTATTTGTATTCTACCAGGGCACTGACTGATTTTGTAAGGTGTAATTTTTTTTATTTTTGTCCTTTTATGTTACTTTGAAAAATAGATTAGTTTTTGATGTAATATATTTCATAGCAGATAAAATTACCTATATTCACACCAGTTGCACTAAAATTTATCATCACCATATAACACCTGCCAATGTAATAATAGCACACAAATGTAATTAACCACAGTTGTATTTACAAATCTACAGCTTTTAATGTAATATTCATACAAAGGTAATAAATGGCTGCGCATTTGCAGTGATTTGTTACATTTGTGCTGAGCTGAAAATCTTCTGATTTCCGAATTGTAATAACTTTTTGTGGTTTGTGGGAAATTTATTACGTTTGTGGGATTATTGCATTAAATTTTACTATTACATTTCACTATTTAAGCACTTTGGTTTTCTGATGCCCTGTCGAGTAATTGTTTGGTTTCTTTTATCATGTAAATATGTTTAATGAAGAATCACCCGCACGTGCATCCTTGACTCCTTCATTATTTAACAAATGATGTATTAACAATAGAGTAATTAGGAATGATGTAAGAGAAAAGATTGTATCTGTATACTCATCTATACTGTGGGTGCTTCATTTAAACACGCCTGACTCTATGGCACTGAATGGCATTATTGAAATTCTATAATTGCTTTAGTAGTCTCATTATGACTATTTTTCCAGACTTACTTTCTGTTTATCCTACATGTAAGGATGATGGAGCTTGATTCCAAGAGGGTATGGGCAATGTCAAGGTCTGCATTCTTGTCATAACTGTAGCAATGGTCCAAAACTTTTCCCTTACAGGTGGCACTACAGATCTAATATAGTGTTGGAAATCGTGCCAATCAGCCAGGTGTCCATTAAGCAATTAACTAAAGTCAGAGCAAGTCTAGGTTACATTAGATAACATTTGTCCTGGGAGCAGAACATTACTGGCCTCTCTTCCCAAATCTTACCAGCTCTCCAGTGCACTTACTTCACATTTTATCTTTTTAGAGCAGGTTGGAGAGCACACTGAAGTAGCAGCATGAATAAATCCACAGCTTGAGTTAAACTGTCTAGAATCATGTCTAGTGAATATTCAATCTGATTTAAACTGTTATTGATATACAAATATACAGAACAAAACAAGTTATATTGGTAGAAGGATGCTGAGGTTGGAACTGCCAGGCAGGAGGTCTAAATGAAGACCAAAGAGGAGATTTATGGATGCAGTGAGAGAGGACATGAAGTTAGTTGGTGTGAGAGAAGAGGATGCAGAGGATAGGGTTAGATGGATGCAGATGATTCGCTGTGGCGACCCCTGAAAGGGAATAGCCGAAAGACAAAGAAGAAGAAGACAGAACAAGTCAAACCAAAAGACCAGTACAAGATGTCAGAACAGACTGACTGCCACCTTGGACACCAGGATGTGTTTTTGTGTTTTTATTCCCTAATTATAATATAGTATATAACTTTATGTGAAGTATACAGTATGCCTACAACAGTTGTATATATTGCAAACTGATAAACATGAAGGTGATTCAAAAAATTTATCACAAACTATGAAGTTCACATTGCTTCGGTGAATATTGTGTGATTTTGCAAAATCTTTTAAATCAGCCTACAGTTGTATTTGTGATAATATAGATATGCAGTTTAGTATTGATAATATGTTGATTGAGTTTAAATAAAAATATAGCTGGCTCATGCCTTACATGTGCTTTTGTATTGAGTCATTTGGCAACAAATTGGAGCAAGGGAGGCAGTTTTGAGTTTTGCTGCACTCAAAAAAGTTTAATTACGAAGACCGTTAAAGATCATTAGAAACATTAAAAACAATACAAAATCTTCATGATGACAGCTTGTGTGTCTCTGGAATGCTGTAACATTATCTCTCTGCTTAATCTTGTGCATCTTGGCTCTCAAATGCCACAAAACCAACTACTACTAAAAAGTGATAGTAGAAGCAAGGGGCAAATGAGATGTATTGATTAGGATGTAAAATGGATGATTACACTACAGTATCCCACATAGCATACATTTGCAGGTATATTATATGGGGTTCACACAACATCCAAACCCCAACATTTTCTATTTCAAAGAACGTATTACAGACGTTAAGGGACATCAGAAAATGGAATTTATTGTTTTTTGCAAATTCTTAAGTTATTGTTGATTGAATTTTCATCATTCTCATTGATGAACATATAGTTGTTTGATCCAATAATAATAATAATAATAATTTTAAAAACTAGGTCAATGTAATTTAATAAATGTGAGGGTTGCGTCAGAAAAGGCATCTGGCATAAAACCTGTGGTGACTCCTTGACAGGAGCAGTTGAAAATAAGTTAATGTAATGTTATATATATTTTTAAATGGTCATTTTCAGATAAACACACGGTGGTGTAGTGGTTATCACTGTCATCTTGCCCCTTCAGGGTTCGTGTTCGATTTCCGGCCAGGTTTGATTCCAGTGTCTGTGTTAATGGAATTTACATGTTCTTCCCATGCTTGGTGGGTTTCCTCCGGGAACTCCGGTTTTCTCCCTCAAGGCTGACTGGTGTTCCCCAATTGCCCGTAGTGTGTGAATGAGTGTGTGTAAGTATTTGCCCTGAGATGTATTTGCCCTGAGGATTGGCACCATCCGGGGTGTACCACGGGGTGAGCCCTAAGTCTCCTGGGATAGGCTTGAGGCCCTGTATACAGGATAAAGTGGTTCAGATGTTGAGTCAATCTGTCAATCCTTATAAATGCTAGTCATGTCATGCATTATACTTGGGCCTGAGATTTTTTAAACTGATATTCTGAGAGATATTTTTCAGCTTTTACTTTCTATTTCAATTTTTCATTCCTGGCTGTTTTTCCAACAGCCTAATAGCTAATGATGGATTCTGTTTGATTAGTGCATGTACGTTTTTACTGTGTAGTTCTACTCTAATGAGGTCACATGTAATTATCCAGTTCAATAGAATGTTTGATAGAGACAACATCAAGGTTTGAAGTGTCTTGGAAAATGGGTTGTGGTCAAAGAAAACTTGGATCTAGCCTGTGAGTTCCATTTAATCATTCTGGATTAAAGGATGAATGAATGCCCACCGAGTGAGATGAAAATGAATGAAAGTCATCAGTGACTGCTTCTGCACCTGTCACACTGATTAGTGTCCGCCAATGAGCTTGAAACATATTTTAAATGGTGTAATGATTTCGATTTAGAGATTCAAGTAGAGATTAAATGCATTTCTTTGAATTCAATCTAGTTGTTTTAAAACCACACTGTCCTAGTCAGGAACAGATGAGATGGTAGATTCTGTAATGTAAAGATGCTGCTTTGAAACACTCAACATTTACAACTTTTTTTTGTCTGATCCTTATTATTATATCAAGTCCTCCTAGAGTACAACGATTTTGTTTAGTCTCCAGGTTTGTCCAGTATTGTTGACATAAATTTCATTTAAAAAGTATATTATACTTTCTGTATAGCTGGACGAAATGCCATGTTTTATGAAGTGGAAACAGGTGGCATTACAGGTCACAGGTCTATTTAATAAAGAGAAAGCAACCAGCTGAAAAACCCAGTTCAAGAACTTAAACTAAAAAAAAAAAAAAAAGACTAGGGTCCAGGTGATAATAAATAGCATATAGTTAATAAAAGTAACTAAAAAAAGTAAATAAACAAGGAACTGGAATGTCAAAATAAAAAAAGCACTATAAATATAAAACAGATTTATAAATATATGGCTCTATGTTCATGGAACAATATACTGTATATACACTACTCACAATAAGAAACACCATTTTCATTAGTTTAATATTTATTACCCCAAAAATTTAGACAATAACAGGGATAGCCCCAAAAACCAAAAAATTGACAACGTCAGTAGCGGGTGTTTCCACCATTTGCCGCAATGACAGCTTGACAGCGACGTCTCATGCTCCTCACTAGCCTCATG
>JAQMYL010000012.1:10029567-10045599 GCA_030014365.1 Clarias pachynema | reverse complement strand
GCGACGTCTTCCAGATGAGCAAACGCCCTCTGCCAGACATCTGCCAGATGAAAAAGACAACGTCGCATAGACGTCTCCGCGACGTGTGTGTGCTATCTGGGTTTGGACTGTGGGAGGAAACCCACCAAGCACGGGGAGGACATGCAAACTCCATGCACACAGGGATGGGAATCGAGCCCGGCTGGGAATCGAACCCGGACCCTGGAGGTGCAAGGCGACAGTGCTAACCACTATACCAACGTGCCGCCTTTAGTTAAAAGGTTAAAGCTAAAAATAAGCTGATATGTAATAAGTTTTAATGTAATCTGTTATATTATTTCAGGTTGAAGCCCATGTACCTGTCTGCCTGTCTTTCTGTACGGCAGGCAGATACTTATTAACATTAGTAACTTATTAATATAAAGAAATAAAATGTTGTAAGGTTGTGTATCTTATGCCTTGTTTACACTAAGTTGTACTTCTTTCACCATCACCCAAATACATTCCCTGTTCGGTAATCAGGGAGTGAATCAGTAGTATAGATCATATAAAGATGATTTTTTTCTTAAAATTTTCCAGTACGTTAAAATTCCCAGTTTTCTAGGTGCATTGCGATAATTTCTGTGTCTTCCGCATACTCTGTCTATACACGGTAAACTTCTATTTGATTAGCTTCTAATTGTTGAAAGACATGTAAAGCCATGTCCTCCTCGAGGGGAAAAGCACTTGGTGCTGTGACGTAATCTGGCACATAACTGCTCATGGCGTCACTTCTACTCAACACTTTGATTTAATTTACGGCACAGGTTTAACTTCAGGCAAATACAGAAAGGCTGGCAAAGTTCCATTAAATTCTGTCTGGCCAGTTTTGTGTGGTATTGTGACAAAAAAAATCTGGCTGGACAGACAGACAAACAGAAATTTTTCTGAGACTGGTTTTTGTCCTTCAATGTATAATGTAAAGATTTTATTGAAAAAGTGAGTTCTGACCAATATACAGACAAACTCTTTTTTATTTATATAGATATAATAATTATTATTATTATTATTATTATTATTATTATGATGATGATGATTATTATTATGAAGACTTGGAAAGCCTAGGGCATTAATCAGTAACTTCAACTTTAAAACTTTATTCTGTTCTAGACACGGTTACTGACAGGTGAAACAGCAGCTGTGACTGACAGCAGCTTCTGTCAATCATGGCTAGTTCCGCTGACAGGAAAATGCTAGCTCTCTTTGAAACGCTGATATTTCACTCAACTGAACCCAACATTTTCCAACATTTTTGCCCATTTCAGTCTGTGCTGCCCATGGTGGGAACAAAAGTTACAAATGAAAGGTTGTCTCAAACTTTGGAGAATTGACATTTGAACCACGTTTAATCAACACTGTCTGCACATTCAGCCACCCCCCTTCCCCTCGGGCCCCCAATCCCTTTCATTAGTATTTTTCCTTTCTGTTAGTTAAAAGTGAAGATAAATTTTTTAAAGTCCTTTTAAAAGGCAGCTTGTGAATATATTCTCTTTTTAAAATAATCCTTGTTGGTCTGGTGCTGGATGCAGAGGATGCGTAGCTCTAACCTGTCATGTGAGATTGCTGATTTCTGATAAAAGCAGCTAGAGGTTACTGAGATAGTGACATTTGCGTAAAGCAGCTTAACTTGCTTTCTTTATAATTGGCTACTGGTGATAAGATCCTGGCAGCAGCAACACCCAGGCCAAGATAAAGCCAGCTTGTGGACAGTTGTCAATAGATTAAATAGCAAAGTGCTGAGTGTATGCTCGTTTTTCTCCTGAATTTACCTGTATATTACCGGACGCCTGTTAGGACTGTGACACAGTGACACATAGCAGTAGAAATTGTGACTTACGCATACTTGCATGTGTGAGGCTAAATTTGATATTTTTGAATTTATATTTTCATTCATCTTCTGCTTATCATATACTGTACATAGTCACAGGAAGCCTGGAGCCTATCCCAGGAAACCTCAGACACAGTTCACCAATCCATACTGGAGGTGCAAGGCCAAAGTGCTAACCACCACCATGCCATCTGGAGTTTAGTTTTATTCCAGCATGTGGAATTTCCTTAAATAATTAGGGAACATAATGTAATGAGTTATACTACTCTAGAAAAATAAAAACCAATGAGAGGTTACTGTTTTTCTTTCTAAAGATATTTTAATTTTATTTTCCTGAATAGTTTATTCCTCTTTTAGAGCAGCACTTTGCCAATGTTATCAGTTTATTTACTACAGAATGCAAAGGTGTTGTGCAAAATCCCATGTCATTATCATTATAACTAATTTATCTGATTATCATGTAAAAATCTATGGTTAAAAATCTTCTGTTTAGAATCACACTGAACAAGAAATCATCTGTTTTATGTTTATCACAATCATTATTTCTTTAGTAAAATTGGTATATTATTAGGGAAAATACAGTTTACAGTAGCTGACACTGTTGCTTATAAAAACATTAATTTAAAAAAAAAGTTGACATTCTCACCATGTAAATACTGTTTTTAATTACACTGTTCAATTTATCATTCTTCATTTTAAAAAATCTTCTCATTCATCTCCTGTTGATATACAGTATATTTCAGTGCTGTAGTGGTAATCTTATTTAACAAAGAAAAATATATGATGAAGGACAAACATTAACACTAAGGTTATTCACTGAGGCTAAAGACACTTTACAAACAGAAATTCTGAAGCTATTAGTAATTTGCACATTTATAAGTCATACTGTTATCATGTCATGAGCTGAGATTGGTCATTTGTGCCTCATGCTACGGTTAACACGACTGCGATCAGCTCTTAATATCTCTGCTTTACTCCTACAGCGTGTGGAGTCAGCTACTGAATATTACACAACACTTTCAAGAATTAACCAAATACCCTAAAAAGACAGTGAGTCAGTGTGCACCATTTAGACTTCAAATGAGAAAATATTAACAGACAGAAAAGCACCTTTGCCGCCTAATTAAATCACCTACTATGAATACACACAAAAAAAATTTTTTGATCTTGTGTATTTTTTACATAAAATAAATGTTGTTTGTAATATACTTATTTCTATTTAATGTTTAACATAAGTTAATATTAGTATTGTATATTCATTTTTAACACTATTTACCATTATTTATTTTTATTTTATTTTTTATATTAAGTGGAAATTCTGCCTCTATTTAAATATAATAAATTGACATATATTAATACATGAATCAGGTTTTCAGTATATGGAAAAATGATGGTATTCATCATATTAAAAAGGAACAGAAAAGAAAAGTCCCCTGACTGTCCTGACAAATCACAACTTTACTTCTCGCTAATACCAAGCATTGACACTGGAGACTCCTTCCATAAATGCATACTGTACTCATAGAAAGGTTCGTCAGCACAACAAAACTCCCTCTCATGTGATATTGCTTAAGCAAAGAATAATCATCTGCTTTGTTTTACCTACAAAGAAAGCCTGTACTGTATACTGTGGCATTGAAAATGAATTCCTAAGTTACTAAAAATATATATAGCTCTGAGATGAGTCCTGCTTTTTGACCTCAGTGTACTATGAGTCGAGGAAGGCAGACACTCAATCTATGTATCTTTTATTAGTAATATCCATGAGAAACAATCAGAGTGCATATGTACAGTAAGACATTAAACAGCAAGGGATTCTTAAATAAAATTGCATTTTAACATCCTTTGATAACAAAATGCATTATGTAACATCCCCCAAAGCCCGAAAAAAAAAAACAGATAAAAAGAATGGAAGTGCTTACTAAGTGTAAGACTTGTCCTTGCTCACAATTATACAGAACAAAAAATGTCCAGCATTAATGCTGAGAAATGAGGTTATTTAACACATCTCTGTCATTTCTGCTGAATATTACAGTACCTTTGTTTTTGGCCAGGTACAGTATTGTTTCTGTTACATACTGTAAAAGGCAGCAATTATGAATTGTTCTTTTGTTTCAGGCATTAATCTAAAAGCCTACCATTAGCCTAGGCCTTTAACGCTGTACCAGGGATGCATGTTTTTATAGTATTACAATATCTAAATGATTCTGCCTTAATTATTGCATACCCCTCGGGAGAGCATTACATGCACTTCCACAGCTGTAAATTTGGTACACTGATAAGTATTGATGTTAGACAGTTCAGCTCAGTATCAAGTTGCTAGTTCATTTTCAGCTTTGCTAATTAGCTAGATTGTTATCCAACACTTCTACATGCCACTTTCTGTCTCCCATTCTTTAGAATGCAGCTGGTAGTAAATAAAGAAAGGCTTAAACAATCCATGGTGTCAATGATGATATAATGTTCTGTCAAATATAAAATGATGTTAATGTTAAGGTTTTCAGCGTTCTTAAGTGGTAGATATTGAAAACCTGCAGATTATTTTTTAAAATAACGATTAAATGCATGGCATATGAATTCTGTCATCTTCCCTATAACTTTATCAAGAAAAAGGAGGATAATCCACTGATGATGTATACGTACACATGTTCAGTAAACACTTAGTCCTGGTTAGGGACATGGTGGATCCAAAGAACACTTGGCGTGAAGTGAAGTGGGAGCACACCTCGGATTTCACACACATTCACACCTATGGGCAATTTAGAATGGTCCGTCCATATATCAGGATGTATTTGAGAAGTGGGAAGAAACCAGTGAACCTGGACAAACCCATGCAGTAACAGGAAAAACATGGAAAAACTCCACACATACAGTAGCCTGAGCTCAGGAGATTGTAAAAGCATTTCAGTCAATATGTATTAAAAATATTGAAAGTTAAGGATTGGGCTTTACATCTTCATCACTTCTCCTAAGTAGACTGTCATGCGGTTATTGTTGTTTCTGCTGTTGTTTTGAAAGAAATCATGTAAGTTGGGTGCTCTGTAGACTTTGCCTTGTAACTGATTGATAATAAGATTTTTATTTTCAATATTGATTTATTATTTAATGTCTTACATTCTGTAACATCAAAAAAATCACTGTAACTTTTAACTCTCCTGTAAAGTTATACTCTTTTCCACTGGCACACTAATAAAATAAACATGTAAGGCACTTTTTTCCCTTTAAGTAAAAGAAGTAATGGTTGCCCAAGAATACAGCACATATTCTATGCAGTGACCTATGAACAGTCAGTACCAGTTTCAAATGCAAAGTGAACATTTCAATAAAATATTTAAATAGACATAGAAAGAAACTTGCAAATTATCTGTCTGTAAAGTTGTCTCAGACTCTATAAAGTTTTCTTCGATAGCAGTTCATCGTTGTGCAGAAAATGAACACATCCTCTGGGCAGGCTTTAGGGAGTGAGGGGCCCTATTGAGAATGAATGCTATCAGCTGTCCTCCTTCGCCTTATATGGATCCAGCCCAAGGGAAAGCCCTGGAGCAGGACACTGCAGGATGAATTGTGCTGTTTTAAGGGGCCAGAAGGGAGCTGGAGAATTATGGCTGTGGCAGAGAGAAAGGTTACAAATCTCTGTGTCCAGCCCACTTTATTCAACCATTTAAAGTGTGAGTTGTTTTTACAAATGGACATGTAGCCATGGAAAGATTTGGGGGGGAAAATGCTTACTGTAGATTTATTCACCCTTAGAATATTTTTTTGTAAATATACAAAAACCTAAATCCTCAACATATCAACCAGAAGCACAAATATAACTATAAAAAGATAGGTACGCCCTTTGGTTATATAATGCTAATCAATTTAATGTGGACTGTAAGTCAGTTTTACCAATATTCACCTGTATTTCATTTTCATGGCATCAACCACAAACTCACATGACTCAAAAAATTCATTTGTTTGTTTTTTAGTTTGTTTTTTTAACCCTTGCCAATATTCAGAGATAGCAATAAAATGTAAAGAATTAATGGCTTAGTTAAAGTTTTAAAAAGTTCCTATAAAAATCAGTATCAGTTTGTAGATGTAAATGGTGACTATTCTACTATTCTATTGTACCTAAGTGAAGTTTGGTGTTCCACAGGGTTCTGTTTTATGCCCACTGCTATTCTTTCTTTACAAGCCTTTAGGCAACATAATTCATAAGCATATTATTTTCCACTGTTATGCTGATGACACACAGTTATATGTCTCAGCAAAGACAGATGAGAGACACCAGCTTAATAAAGTTGAAGAATCTGTGAAGGACATTAGACACTGGATGCTTATTAACTTCCTTCTGATTAATTCTGACAAGATAGAAGTACTGGTACTAGAACCCCATGTAGATAGACGTAAGCTTTCTGATTACACAGTACCTATGGATGGCCTTTCTGTTTCATCATGTGCAGCAATAAAAGACCTTGGTGTGATTATATATTCCTTTTTTTTTTTAAAGCTCAAAGAGCTCTAGGATAGCATTCCAAGATAAGAAATATATTGTTACTACACAATGCAAAAATTAAAAATAAAAAAACTAGTCCATGCTTTTATCACCTCTAGGTTGGATTATTGTCATGCCTTATTGTCCGGATGTTCCACGAGGCCCATAAACAAGCTATTCCAGTTATTCCAAAATGCAGCAGCCAAGGTCTTCACTAGAGAAGATATGCTACTATCCAGAAGATATGAGCACATCATCCCTATCTTACACACAGTGCATTATCTCCCAATGAAAATTTGCATTAATTTTAAAATACTTCTATTGATGTATAAAGCATCAAATGTTCTCGAACCACTATACCTGAGTAAAGTGATCCGCCACACCTACTTCTGTCAAAGGATGCAGGCTGCTTCTTAGTACCTCTTACTATGAAACTGCAGCAGAAAGCAGAGCTTTTTCTTACAAAGTTATGGAACAGAATTTCAATTAATGTTCAGGACTGAAAACTTATTTATTTAGCCAAGGCTTCTGTGGATAGATTTGTATTGGATGAAGGAGCATATCTGGGGGAGAGTATTATGGTGTGTTTAAATGCTGTCTTCCCCATTCTCATTGATCACTCAGGTTTGTTGAAAGTGATGTGATTGGTTGCTTTACTTCTCAGGGAGCTGTGTCTGTGTTTCCTTATGACTCTCTTTTTAGTTATGCTGTCATAATTAGTCCTGTCGGAGTTCCTGCTTGCACTTTGCACTGGATATTCTCTCTCTCTCTCTCTCTCTCTCTCTCTCTGTTTTTATGATGAGCTACACATGGCACTCCTGAGTTGCCAGTGATCCAGGCTCTGGGTCTATCTGACTCATCCTGGTCCCCAGCTTCTGGTTGTACTTCTAATTGTATGTAGGCCTCCGTGCTGAGGACGGCTCTGTATGGTCTGCTTGGGATGCGTGGATAACATTCTTTGACTGGGGGGGTGACTAGGGACTGTTGCACTTGACCATGAAGATAGACTTCTTGGACTTGGTTAAGGTAGACAGCTGTTCTCTGATGATTTGTGACCGCAGTCACTTAATAGTTCAGGACTGAAATTCTCGCAAACAGTTTGTCAGTCCAAAGGGGACCTTATATTAACTTAAACACCCCTGCTGTTATACTGAACTTCTAGTCTAGTAACACACAGTAGGTCCTTGCTATCTGAAATCACCCAAATGAGAATGGGTTCCCTGTTGAGTCTGGTTCCTCTCAAGGTTTTGTCATCTCTTGGAGTTTTTCCTTACCGCCCTAGTCTTGCTCATCAGGGATAATCTGATCATTATGATTCATACATATTTCCTCACACTTTTCAAACTAATTTCCATATTTTTTATATTCTGTAATGCTGCTTTGTGACAATGACCATTGTCAATGACAGTGCTATATTTAAAAAATTCAATTGAATTGAATTATGTGTAACCAATTACAATTGTATGGTCAACCAGTCATGCAGATTTCCAAATAAATTAGCTGATAGAGCTAATTGTAAAAATGCCCAGTACTGGAAGAAAAACAAGCAAATAAAAGGTCTGTAGATACATTCAAGATACTGTTAATGGCTGAGTAAAGCAAAATACTTGGAAGTTGCACCTTCTTATCTTACTAGTATCTTACTGCAGCCAATGCTGACTCAACATCACCCAACATCACCCTCGATACTTGCAGCTTATTTGAACTTGTTGGAGAAGAAAATGTTGGGAAAATTATGCTTAAAATTTAAACATTTGATAAGATTTTTATTTTCAATATTGATTTATTATTTAATGTCTTCCATTCTTTAACATCAAAAAATCACTATAACTTTTAGCTCTCCTGTAAAGTTATACTCTTTTCCACTGGCACACTAATAAAAATAAACATGTAAGGCATTTTTTTCCATTTAAGTAAAAAAAGTAAAATGAAAAAGATTTTATTATTATTATTTTTTTTTTTAACATGGTGTTTTTTGTAGGCCTTTAGTTTTTGTCTATTTTCTTCTTAATTTCCCTAAAACTATAGTTTTTGGAATGAATTATTTAAATTAATTCTGCTCAGCCTAATCACAATAGATTATTAAGCAGCTTGTTTGCAAAACTGCTGTGATGAAGCAATTGGTGCACCAACCAAGCAAAATCTTTACAATACCAACACTGTAGTGTATTATCTATTTGTAACAAATTGCTCTGCGTGCAATTCATTACAGTCATGGAAGCCTGAATACAGACTGAAATTTTGTATGTATGAACGCATGCCATGTAAGGTTTTGTGTGAGAATAGGGTTTGTTAGGAAGGGACTCTTTTAAATCTTTAAAAAGAAGTACATTACATTACAGCGTATGATTTTTAAGTAAAGACCTTTCCAGTTAAGTTGCACAAGTTTTCAATGACATCTTTAATTGTGCTTTTAAGAAGGCATTTTGTCACAATGCTGTTTTTAAGAAATAATAATAATAATAATAATAATAATACATACATACATACATACATACTGTACATGCATACATATATACATGCATACATACTTACATACAGTACATATATACATAAATTGATTAATTGATTGATTAATCAATTAATGACCCTCCCTGATACAGCATGAGGGAGAAATCTTGCAAGGAATCAGGCTGGACCCACTGGATCATACTGGAATGATGTACTTATACACAGTGTGGGATCATACAGTTGGCCAAAACACAGTATGGTGCTGATTTTTTTTTTATGTTATCTATTTAATACAGAAGATTTGTGTGCCAAAAAAAAAAAAGCTAATTCTAAAGTTTATGCAACATGGAAATGACCAATCTTGCTTCCCTAAAAATTTCAAGTCACTAACTTCAGTCGTTTTGGAGAGATGATTTTATAAGTGCCCCAAAAATGGCCATTTTTCATCGTTAAACTGTCTTGCTTCAAACAATAATAATTTAAAATGCAAATTACTCAAATTTCAAGTATTGATACTAAAAGCTTTTGGAAGTGTATGACCTGTAAAAATTGTTGCTTGAATAGATTATTTGGTAAAAGCTTAAAAAGCAAAAAAATCGTTCGGAACCATGTTGGAATATTTTAAAGATTTAGCAGTTTAGAATAATACACATTTCAGGTTCATGTCTTTTATGTGAAAGTTAAATTAACCAAGGTTTAACTGAATGACAATTAAGATCATTGAAAGATTTGAATTTAAAAAAGTTACGGACAAAATATAAAAGTCGATGAAATTGTATATTAGGAAATGTGTTTTTTTTTATCTGACAAAAAACTAAAAGCGTATGCATATTTACAAAAAATAAAGCATGGATCGGGAGATAAGAAGCATCATGACAATTGGTGTTATATAATCCTATCTGAAAATTCACTTTTTCACCTTGGTGAGACACTTTTTACCATCAATACCAAGTTTTGGTCTAATATATATTCTGCAAAATATAGGACAGTTTAAATCCCATAAGGTTTTAATATTTTCACAAGTCAGAGTTATTTAGGGATTTCTAAAAAGAAAAGAATTATGGGTATTTCCTACAAAAAGGAGCACAACCCAAAAGAAAAGAATAAACTTTACAAAAAAAAATAGAATGCCTTTCTTTTTCATAAAGTACACAAAAAAGAAAATACAGACTTCATCTTCTAAAAGTACTCTATAGAATGTATATCTTCACATTTCCTAGCTGAAACCAGAGCACAAGGGTCAGCCATGATACACTGCCTTTGAAGCAGAATCCTAGTAAGGGCTGTTAGACAGTGCAGGGATTTGAACTCACAATCTTCTGATTATCATTCTGGCACCATATGCAGAGGGTTTTTGTTTTGTTTTGTTTTGTTTTGTTTTTGTGGTGGTGTGGTCATGATTACCTTTTTGATTTCCAGACCTAAGCCACATCACAAAGTCATATCTGGAGTTACAGCAAAAATTGTATGAGGAACAGATATAGAATAGATTTCACAAGTTCAAATATTTTTTAAAAAGTAAATGCTGATTTAATTGATCTAATTTAATTATATATTTAATAATAATTAATTTAATCTTTCTCATAAGCACAAATTTGCTGCTGTTTGCCTTAATTACTATGGTTCTTAAAACACAAGGCAAATATCTATATAAACATATTAATTAGGCAAACAAACTGAGCTACACAGGAGCTTAAAAGCCAGTTGTGCCCATATGTACTGTATATTGTATAGTGTATGTGTATTACTACAGCTGAAGGGCAGTTATTAACCTTGCAGTATCATATTCCCAGTAGCTAAAGACAAAGTGAAAGTATTCACTTTTAAAGTCTTAATAATTAGAAATATTATAAGCATTATGTTTTAGTGAAACATACTATCGACACAGTAAGTTTGTTTTTCAAATTTGTGGCATGTTTATGATTGCAACAGCATTTCAGTAGATCCTGTGAAAAGGTCTTGATTTACATTTTTTCTAATTAACCAAAAGTATACTCACATCTACTTGTTTTCACAATTCAGTTTACTCTTCTGGGAATCTCAGGACACTTTAGTTGCCATGGCTATTGAAACCAATTAGCACATGCAAAACCCGTAAAAAAAAATGTTTTCTTCATTTGTCCTATGGGTAGATAGACTTTTCCATTCAGCTGTGTAAAATGCAATTCAAAGATACCAGATCTTAAATGCACTGATAGACAAACAGCATTTAATGACAAATTCCAAAAAGTCTATTTGGCGCCCAAATGGATTGTAGACAGACATAGTCACTGGTTCTGTCCTTCTTGAATGTTTTTTATATCCGTAAAGCACTTTTTTTTTTTTACAAGATAATTCACAGTCTCTGTGCTTCTGTCAACAGATGCAATGAAGATTCTCTCTCTTTCTCTTTCTCTTTTTTCTTTCCCCTGGCAAGCAGCCACCCACACAACGTCCTTGGTGAACTCAGTGATCGGCTCTCTCTACAAAAACGAATAGATGAAATGTTTCTCCAAACCTACAGCTAATGAAGCTGGTTCGTTCTTTTCCACCGAATGTGGTAAGATTATTTTCACTTAGGCTCCAATGGACATGTGGCAACATATCTAAGTGATAGAAAAATAAAGTCTGCACCTTTAGAATTAGTGTCTTCCTCACTTTTGGCTTGGTTACTAGATGCTTGACCGCTTCACAATGTATTCAGTACCTAATATCTGAACAAATCCACCAATTGTCTTTCGCTCAAATGTAAATGCACAATAAAGCACTGCTGTTAGTGGACAAACTGCAACTATGGATAAAACAATATCCACCTATTAATAATTAAACTTACAGTGTCTCCAAATGAAAAACAACATTTGTACACTCATGTTTCAGGAAGAGAACTTGGTTAGAGCCGTATGACAGTGTGATTTGTTTAACATGCATGACAGAACACTGGCCTTACACCTCAATCTCATAGAAAATGTCTGCACCAGCAAAGATCAAAAATACTGGTGACATCCAGACACCTCACAGGTCTAGTGTTGTTATTATGGCAGAAAAAAAATATTACCAAATGCTAGGAAATAAATGATGTGTGACTCATTTTCCTTTGACCTGCTGTATAAAAACAGATACAGGAGAGTCTTCTCTGGATTGAGTCTTCAAGGTGTTCCATCGTACTGAGCAATCGTTAACTGCTTTTATGTTACATTACATCCATCCATATCTAACAGTGGCAACTTGGAGATGCTGGGGCTTGAACTGTTTGAGCCACCCCTGACCCACAAGGCATGATAAGCCACTACATTTGGTGTTTTTTTTGTTTGTTTGTTTGTTTTTTTGTTTTTTGTCAGAGGTTTAGAATGTGAAATAATATGAGGGTATGCTAAAGCACTGATGGGTACCAATTATGCAAAAGACAAATTAATCTCCAATATTGATATTTTTTTCTTCTTTATATTTGCTTTTTGTTTGTTTGTTTGTTTGTTTGTTTGTTTGTTTGTTTATATGCCTCAGATCCCTCAATAATTTGTCACTTGTCATAGTAGCTATGGTTACATTATTATTACAGTAGTGCCTGGAAGCGGATGGGATATATTATGAAGCAAGTACGGTACAGTATACCTGAAGTTGATGTGTTAGAAGCATAAAAAATGGGCAAAGGTGAGGATTGGAGTGAATTTCACATGGGCCAAATTGTTACAGCTACTATAGATAACTGGGACAACTCCAAAACTGCAGCTCTAGTGGGATGTTGCTGTTCCTCAATGGTCACTGCCTACCAAAAGTTATCCAAGGAAGGTAAACTAGTAAACGGGTGATGGGGTCATGGGCAGTCAAAGGTTACTGATGCACATGGGAAGTCCAATCCAATATAAGAGTTACTGTAGTTGAAATTGCTGTATAGGTTAATGCTAGTGAATTACTGTTGCAATGACGCAGGGGACTCAGTATTGTTATATTGTATATAACTTTTTTCGATTTATTTGTGAAGACTGAATAAAACTTTAGAGCAAAGTTTAGGTTTTTTTTTTTTTTTTTTTTTGGAAGAAGAAGAAGAGTTCACCCATGCACACTAGAACCACCATTAATATTGTGGGTTCAAGAGCTCTTATTGTTTTTAAAAGTAGATTTTGAACACAGCATTCTAGGTATGTGTTTTCTACTTCAATATTGTTACAGTCCCACAAAAGAAAAAAGAAAATAACTTTATGTCAGTCAAGATCTCTTCATATTGGGCAGCAATAACAGAGCTACTGGTAAGTTGGCTAGATGAGGAGCACACATAAGGTGATATTTTCATATTTTATCTAGTAATGTTGTGTCTCTTATGTAGTATCTGTTTGTTTCTGCAATAAAGTGTATTTAAAGTTATAAGACAAAGACAGAGTTTGTTTAAAATCTTACTTGGGATTTTCAAAATTAACCTGAAGCATTTAAAGCTCTGTGCTCATTAAAATAAACACTTAATGAGATTTTTCCCATGCATGTAATATGAAATTGACAAATTAGACACACTGAGAGGCTAAAGTGGCTCGATATTTCATAATACACTGATGATGAAAATAAAAGTTGGTTGAAGCTTGCTTTTTGATGCAACTTTAAAGTCATTTCCTCTGAAGCAGAGGTTTTCAGTGGAATTGTTCTGATGTGCAGACAGGGGTGAATGAGTACTTCATTCTTATAAAGGTGTAATGAATATTCCACACTAGGATGTCAATGTTCAGCCATACACAGTGTTTATGCTGACACAGGATCCTGTTACATCTGTGCTGACATAGGGTATATACCAACTCAAATTCCATAGGACACCACAGAGAAATGGCCCCTGTGACCTTGTTGCGCAGTCTGCCAGCCATGCATTTTCCATCATGCTTTGTCTTAGAATTTTATGCATAAATAAAGTCTGCGAGCTGCAGGCCATAATTTTATTTCATGGAATACCATCAATCATATTGACCCCCAGATTGAATGTCCAATCTTGCAGATTTGTAGGTGTCATATTTTATATGTGAGCAAGGCAATCCCCTTTTATAGTTAAAATCTCAGGTATTTTGTGTATAAATGTAGTTGGGGTAGAAATATATAATAAAAAAGTAAAGAAAGAAAAGAAAACTGACCATGTCGATTAACATAATTACACCGAAAACTGCTTAAAATGAGCTGTTAGGCCATACGAGAGTGTTCAAATCTCAAATCTCTGCTGCCTATTATGTGACTATTGTAAAAATGAACCAAATAGTAGCTTATAAAAAACAGTATGGCAAGCCTTATACAGTACAGTAACTTCTAGACTTAAATTGGTTTTAGGCTGTGTCTTTATTAATGTTGTCTTACATCACCAAACTATATGGTCATAAAAAAAATCACTAACAAAATAATTGATTAGATACTTCAAGATCTGTTTTGTTTCAGTTATTAGTGATATAAATAATAATGCTAATAAATTAATAATTTCAAAATCAATATAAGACTAAAGAGACCTAGGGGTCTTAAATAACAATACAGTAAATTTCCTTTTGTAGCCTAACAAGTGTTATAAATTAATACATATAGCCATATGTGTACACTACTGAATCAAATTAACATAATATATCCGGGCATTTTTATTATTGTCAGTAAACTTGAGGAGGATAAAGTGCAGGAGAAATGCTGATGCACTGCAGCTACATTCAGTTGAGAAGCACCTTCCTGTAGCTCTTCACTTGTTGCTGGTCCACAACACAGCGGGTGCTAAAATGGCATTGTCTGTTAGCATGTTACCCACAGGAGTAAACTCATGTCCCTGGCATGCTAAATGAAATATTTAACCCTTAAGCTACAAGATACAGCTTTATCCTGTATACAGGCTCGCGGTTCCCTGGAGACCTAGGGCACAAGGCGGGGTACACCCTGGACGGGGTGCCAATCCATTGCAGGGCACACACAAATACACTCACAGACTACAGTCAATTTGGCAATGTCAGTTAACCCTATCTGACCGTATTTGAGTCAACCTAAATCAAAGGTCCAGGGCTTGGCAATTTAGAAGAAAAGGTGATTCCTGACACAGTTTCTCCTGGACAGTTTCTCTAGACTTTTCCCAACAGCTTGTGACAGAGCAATCTGAAGTGACCTGGTCTACCACAGCAACACAGCAACACTCATATGGCCGTTATGTTCAGTCTGAGAGAGCCAAATGCCTCCTATCATTTAGCAAACGTGGACTCTGAGCATGGGAATTAAGCTCCAGAGAGGGGTGAGGCAGGTGAATTGAGCTACTTGTCTGGGGTGGTGTTGGCAAGGTCCCTCTGCCGCTCCTAAAGATGGTGATCCAAGCATATAAGCTAGATCTATGGTTGACCTCATATCACCAGCTGCTTTTCTGGAAGCAAGGCCATCCATGATCCTATTTGAAAAGCTATGCTGAAAGGCTGCAATGAGGCATTCTGGGTTACCTTGCTCTCTGCTGCAGGGGTCTAGAACAAGATGGCATATCCTATGATGTTGAAATTTCCCTAACAAAGGCAAACCAGTTGCTTGGCAGACTCATGACCATCATGGTGTGATCAAAGACCCACAGCATGTCATCTGTGAAGTGCTGGTACCTGAAACATGCGTGAGTTTGTTACACCTGCTGTGGGCCAAGCAAGAGTCATTCCTGTAAAGCTATTCTCGAGCAGTCAGAGAGAAACAGGGTTGGCTAAACCTCAAAAGTGAGATAGCACTGGGGCTCAAGTGGAGGGCTGTGTAATGCCTGGAGAGTCTGCCCAAGAAGATGCTCCAAACATGCTAGGGTCTGATCATATCTTGTCGTGGTGGCCTCTTGACTAGATATCACTGCAGCACTGCAGAGAGTCAGGGGATGAAGTTTCCTGCTCTGCTGGGTTTTCCATTACAATCAGGCAGTCTGAATTAAAACAGCAAGAAGTCCAATGAAGGATATATATTTTATTTTATATATTATTTTTAATGTAAACACAAATTCAAGATAATGGTCAATCCTCAAAGTCACAGGCATGAAGGGAAGACAAAAAAAAAACGTCTAGACAATAATACACAGAGCTAGGATGATTAGAAAAACACAAATCCAATATTCAGGTAGGCAATCATAGTAATAATAAGAAGAAGAAGTAAAAGAATATATGAACAGTATGATAGTATAACCTAGAGGGTAATGGGAGGGCATTTAAGCCAAGGCAGTTAACCTGATTATGGGAAATAGGTGTGTCTACTGTAGTTAGTTTTTATTTATTGGATTATCTAGGCTTCAAGATTCAGTCAAGCTTAACCCTCAACTTCTCAGATGTACCGT
>JAQMYL010000012.1:9944249-9956037 GCA_030014365.1 Clarias pachynema | reverse complement strand
TGTAGAAAGAAATAAAAATCAGGAACGATCATGGAGTTAGAAAGTGTTCTAAAACTTTTGAACGGTAGTGTATATATGCAAAAGATATTATTTAAGTCAGTTTAGTGTATGCTTTCTTGCCTTGCGAAGGTAACTGTGTGTTCACGGGTTAACCCAAATATCTAGGAAACATATCTTTTGTTGACTTTTTTTGGAAAAGATTGCCAGTGACTCGGCTGTACGCACGAATAGGGGTGATTCATTCCTCCACCAAGGACAGAAAAAAAATCTAGATGTCTTCCTCGTTTTCTGAGAGATGGTGGGACCAGTCGAGCAGAGCTGGAGGAGCAGGGGGAATGTGGTGCAGTGCGGGGTGTGAATAGAGCTGAGAGGTAAGTGGCTGCGGGGCCGGGGCTGTTTGCTTTTAGTGGGGTAGTGTGGGAGAACTTAGTCGTGCAACCAGATTCTGGATTCTGGATCAGCTGCAGAAGACAAATGGTGGACAGAGGTAGACCTGCCAGGAGTGACTTGCAGTAGTCCAGTCTCGAAATAACAAGGGACTGAACAAGCACCTGAGTGGCCAATGTGGAGAGAAATAAACAAATTCTTCTGATTTTATAGAGAGGAAATCGACAAGAGTGAGTAAGGTTAGTAATGTTGATGGGAAAAAGACAGTTAATTGTCCAGAGTTACCCCAAAGGTTGCAGACTGAAGGTGAGTGTTGTCCAGAGAGATCATAAGATTTGGACAGTGGGATGAATGAAGTTTCAGTTGAAATTTGAGCTGCCATCCACATGAGATCCTCCTGTTTTGCTTCTTATTCCACTTGCTCTGTTTCAAACCAAATCATAGCTCGAATAATGTGAAAAGTGTTTTAAACATTATTCGAGATATGTGAATTTCAAAACATCTTCACTGATGACTGTACCAAGGTATTACACCTCATATCACATATGAAAAGCATGGTAATTTGAAATGTGGCTACATATCGGATGCAATCTTTTGACCTTTAACAGGCTGGAGAGATGTATCTATAGGCATGTGTGAAGAGATGTTTATTACATGTTAGTCACCGACATCTCCCCGCTTTTTTTAATTGACCATAGCTGTAGAGAGGACGTTAGGGACAATGATGAAACTGCAAATCATGGATCAATAGTTACTATGCAATAAAGACACACACATTTCTAGCTGCTCCCTTCATGCATTATATTACAGCATCAGTGTCCTGTGGCCTTATTCACTATTTGATGTTCTCCTGAGATGCCCATTATTTTGCTCCTATTTTCTGTTTCATTTCTTGTCCTGTCTTTACTTCCTCATCGATTTTTTTTTATAACACGGCCTAGGTTTTTTATCTTCTTTTTTTTGTTTTTTTTTTGAGACCTGCTGTTTTGTCCTGTGCTGGTTAAACAGCACAGGGTTGTTGCATGAATCTGCTTCTCTTCTCTACCTGCATTAAACAAGATTTGTGGGTGAAGCCTATTAGTGAAACCTTGTCGCTATCAATGGTGGTTGGAGATTGTGCCAGGGCTCCGGTTTAAATGAACATGCCTGGTACATTCAACAGTATTAAGTGAACAGCTGTGAATTTGAAATCTTCACACAGTGCTCGATTCGATTCTGTGGGAGTTAATTGAGCGTTTGCGATTTTGACGCGTACTCTATCCACCAGCTGTACTCCCTCCGCCTACGACCGTTCTGCCTGCTATGGCACGAGAATGCTAGTAAACAAAAAGCTTGATCATTAGTCCTCAGCGCTGCGAACACATCTGAGATTTCACTAAATCTGTACTCCTACCAGCTGCACCTGCAACAGATCCCAGCACTTTGTAATATAGTTATGGTTATTGCAATGTTCTTACTGTAGCCATTCTTAAAATGGAAAAGGACCTCAGAGGAACCGTTCAGCGAAGCAATGGCTCCTCCAGAAAACCTTAAGAATCCATCACAATTTAATTTCTCTTTTAACCCACTTTTATTAGAGAAAGGATAAGGAAGAGAACGAAGCAGGATTAGGCTTTTATCGAAGTTTTATTAAGAGGATTAATAAATCACCACAGTATGGGACTGAATATTACATCACTTCATTACTACAAAATTAGCTTTCTGGAGCAACGTTACCCATCTCGAGCACTTACTGTAGGTAGTTCAGCTTAGGTAGAGTTATTATCAATACCTAGGATTACATCTACCTATCTATATTTTAATGGCAGCATGGTGGCCTCGGGGTTGGCACCTCCAGGATCTGGGTTTGATTCCCATTATGGGTCTGTTTGCATGGAGTTTGCATGTTCTCCCTCTGTGCTTGCTGAGGTTCCCCCCAATAGTCCAAATACATGAAGATTAGGATAATTGGCCTTCCCAATTTGCCAAATATATATGGATTTTTTTTTTTTTTTTTAAACTGTTGGAGAAAAGTTATTATTAATGCTGCTATGCCTGTCTTCAATTTTATTCTTTGTTTTCTGAATTTTTATTCATTTATTTCTTCCTTTTTTTCTGCGCTTATATTCATTGTGTCTTTGTTTTTTAGGTTCTGCCCGAAAAACATCAATATTCTGACCCACAAAAAAAAAAGGAAAAAAAAAAGATTTTTTTGCTTTTTCTTTAACATACAATGCTACTGTGCCATATTTAGTTATTTCTTTTCAGAACACAGCTTTCTGGAATAAGAATCCTCCAAACCACAAGGCAGCTGGCCAGTGAGTTGCCTTATTCTGACCATATTTTAGAGTCAGCATCAGATCAATCGATTTATCTGTCTATAATTAATATGGACATGGCAGAGTCTCTCACACACACACACACACACACACACACACACATTACAACCCAGAACTTATGCTGCACATGTAGCATTTTCTGCCTGATTACTAACACCTGCACCTTATTTCACAGCTCATTTTCAAGACTTTCGAAGTTCGCACCTTTCCATCTGCTTGCATTTTGCACTCTTTGGTTCTTTCGCTTCCTGATATGTTGTTAGTATAGTTTTTATTAATAGGCTAACTGTTATCTGTCTTGGCATTGGTCTGTTGGTTCAGCAGTTGATCGTTTAGTAAAGCGAGTGAACGAACTAGGAGAACATGCACAAAAAATACTTATACTACTGTGTTCCCAACTTATTCAAATAGAGGAAACTAAATAAATACACCATGCTCTCTAAATTCTCTTAATGAAGAAACAAAGTGCAAAAAGTGTCCTGTCATGTTCACACAAAAGTTGCTTCATGTCATGAAATAATAATAAACCTAACTTACGTGGACTTTGAAAAGTCTTCATAGGTGTTAGAAGACTTGGCACTCACTACAGAGCCTGGGAGTGGTAACGAATTGCATCTCATGTACACACAAAAGCATTTCAAGCTCTAGATAGAGTACAATTTTTGTATTTTCTTTCCGCTTTATGACCATTCAGGGGTTCTGGGGCTCCATAATTGGCCTTGCCTTACCCATTATTGAGTAGAACATGTGTAAGCAAATAGTTTTAAGATCCTTTTTGTAGCTAGCTGTGTTGTTTCTGTGATCAGACCACACTTTCCAAGGAAAACGAATAAAACAAAGTAAGTGATAAAAGCATACGATACTGTAGGTACGATGACTAGCAACTATGCTGATGCAAGGTGCTCCAGATACAAGGTTCCTTGTCATTCACGACGTGTACTGGTTCTCCTAGAAGGTACTTGGTAATGAATGTTGCATGATGGGAGTATGTATAGGAATACTAAGTCAGGTAAGGTTTGGCCATGGTGTGCACCACCTATGTTGGCTATATAGGTTTCAAAGGAAGCAGAGTTAAATGTAGAACATGTGTTCATAGCAAGCTCAGAATCAAAATGAAGAACACGGAGCTGTGAGGTAAAACCACTACCTGCCACCAAGCAACAGGATAATCTCCACTCTGAGTAGCGTGCTCTGCTAATGCAACCTTGCTCTGCTAATGTAGTAATTATAGCTATCAGTCATTTTTAAGAATAAGTAATGAGTGATCATGCTTTTTTCTTGTACTAATATTGAACTCTATGAGTTCGTTGGCTTTTTCAATTCTGCTGTGTGTGTGTGTGTGTGTGTGTGTTCCTTCTGTACCATTTGGTCTATTTGCTCTGCATCACGTAACTCCCTGGCTAAAAGCATGCCCTACTTCAGCCCTGGGTATACGTCTTTCTTTTTAATGGAAAAGTTTGTTTTTTTCCTGCAAACTCATATTATCTTTATTACTCAGATGTTTTCCCAGCTGTCTGTTTCTCGACACGCTGTCCAGCACGTTGGTCTCAAATGAAGAGAAATTATTATGTGCCAGATGAGCTGGTTAAATAGCTAATGCTCTGTCCCTGTGTAATCCTCTATATAAGGATACAGATATTACTGCAAATCTCTCTTTTACTTTCTCTCTCTCTCTCTCTCTCTGTTTTTCTTCTTGTCGTACTGTCAGACATGGTTTATCTGATTTTTTGTTTGGAGTCCAATTACACACTAGTCCTTTTTTTCATCGGAGAAGTAATCAGGCGTTGTTGTGCTCTGCTGTGCTTTCCGACATACGGTGCTGTATAGCTCCACAGGCATCATCATCATCATCTTCATCTTCTACCTACTGTAGATGCTGTACTTAAAGGATATTTCGATCACATCTTGGGAAAATGTGTCTATAGAAAGATGTGTGTAATTACATTTCATGTCTTAGTTTGGACGCAACTGAGGTCAGAGCATAGGGTTAGTCGTGTTATGGTTCACTGAAGATAAATATGGGTTTGTTTCATTTTCCAATCTGTAGTCCAAAGCCTTAACTTCTCATCCACCATGGTGTTGCAGTAGAAATGATGAACGAATTCAGCAAACACCAATCAGAATTCCTCAACAATCAAATTCGACTTAACATAATTACACAGTATATGTGGATTGAGCATCTAATCTATTTACATTCATGGAAAATTATAAATATAGTAGATGATGTTGTAGCTCTAATTTGCCGTATCTGCCTATATATACTGTATATTTTTTATGTGCAGCTTTAAAGAAAACAGCAAATATTTTAAGCTAAATTATGGTAAACAGTATACTCCGATAACCATAAAGCGCTAAACCATTAAACATGGCCTGGAAATGTGGCCTCCATGGACTATACTGTAATCTCATTAATCACCCTGACTGACACATTCTTAGCCACTGGACTCCTTTCCATGCATATTCGCCATGCCTGTTGCAAAGTAATGCTCAGTGTACTGTATCATTGTCTGACTGATTATTACTTATATGTAATTCTTTGACTTTGTTACCTAGTTTTTAGAGACTGTATTGTCTATGTGGTTTGCTGATCACCTTAATCTCAGACCATGACCTTGATTTACATTTTTAATTGTTTGCTTAAAAAAATATATATATAGAGAGAGAGAGAGAGAGCTTGAGGCTCTGGGTTGATGATCGGTGGGTCGGGTTCGAGCTCCACCGCTGCCACGTTGCAACTGCTCGGCTATTAACCCAATTAACCCAGTACTAATATAAGCATCAAAAGGGAAAGCAGAATCCACCAATGTAAAGGATGATCATGAGGATGGTGTTACGTGGCTAAAGAGATCTATTTCAGATAAAATCTCAATCCTGCTGTAAAATTACAATATAAAAGGGCAGTGAAGTAGACATCAAGCACAGTTCATCTGTCAAAATGAATTATTACTGAACTGACTCAAAAGCTACTTGTAGAAAATGTTGGGCATAGAAGTCAATATCAAATATTTACACTATATTAAAAGAAAGGTGCAAATATTTTAAGAAGTGCATTTATTTCAACCTACTATTAATATAAATGTGATCTTAACATTATATGGCCAATTGTTCCAGTTGTAAAGGAGAAAGAGCAACCATGAAACTCAATACAATACTTTACTGTCGCCCAGCCAAAATAAAAGTGTCATCATTTGGATTTTAATGACCAAACCTTTAGGTCTTCCTGTCTGTGAAGATTCTCAGGTGAGGTGATGTGGAAGTTGAGACAAGGCAAATGGACTTCTTTCCATTTGATAGATACATTTCACTACTCATCCAAGTAGCTTCTTCAGTCTCAGGTAAGTTGGTAATGTCCTCATGTCCTCAAGTGCTACAAGATCAAAGGATCCTCCTCTGTCTGAAAAGGCTTGTTACGCGAAAAATGGAGAAGGTGAGAGTAGGAGGGGGGGGGGGGGGTCGTTACAGAGTGGAGGGGATAAAATTGTTTTTGTGCTTGATCTTCTGAGACCTTCCTGGGGAAGATCAAGACATCTTTACACACACAGGTCCACCAAGAAAGCCACACTCCCCTTATTCTCTCTTTATTGTCTTCCTAACAGCTCTCTTTCCCCCACTGTCTAGCGACCCTGCCTCATACTCTCACCTTCTCCATTGTTCATCCAGATTTAGATTTAGACTGGAGAATCTACTTGGCTGAGTAGTGAAACATACAGTATCTACCTAACAAGACTTAAATCTTTTTCTTCTTTCTTTCTTCTGCTTCTGTTAGGGGTCCCCACAGCAGACCATTGGTCTGCACCTAACTCTGTCTTCCTCATCATCCCTTGTCACTCCATTGTCCTCCCTTACCACATCTATAAACCTCCTCATGGGGCTTTCTCTTTTCCTGCTGCCTGACAGCTCCATCTCTAACATTCTCCTCCTGATATGCCCCTCATCCCTCCTCTGCACATGTCGAAGCCATCGTAATCTGGTCTCTGTAACTTTGTCCCCAACCATCCTACCTGCACTGTACCACTAATACTCATTCTTAATCCTGTGCATTCTTGTCGCTCCCAAAGCACCATCCTTAAAACTTTTCCTTTTATTCTTTCCAATATCTTTCTGACAAATATCACTCATGCTACTCTTCCCCACCCATGCCACCTTGCCTGCACTCTTTTCTTTACTTCTCCAGCACTCTGGTTGACCCTAAATTTTTAAGCTCCTCAAAGCTTTTGTACCTCTACTCCTTGCAACTGCACCTTTCCCTCGCCCTCTCTCTCATTTACACACATGTACACGCCATGTCCTGCTCCTACTGATCTTCATGCATCTTCTCTCCAGCAACCCTCCACCTCTCTAGATTTAACTTGACCTGCTCTCTACTCTTGCTACTGATCACAATATCATCCACAAACATCATAGTCCATGGGGACTCTTTTCTAACCTCATTCATCAACCTGTCTATCACCACTGCAAACAAGAAGGGACTTAGAGCAGAGCCCTGGTGCAGTCACACCGCCAACGTAAACCCAGTCGATCATACCTCACTGCTGTAACACTGTCCTTATACAGTGCATACAGTATCTTGCACCACATTCACATACTTCTTTCCTGACTTCCTCATGCAATACCACAGTTTATCTCTGGCCACCCTGTCATATGCTTTGTTTAGATCTACAAACACAAAATGCAACCCTTTCTGACCTTCTCTATACTTCTGCATCAGCATTCTCAAAGCAAACGTGGCAATTGTGGTGCTCTTTCTTGGCCTGAAGCCATACTACTGCCCACAGATTGTCATCTATCTTCTTAACCTACTGTAGCTTCCACTATTCTTTCCCATAACTTCCTAGTGTGGCTCATCAGCTTTATGCCTCTGTAGTTGCTGTTGCAGCTCTGCACATCCCCTTTGTTCTTAAAAACTAAAACACTTCCTCTCCATTCATCAGCCCAAATACTCCCAGAACCAGAAGAACTGGCTCTGGGAGTATGAGGAATCATTTTCACACATGAACTTGCCATGTGATGTTCTTGCTCGACTCCTCAGATACAAGATCTTGGCCAAAAATTAATGTCTGAAGAGAAATATATTTTGTAATGTTGAATAGGCTTGTTGAGACAATGCCATGGACAATGTGTGCCATAATCAAGCTAAAGGCGGTCCAAGAAAATATTAGAGTGTGTGACTGGCTGGGCAGTGTATTTTGAGCTTTTTTTTTTTCACTCAAAATTTTTCCACAGATAGGAAACAAATAGTCCTTTTTTATGGAAAAAAATAAATAAAAATACATTAAACTTATGCAAAATGTGACCCTGATCTGTTGGCTGAGAGTAGATCTGGTTCAGTGTAATAAGCATTGTTGTTAGTCAGGCATTTACTAAGTTTTACTCTGAGCTTGTACTAAAATATAAAGACGTTTGTTTTGTGCACAGATCTTGGAAAAAATCATAAAATCGAAAATATTATTCTCTACAAAATAGGGGTCCTACAGAAAGAACTTGGGAACCACTACATCATAAGGTCTGTCCATTTTACCCTTACGGTAAATCATCAACAGTGTGATACATACTGTAGAAACCAGTAGAATCCTGAAACACACTGTCCCTATCAGAAAGAATTCAATCCGATTTTTTTTTTTGGTACAAATGCTTAATTTTCACAGGATGCCTAAAAATTGTCTTAGGATTAGTTACTTGTGTATTGTAATGGTACTTGTAAAGGTGTGCTTAAGTTTCTGGTAACTCAAAGCATAATTTTGCATGGGAACAGGATGGCTTTATGGAGTGCAGAATTCAAAATTATTGACAGAAATATTAATTTCACTAATTGTTCTGTTGACAGCTACTGTACTGTATATACTCCATAAATGCATCTCTGAACACCACAAGAGAAAAAATAATGACAAAGTGCTAAGTAACTCATGATGTGGGTGCACCAGACAAATAAAAAGTTAAATGGCAATTGCATTTCTAAAAGTGTTGACAACTAGACAGACCTCATCGATAATGAGCCAATGTTTTGTATGTGATGGACTGGCATTTTGTCCAGAGAGTAATCCCAGCTGACACCCAGTGTCCCTCAGTATAAATGAATAAATGAAACAAATGCACAGAAAAGTATGAACATCAGTTGCTTAAAAAAGATCATTATAAAGGTTTGTCAGGTTTCAGAAAGAGTTGGACAGTCAGGTTTCCATTTTCGTGAATAACGATCCCAGGCCGAGATGGCTCGGAGCTCACTGCAGTCGTTCCCGTCAAGAGTCAGTGAGTGGAACGCTTGATCCTTGAAAATTGACAGATAACTTATCACCAACTTGTGGACAAGATTCATCTGTTGGCAGGGTTGTGCATGAATGCACTATAAGAACGCCAGTTATCGAATACATTCATTCTTTTGATGAATGGTGAACTGATTGAAACAAAACTAAAGAATGTGAACATTAACATTGTTAACATGCAGAGTAATGTACGCAAGTGGCAACGACTTTGTTCATTCGATTTCTATTATTGCTAATATAGACATTGTGCACATTAACAGAAGCCCCCTGAAGCTTGCAAATCATATACAACATCCTAGATTCATTGGAAAAGATCCAATTTTGTTTTGTGTGTTTGACATACTGATTCATTTCTCCTGGACCAAAATTAAACTATCACTTTTCATAGTGAGCAGGTCTTTGTGCAACGGGAACCTATCACTTTTCTTATTAGGCGGGCCGTGTGTAAAGTGAATTTATAATTTTTCTTAGTGGGCGGGGATTTACAATTAACTTTGGTGAAATTTGTGGCAATTTTGTTCACTGCATTTTCTATTGACAATAGTGGGTTTACTGTTTGTAAAGACTGTTAAGGTGAGGCTCATTCCTTTATTAGCATTTGATAGCAAACATTATCTGAATTAACTGGATAGTTACTACTACTGTATTTATTGAGGCTCCATGTGCTGAGGTCAAACTTCCTGTTTACAAGGTGGTATCAAAAAGTTTTGAGATTAGCTCTGTTTATCCTGTTTCTTTTTTTTCCCCTTAAGGTTCTCCGTCAGATGCCTTAAAACAAAACCTAGCAGTAGAATTTGCTATTGACAGTCTGCCCCCTAGGGACAGATTATTGACCACAATGGCATGTATGTTGAAAAAGACGATGAGCATGCACTGGGTCGAGCTGGTCGTGGAGATGAAGGGCTCTTCCACTGTGAAGACTGTTGCTTCAAACCATACACTCAAGTTTTGTCACTAATAATGATCCTTGACATGAAGGACGCGCTGACAGAGTTCTTGGCAAACTTTGACACAATGTTACCAAATGTTTTCGGTGGGTGGAGCTCACTGAAGTTCTTCCTAAGCTCTCGTCCCAGTGATGTTCTTCTGCTTTTGAAGAACGTGTGCCACTCAAAACACCATCAAACGACTCATTGCAGCATCACCATTAACTTGCCTAAGTACTGTACTGTATATCAAATGTCTCTGTGGCAGATTTCCCCATTTTCATGCAGAATTTCATGTTCGCTCATTGTTCTAACTTGCTGTCCATGATAAAGTAGTAACATACATGGTCAGAATAGCACTAATTGCACAGCTCTTGATGTATACAGGATGATGTCTTTTGGCACACTGACTTATGAAGGTCGGTGCTCCCTGCGACTGTGCGTGCAACCTTGTGCTGTTATCTGTTGGTGTGTTACAGAACTAGTCTTGAAACTTTTTGATACCACCTCATATTTGGTTAAAGATCTAAGAACATAGAAATGATCCCATGAGTTGAACGATAGAATAGGATATTTCTTTATTGTACTGGTATATTTTTTCCAACCAAGTTGGTTTTCAAATTAGAAACACAAATCATAGTATTATATAAGACAATATAAAAAGTTAAAACATTAGAATGTACCATATCCTTTTTCTTCTTTTATGGACCACAAAATTAGAGAGGTCAATCACAGGGAATTTCGAAGAAACAAAAGAATATTGTTTGTTCGTTTTAAGATCTAATTCTCTTATCTGTCGGAGCAATCTTAGAGTTCTCCAAATAGATCAGTACACTTCTCAAGCTAATTTATGGTAAATAGTATACTCTGATGAAAATAAATAAAATTTAATTTAAAAACTAATATACTGTATATCTTTTTCTCCTGTTGTTTACTTTACAACAAACTAATAAAGTGTTTCCTTTATTTTCGCTTCCTGTTTTGTATTCACACTTTTTCACTAAGCTCTGTAATAACCCTTGTTCCTATCCCCTTCACTGGTTTCTTCTTATTAGTCCCATTGTTGTCTCAAAGTGTGGAAAAAAATTGATAATATAACTCTATTTAACAATGAATGGACAACAAATTAAATAAACAGATGCATTTCAAGATTAATTGTGAATGTATCCTATTTTTATATCCTAATATAAAATGATGAAGGTAGACATCTACCAAACATCTACCGAACTCAGTTCTGTTGCATTTATCATTACACCAACGTGAAATTAACTGCATCTCTCCAGGGTACAATGGCATAAATCATACACAGATGCAAGTACTGGAAAAGATACACCCCACAAACAGGCAAGCTGCCATGGTGTGCATGATTTAATAGTTCAAATCCTCCATTTATATCACAGCCATGAGACTATGGAGGCTTAATGTATTATGAAGTATTGGTTATGCATCACTCAGCATGTTATTACCTGTGGGTGGCATTGTTACTTCCCAGTGAAAGTTTTTTTTATTTTTCCCCCCAAATTTTTCGTATAAAATTCCTACCTGTCATTTGTGTGTTTCCCCATCAAGACTACTTCTACCAGTCAGGGAGGGCTGTAGACTTTCACGTGTTTCCTCTGAACCACGTGACACCTGCGAGCCACATCTTTTCAAATTGCTTGCTCACGCACCATTGGGGCGTGTTGCTATCCGCTCTTCTCATCCCTCCCCTCTGAGAGAGCTTGGCCAATCAGCTCTCTCCAGGCCTCCAGGTGTGAGTGAGTACAGCATCACGGGGGAATCAGTAGTAAAGCACCCACCCTATCATCCAGAGATCGCGAGTTCAATTCCCGGGTGATGCTGTAACCTCTCGCAGCCGGAGGTCTAGAGAGAGCTGATTGGCCGAGCTCTCTCAGAG
>JAQMYL010000012.1:9880977-9912594 GCA_030014365.1 Clarias pachynema | reverse complement strand
ATATTTTACATATTTTAAATGGTTAGAAAAGTAATGAGTGTAGAGTAGCGTTTCTTCTTCACAAATCTACTCAAGTAAAAGTAAAAAGTATGGTGCAGTAAAACTACTCATAGAAGTCCTTTAAAAAATTTTTTTTTAAAAGTTACTCAAGTAAATGTAACTCATTACTACCCACCTCTGGGTTTTAAAATAAAAAACTGTATTTAAAAAAAAAAAATTTACTTGAAGAGAAGGCTATAGCTCATAGTAATGTACGTGATACTCAGGAATATAATCAACTCGGTGGTGTTAATGACCCTACACTGTGCCATTGTTGATTATATCACATGCTGAGTTTTTATTCGTCCATCTTAATGTCTAATGCCAGCAGTGCCACAGTGGATTAACTTGCGTTTCTGTTCATCCATTGCTGGATGTGTTTTCTGTTAGGCCATATCCTATAAAGAAAAAAAAAATAATAATAAAAGCAGCCCCATCACAGGTCCAGCCATTAACTGGTTTTGAATAGGTTTAGATGGCGATCACCTCGAAAACACAATTCAGATGGAACGAAACAGACGAGTTCGCCTGCGTGCGTCCAGTATGAGCTCTGAAAATCCATTAGCCTCTGTTCTTGTCACACAGCTTTGTAAATTTATCTCTTAGAATGCTGTCATTGGGGATTTCCAGGTGGTTTATGTAATTCGAACATGCGACACTCTCTCGCTCTCTTTTTGTCTACAGCAACGAAGGTTTGCTTTTCACATTCAGATGATAAGGTAATCATTGAACCGTAGTGTTTCACAGAGGGCAAGATGAGGATGTGTGTGTGTGGTGTTGAATATAAAATGCTTGCTGTCACCCCAACTGTACCGCATGGGGTATTTGCAGCTGATTCATTGTACAATGCAGGCGACACATCTACTACGTGCTTTTCTGTTCAGCAGTACATTTTGTGTTCTTCTTCAAGCAGGGCGAAACCCTAACTAAGCAATATGGTTTGTATTAAAAAAAAAAAAAAAACATGTCCTGCAACAGAACAGTGTGAATAAAAAGCTGCTGCTTCCTTATAGCTTCATAGGGTAAAATCCTGAGATTCCACTATGTGAGAGAAACACATTGCTTCACAGTGTAGAGGCAATATAAAGAAATCCTTGCCATCTTTCTTGCTTCCTTGATATCGAAAACAAAAAGGATGTGCAGGGATTTTCCGACATGGAAATTTAATAAAAAGAAGGCCAAGATGTGAGAGACAGGGCCATCATTTGTTGTGTTGAAATGTCACTCATAAGGGGAAATTAATGAGCAAGTTACGGGTTCACGCTGATGACATTTGAGCAGATGACTTCAAAATATTGGTCTGATCTACAGTACTTTGATTCCCCAAATAAAACTACATTTCTATTCAGCTAGAAAAAAAAAAAAATCAGTGTCACATTAAACCTAATGGGGTGAGGCATGTTATAGTGAAATTTCCTATAAGAGCATGTCCTCTAATACCACAGCAAACCTACCAACGACTGAATTTCTGTTTATTTACTGTATTCCTATTCTTTTATTGATGTATATATTTTTTGTTTATATTTATACTTTTATAGGAACGTCCATGAAAATGGGTGCACTTACTGCATATGATGGCAACTATAAATAGTAAGTAGTCTCACACACACACACACACACACACACTCACTCACTCACTCACTCACTCACTCACTCACTCACTCACTCTCTCTCTCTCTCTCTCTCCTGCAAGCTTAAAGGAACAGCTTTACCTCTGACACTGGAGACTCCTTCTCTATCAATGTGACACAAATATTTCTTTACAGAAATGTTCACCATATTAATTATATTAGGGGTGTTATGACGCATAACGTAGCATAGCATCAAGAAAAATGAGATGATGTGCCATTTTGGAGTCTCACAATCCTATTCAGCGTTCTATCAATTAACTCCAATTAAACTAATTAAACTCCAAAGGTCCTAATCTACACAATATGTAGACTTTAAATATATGGAGAGCACACTGGTCTCGTGATTGTGTTCCGCTATGACAAGTCTGTGAACGGTGCCGATTAGATGTTATTCAGTTGCAAAAACTTTTTCCTAACCATTTTAAAAAGAGCTTTTAAGTTTTAGCTGAGCTCTAATTCTGCTTCGATCTTCTTTCAAGGGCTACATGTCAAATGCTTTGTTTATTCAATCCAAATTTTTTAATTATTTTTTTATTTATTTTTATTTATTTGTTGGACCTGTAATAAATTTTTACATTACACAGTTACCATATTAAATGTCTGTTTGCACCAGTTTTCCATTTATATAATTTCTTACAGTAAAAAAAAAAAAAACAAGCACATTTTTTAAATAAAAATTGTTTTACAATATTTTTTTAAAATAGAATTCAAATAGGAAGCATTTTTTCTTGGTCGATCCAAATTAAATTGGATTGTGAATGTGGTATTTTAAATCAAATAGTGACTTTCACCCCTATTAACTAATCATTAAATTGCAGCATATTTACGAGAATATTCGAATGAGCGCAGTAATGGAGACCTGGATTAAAGGCTGTTTAAATACGTTGTGGCTTAATAATAACCATTGTAATAAGTTCCATAGATATTGTATAATGTATAACGCATTTTATTATGCACACCATTCAAGGACTCGCCATCACAAAAGCCGTTGTTGACGCTGAGGTCAAAGGTGATCCTAACAGAGTCATCTACGACATTGCTGGCCAAGTCACAGTGTGTTTTATTGTTAAGGTGTTTGTGAAAGCGTGTAGCCTTGTGTGGTAGATTTTCTGATTGTTAACTTTCTTCTACTGCAAAGGTGGTTTGTGACACATAATTTTTTTTCCCTTCGTGATATCGATGTGCATCAAGGCTTCCTATTGAGCTCATTGCGAGGATTCATTGTCCTTGTAATGGCTGGAGTTTATGGATTTGTCTCAGCTTGAGATGGATTACTATCACCGTGTTTTCTGTTAGTAGAGCAGAGCAGGACTGGGTTTGGAAATAGTTTGAACTTGGTGTGTGTTTGTACTTTAATTAGATGAAACCCTGGTACAAGACGGATGTTTTTTTTTCTTCTTTAAACGTGGGGCACTCAAGTCAAACCAGGACTTTTGATTGCGGAGAATAACAGAACATTACTTTGAATAAAAAGGATCTTTGTTTGTCTATATAATCCCCTGCTACACTAATGCACTTTCCCCAGCATTTCATTAGCGCTTGGAAGTTTTCTCAGTATGCCGAAGCCATGATCCTACTTCACGCTGGCCTCCCAGGAAGTCCTAGCGAGGTCAGGACTGTAGAATGGATGTGGCAGTATATCCCAGCCCAGTTTCTCTAATGTGCAGGTGGTTTTGGTGAATGATTGTGTGTACAGTTCACATAGATAAATAGCACAACAAAGAGTTTTAGCTGAGCTCTAAAGAGAAGAAAATGTTCTTTTTTTTTAATGCTCATTTTGTATTTTTATTTGTGTTTGAATGTGCAAAAAAACAAAAACAAAAAAACTCCAATCCAGATGTGAATATGATGTCTCATGCTCCCTGAGCCACTCTTTCACAATCATCTTGGAATATGCTTGTGCCATCGTAGAATAAAAAAAAATTTTTTTATTGGAAAAACCAAGTCATTCAGTATATTCAAGTCATTTTTTGGGCATAATTCCTAAGTCAATTCATTTTTTGGGCACATAATGTTAGAACTTAGAGCTGACCAACAGAAGCAACCCCAGATCATTACTCTGCCTCCACAGGCTTGTACAGGCATGATGGGTGCATGACTTCATCCGCCTCTTTCCCTTACCCTGATTTGTCCATCACTCTGGAACAGGATAAATCTGGACTCATCAGACCACATGACCTTTTCCCAGTGATCCGCAGTCCACTCTTTATGCTTTATCCTCGCAAATTGAAGTCTTTGTTTAGTCCTAATTCCACGAGTTCCCCTTGCGCTCTACATATGGGTATGCTCCTACTTTCACTATTAAATATAGCTGTGAGTTATACTGTTGTTTTACGATTTGGTTTCACTAAGTGTTCAAGTGTTTAATCTACCATCACTCTGATTCAGGATGTTTCATTTCCTCCTGGAAGCAGAGGGTTCACCACTATCCTTCCAATTTTTATAATGCGGTTTAAAGTTATTAACCCAGTTTAGTTGTTTTCTTTTCTTGATGCAGGCCAATAATTTGACAGAGTAGCATCGTTGCCATGACCACAGGATATGTCTCTTGACATGGTTGTTTTAGAAATAAGTAGCTTCTTACTGCATCAGTTAGAATTAAACAACTTGTTCCCAGCCGGACCATATTAATCCCTGCAGTAATTATCCAGTGTAAAGCTCTTAACTATTTGCTTGGTTAAATCCAGACAGTGACTTTTTTTTGCTGGACAGTATAAGATAATATTACTACTACGACCACTTCTACTACTACTACTACTACTACTACTACTACTACTAATAATAATAATAACAACACATACTGTTTAGGAAAACAATCAATGAGCGAGTTATTTGGTGAAACTTGATGTGAATGTAGTACTGTTACTACCTGAAAGTTGAACATTTTCCCCTAAGAGCACATTCGAAATTGTTTTATTCATCTTGTTAAAATTACCATCAGTTACATTCTGTATTTGTTAAAGAAGAAGGTCATAGTTTTTATCCGTTTATAGTTACATTTAACCTCGGTTAAACAGGCTTGGTTTAATACAGTAGGAGAACTTGGGACTTCATTCCAGGCTTAAATGCATTATTTATCTTTCCTCATGGCATTTTTATTTATTAAAAAAAAAAAAAAAAAAACCTGAACACTCTTGAGGCACTGTCCAGTGCTGAAACTGTTTTTATCCACATTATGGATGTTTTTTTTTTTTTTAAGTACACACTTTATGGGAACAACAGTTTGGATATTTTCCATGGCCATGGCTTTCATCCACATTATATTAGGCTCAGGATGTAAATTCCTGTGTGATTTGGATGAGAAGTTCCACTGGCCTTTTTTTGGCATTCTCTCCTTCTCTGTGTCTCTGACGTTCACTCCTATCAAGGCTGTCGGAGTTATTTTTGGGCGTCCTCCTGTGATGCTGATCCCACTCGGGCAGCCTATTTTTTTACCGGCTTTCACGTCTTGGACAGAACCCACGTCACCAAACCTGACCGCACCACACTACAATCTATTTTCACCTGCCTCAAGCCACTTTTTACATTTTTCTTTTTCTTTTTTTTCTTTTAACACACGTTTATTTCCCCTGTTGTTTTTGTCTGGCTTGAGAGAAAAGCAGAGCAGCGCTTCTCATCACAAAAGACTGCGTTGACCCTCAGGGGCAGCGGGGGAAATGAGAAAAGATGTAGATAGCAAAAGATGGCACCTTTACCAATCAATAGCGCTGTTTTGTAGTCAGCACTTGTCCATCAGAGCAACCGGCTATCTCTGTCCTCTGCAAAAACTGACACACGTACTCTGAATGTTGAGGGTTTCCGTGTGTGTCTGTATTCCTCATCAACCATTTGGTGTAATCAGTAACGTCTGTGGGTCTCTGTCTGGGTGCTTTGCATTTCACGGATCCTAATAATATGCCTTACAGGCGTTGGTGTGCGATAATCCCCGGCACAGGCGAGTCGAGAGAGGGTGGTGTATCACATCCTGTCATTTTCACCATGTGTTCCTGGCTCTAATTGGTGTCCTGCTGTTCATTCCAGAGGCAGCCTGATTGAGCAATGAGCCTGTGACTTTTGTAATGGCCGAAAGTGGATTAGGCTATAGATAGGATCGTTGTCTTATACCTAAAAGTGTTTCATTTCACTCAGTTCCATTGTTTTCTCATCTCACACCAGTGTCAATTATTGTCTAATTTCCACACTGTTATTTCTGAAATAACAGTCATGAATCTGCATGAATTCCACGTACGGTTCTTGAGTTTTCTTTCTCACTCTCACTCATCTTCTATACCGCTTTATCCTGTGTTCAGGGTTGCGGGGATCTGGAGCCTATCCTAGGAGGCTTAGGGCATGAGGCAGGGTACAACCTGGACCAGGTGCCAATCCATCACAGTGCACACACTCCCATTCACACACTATGGGCAATTCGGGAACGCCAATTAGCCTAACTTGCATATCTTTGGACTATGGGAGGAAACCGGAGTACCCGGAGGAAACCCACCAAGCACAGAACATGCAAACTCCATGCACACAGGGACGGGAATCGAGCCTGGCCGGGAATCGAACCCAGACCCTGGAGGTGCAAGGCGACAGTGCAGTGAGTTTTCTTTCTTTCTTTCTTTCTTTCTTTTTTTCTTGTTCGTTTTTTTTTTGTGTGCGCGCACAGTCATGTCGGTCATGTCGGTAAGCCGCCATTAACAATCACAATAACGCCTTCACGTGAGGGGGGTAAACCGTATAACAAGCATTCAGCTTCTTTTAAAGTCTCTGTTTAAAACCCTTAAAGTTCCATGATTTTGCAAACTTTTCTACCAAAGGGGGAAAAAAAGTGTTTAGGTTTTCAGGGTCATTTTAAATATAGTAGCTTTCAAGCATCCTGTAAGAGATTCAATCGCTCATACAAGACAGATGTAATGCGTCTGAGCTATTCTTAAGCTAATGTAAGCTGAAGCACAGGTCTGATCCTATTTTATTTTTATTTTTTTTCTGTCTGACTAAGACACACTTCTTTTAGCCAAGGATTTTGCTTATCATTTGCTTTTAGAAGCCCAGAATCAGTCACAATAAGTTTTAGCAGTCCTTTCATTCATTGGTCTGTAGGCTACGGACCAGACTTCAGTTAACAATTTATTGGTAGGTGATTTCAGGAAGACTTTGAGTTTCAGTTTTGAGACTTTTTTTTTTTTTTTTACGAGTTTCAGCAGTCAGAAAAGAAGTGATGTGTTCGTCTGAGTTTTTAAAAAATTCATGTGTACAGCAAAAAGGCGAGCAGAGGTGCAGAAAGATGTCTCAGTTTACTCATTTTTAAAAGCAACCTTTCCACTAGCTTTATTTTGATTATGTTTGTTTTGTCAGTTTAATCCATATCAGACTTGACATTTCCTGTGCCGGCCAGAATCCAGTTTGACGTTTGAACACTTGTTTAAGTTGTTTTAAATATTTGTGTGTTTTATCCAAACCCTGTCATGAGATTTCCATGGTGCCTTTTAGTGTTTTGGGATTTTGTGACATGGTTTTCTGCCTTCTAGAAGCATTTCGGTCGTGGAGCGTCTCGACTGGACTTTTGGCCTGGTATGTAGATTCCTGAGGAAAGCCCTACCAGCTGATTACTGTTTTCAGAAGTGTCTCAGAAGCAGCTACAATCAAAAATAGACTAGGCCGTATTTTTAGCAGAGTTTCACGGAGAGCTGTTCTGGTAGAATCACGAGCACTGACTAAAGTGTGAGGGATCTGCTACAGTGACCACATCGCAGTTGGAATGGACCAAAAATGTTATCTTGATTTTTTTTCCGGCTGAATATCGATACACAACATATATTGAGGTATTTTCTTTTCATAAGTTAAAGTCATATGTGAGAGGTTGTATGCCCCTTTATTAAAACAGACTGTGATTAAAATAAAATGTAAAAGCAGGGATTTAATCTCTGTTTAAAATTCTAAACAATATTTGAAACTAAATAACCTGTATTAAAAAAAAATGGTCCTGTCTCTGAGAACGCTCCTTCAATTGTCCTCAACAACAATAACAGATGGATTACAATGGATTTAAAAACAACAATAAAATGCAGCCAGAACAAAAATACCAACCAGCCTACTTGCACTGATAAATTTTTCTACTGAGGTAGATGAGGAAGCCCCCATAGAGGCAATAGAGAGACCGATGCAGAGGGTGAGTGGGATGGGGAGTGGGGTCTGGGGGCGTTAGGGGCGTGGCTGCATGGAGAGGGGAAATTGGGGGTGGGATTAGGGCGGGGCTACATGGAGAGAGTTGGGTGACATTAGGGTGTAACTGCAAGGGGACACAGAGGGAAAGTGAAGGCAGGATTAGAGTGTGGGTGCATGGAGATACAGGGGGAGGCTGGAAGAGGGGTTAGGGCGGCACTGCATGGAGACGCACAAGGAGAGTGGGGTAGAATTGAGGAGAGTGTGGTCATCAAAGAGTGAAAGTGGGGAATTTTTGAGTTGTGGAGCGAAACGTTTCCATTAATTCTTAAGGGGGGTGGAGGATTTGTTTGATATACAAGTGACGCTTATAAACAAGGATGCTTCTGGAAGGAATTATGCTCTCAATCCAAGGATTGACTGTATCAATATATGCTATCGTCTCATATCCCTTATTTCCCTTCAAAATATATCGATACACAACTTAAAAAAAAGAAATATATCGCCTTTCCATAGACCTACTTGAAGCCATTTATCAAACCTTGCTTCACTTGTTACCTGACATGAGTAACCATTTTCGACCAAGGATGGCATGCATCTATGCATCCATGTGTCCTGGCATCCAGAAGTTCCCCTGACTGTCCAAACAGCTGAGTCACTGCCTGTTTTTAAATGAAGATTCAAGGCACATCATATTACCAAACACTTAACAAAGCACTGGTTTAAAAAGAAAAAATCTTTTTAGCTGTGCAATTTATTTGATGGACACTATAAAGCACTCCTGACAAATATTGTAAATGTCATGGTGCCAAATTGGCTAACAGTGCAGGGACCTTAAACGTACAGAAGCTCCTTCAACATGCCGGAGGTTGAGTCAACGCTTTGTGAGGATGTTGGAGAAATTGACGCATTAGCATCGGGAATTAGGAACGTGGAATCTGATAGCAGCTTCGGACGTGGCGTGGTGGCAGCCAGCCGACTGTAGGGAGTGTAAAGTGTCACTCAGTGTGCTTTCTACCACTTAGCCGACCACGGACTTGGGCTATTTAAGTGGATTAAGATTTAAGTCCATTTTAAAGAATTTGATACGTTCCGAACTGGCGCCTGGGAAAAGTACTCTGACGTCTCATCTTAAGCTTATAGATGGAGACTTACACTTTTATTTAATTTGCTCTCTAAGCTCTCTGTGGAGCCACACGATCCAGACGGTTTTGACACTAGAGCCAGAAGTTTGTGGACACCCGATCATTATGTTCTTATATGCTCGTTGAACATCCCGTTCAGGGTTTATTCCCCCTTTGATGTAAGAGTGATGCTACATTCATTGATCATTCAGCTACAGTTAAATTATACATTAGTGAGATCAGGGGTGGCACAGTGGTGTAGTGGTTAGCACTGTCGCCTTGCACCTCCAGGGTCCGGTTTCGATTCCCGGCCAGGCTCGATTCCCGGCCAGGCTCTGTGTGCATAGAGTTTGCATGTTCTCCCCGTGCTTGGTGGGTTTCCTCCGGGTACTCCGGTTTCCTCCCACAGTCCAAAGACATGCAGGTTAGGCTAATTGGCGTTCCCAAATTGCCCAGAGTGTGTGTGTGTGTGTGTGTGTGTGTGTGTGTGTGTGTGTGCCCTGTGATGGACTGGCACCCTGTCCAGGGTGTACCCCGCCTCGTGCCCTAAGCCTCCTGGAATAGGCTGCAGGTCCCCATGACTCCAGTCCCCAATTCCAGTTCATTCCAAAGGTGTTCATTGGGGTCGAGGTCAGGCTTTTGTGCAGGACTTTCGCCCATATGCTGTATTTTTGCAGGTCTAGTCTGTGCTTTGGAAAATATAGGAAGATGGTAAGAAATGTGAGTATGGATTCAGTGGTGGTTTCTTAAACATGAAAAGGTTAATGAGTGGTTCAGGACTGCACGGGGGCACAGCAGGTGGTGTCGCTGCCTGTCTACCACAGACTCCCTGTGTGTTTGATCCTGTATATTGGCTTTCTGTGTGGGTTGGCCCAAGATTCTATGGTTTCCACCTGCTTTAAAGGTATTAAATTGCCCTGATAGTGTAAATGTGTGCAGTGTGGCTTGTGATAAACTAATAAACCAATCAGGATATATTCCTGCCTCACATCTAATGTTCCCCCTGATCCACCGCTGTCAAGATCCTAGCAGAAATGTTCTGATAGCACTTTCTACCATTTGCCTTCGCCTGTCTGGGTCGCTAGCAGTTGCTTTTGATGGGGGAGTTCCTCGAAGACGGGGAAATCTGATACCTCGAAATTAGGAGGAAACTCATGGAAAATGTCTTCAACAGTCGTAATGGAACAGTGAAAAGTGCTATAGTTGTCTGGAGGAGTGTAAGTGTTACATTGCTATCTGTGTCTTATGATGGAAGTAATCTTGCAAAATGGCTAATTAAATAAATTATATCCACTAACACAGCAGGTTTCTTCAGCAACCTATTTTCTTGGCCTTGTTAAATCATAGCTTCGAGAACATTCACACTGAGAAGTAATTGATGATTTGTTGGATGTTGTCCAGTTGGCATATGATGGTGGGTTTGTCTGTTTCAAGCTCTAGTGACACTGCGAAGAAAAATCTGTTGTTCTTCCTTGATTGTGTCCGTTCTATGAATGCTAAATACTAAGACACACTTGACTATACAAGACTTTCTTTTGCCTGAGATTTTATTGCTGTGAATATTATAGGGTTGCAAATTCCACACATTTTTCTTTACCTGTAGTTAAACATGTTAAACAATAATTAGGTATGGTAAACAGGTCTAGTGGCACAATTCTAATTAAAATACAGAACAGCCAAAACATGCAGCTCCTTCAATGTTCAATGGGGGCTGGGTCAAAAAGTCATTGAGTCCACGTAGACACTATGTTAAAATGGTCAACTTTACAACAGAAATAAACATTTATAACCAGATCAGTGAAATCGTTATAAGAAATGTAGGAGTTGACACATGGATGATGGATTTCGATCAAACGTATTAGCTTACAGCCACCATAGAATTTTAGCTAAGCTAAGGCTAAGCTCTCTAGCTTGTGGATGGTAACTGAGTTAGGCAGACGGGTTCCAAACAACATCTAGGGATGTTTTTCATTCTGTCCATTTCCTCATTTATGGATTAAGCAGGATAAAATTGGGGCAAGACGGCGACAGTCATGCTCACACACTTGAGCTTGAAAGCTGCTCTTCAAAAACACCTATGGGTGGAGAGTTTGTCCAGTTATTTTTATACAGTTTACGCAAAAAATAAATAAAGAAATAAATAAAGAAATATATCATAAATTGAACAAATAAAAATAAATACATTATTGCGGCACTGTGCAAAAGTTTGGGCACCCTACATAATCAGTACTTAGTAACACCTGCTCTGGCAGATATCACAGCTTGCAAACACTTTTTATAGTCAGCTAAAAGTCTTTCAATTCTTGTACTTGGGATTTTCTCCCATTCTTCCTTGCAAAAGGCTTCTAGTTCTGTAATATTCCTTGTCCTGTTGTAGAAGCCATCCTCTTTTCAAGCTTTAGCTTTTTTTTTTTTTTTTTACAGATGGTGTGATGTTTGCTTCCAGACTTTGCTGGTGTTTACTGGAATCCATTCTTCCCTCGACCCATGCAATGTTTCCTGTGCCACTGGCTGCAGCACAACCCCAAAGCATGATAGATCCACCCCCATGCTTACTGTAATAGTTGGCAAGGTGTTCTTTTCATGAAATGCTGCTACTTTTTTTCTCCAAACATGCCTTTGTTGATTGTGCCAAAGAGTTTTATTTTAACTTCATCAGCCCACAGCACTTTTTTCCAAAACACATCAGGCTTCTGTAGGCTTCTGACATTGGGTTTTATGATGGGGACGCAGGTACGGTTTTCTTCTGCTGATTATTCCATGAAGGTCTTGTGGAACGGTGCACCACCACTCCTGAGTCTGCTAAATCCTGCAGTCAAATGGGGGGTTTTGATTTGTCTTTCTGACCAGCATATGAGCAGTTCTCTCCAAGAGTTTTCTCTCCACAGTTTCTCTGAACTGCCATCTCTTAATTACATTTCTTACTGTGGAAACTGCAAGCTGACAACGCTTTGCTATCTTCTTGTAGTCTTCTCCTGCATTGTGGGCATCAATAACTTTCATTTTCTGAGTCTTACAACAGCTGCTTAGAGGAACCCATGGTTGTTGAGTGTCCGCAAGTGTTTACACAAGGTTTGTCAAAGTATTTGTAAAGCTTTGAAATTGGCTTTTAGTAATGACAGGTGTTGCCATGCATCAGATCTAACGAGCAGATTAAGGTCTGAAACCTTGTAAAAAAGAATCTGAGACTTTAGGGTGCCCAAACGTTTGCACAGTGCCATAATAATGTTTTTATTTTAAATTTTTTGTTCAATTTATGGCGTAAGAAGTAACTATGCATCAATGTTTACTGAAAATATGGTGCATTTTTTTCCATTTTTCAAGAGAGACTGTGTTAACATGTTTTCAGTTAAAAAAAATCACCAAAATCTGTTATTTATCTAGGGGTGTCTAAACTTTTGCATAAGGACCCCCAGGATAACTTTATACCATAACCAATAATATATATATATTTTTTTTACTTACCACAGCAGACACATTTATTTTTGCATTTTTAGTAATTATAGAATGACCTGTCATGATTGTTGTTTATTTCTACCAGAATTTAATGCTGTGGAACATTCACACACCATGCATTAATACAGCTTTAAACAGTTTCCTTAGTGCTCTCTCTCTCTCTCTCTTCCTCTTCCTTAAAGCCAAAAGTACAGCTTGATAATGTGACTGATATCAAATCAATATTCTCCTTGAAAAGATTCTCTTTTAATAATAGCTGACATGTGGAAATAAAAGATAAACAGCACTCTCCTTGTTTCTTTTTCTTTCTTTTTTTTCCCCCTCTCTTTTTTTAATGATCACACCAAGAAGGTTGTCTTGTGTAAATATTAATCAGATGAAATGCTTGTAGGCTGAAGTAGATGATATCTTGGTAAGTGAAGATAAGAATAAAATAAGAATTTAAAAAGAAAAAAAATGTTAGATGATATTTCTCATTATGAGGTTATTATGTAACAAATATAAGACTATTACACTTGTTATAAGCAGATACATTTGCGTCAGGAAAAGAAATATATGCTTGCATTATGTTAAGTTTAAAATGAATACAATTATCCAGGAAAAAAAAAGGCTTAATCATTTTTATATTTGTTTAAAAACTATCTACTTAAGAGAAATATTGTGTGTGTGTGTGTATAAAGTTGGAAGAGTAAAGTTGCTTCAGGAAATGTGGCTCACTCAGATTTCTATAAGACTGTCCAGTATTTATGAGTCATAAAACGACCGTAGTTCAGAGTTTTGCTAAATTTTCCTTTGCATACAGCACTGTGTGCAGCTCTCTAGATTAATCTCCCTTAAGGTGACGCATTAAATAATCGAATGGCATTATATTCCCACAAAGAAGATAAAGCTAGTGGAAAGTTTTGTTCATTTTGCAAAGTTTCAAAAAAACATCTAATCGATGGACTTTCTAACATCCTGCACTTACAAAACATCACGTACATCTGACTGGCTGTAAATGAGTGTGTGCGTTAGCCACAGCAGAAACATGCATGGCTTTCGCATTGCTGATGAACTGCAGAGGGAATAACGATGTCAAACAGCTGCTTTTCCCACACAACCGTAAGCCTCGTGGACGTGCAGCGCCAGAGCTGAATTAATGCAGAGGTGCCCAGGAGATTGGCCTGAGGATAGAGATCAGTTTTATAAGTGCTATTTTTTTTTTTTTTTTTTTTTTAAATAGCTTGGGGATAAAGTGTTGTTTGTGCTGAGATGCAGATGGATACTGCTGACCTGTGGCACTCAAACACCTGCTCTGCTCTCTCGTGGTTCCTTTAGTTTTGGCAAATTAACAGTTCTGCTCAGGTTTGCTCGTAGTGAGTTTGAATGCTAGTTAGCATACAGCCAGTGTGCACCGGTGATAGATTTAAAACAACGGCTATAAGCAAACACCACGGCGCTAAAATCAGGGTTAACAGTTGCACAAAAGACGAAGGTGAATGAAAAGAAACCTCCAGCTAGATTGACCAATCACAGGATAGTATGAGGAGAAGGGCAGGAATAAGCAACACGTCATGACCAATCCGGTTAGTTACTTTTATCTACTGCCACGATAACAAGAATGTCTTTCAATTTTGTTGTAAAATCGCTTCTCTTCAAACCATAAGGATCACACACACCATATCTGGTGATCTGTTTGTACCATTCTCTGAGAATACCATCAAAACTAACTCAATAAGGACTTCCCAGCACCTCATCCATTCTGGTTTTTTTTTTTTTCATTTCCTGTTCTTCAGATTGATGCCACACATCATAATTTTCACTTGATTTCAAACAACCTGTTTGGTCAGAAGGTGTTCATGAATTTTATATAATAGTACCTTTGATTTTACATTCATCTCCCAAGTCTGAAGTTTTCATAACTTTTTGGACAAAGAACCCCAAATGGATATTATGAGTTTTCTCTGACCCCGAACCTTGACCACCGTACAAATTTCTAATTTAAGTCCCTGACTGTTACTCTGACAGTTTTCAGTCTACAGTGTCAGCGCTTTGTAACAGACCATTAATTATTAAAATGGAAGGCTTGTGTTACAACAGATATAACAGGATAAGAGATACCAGCAAGTAAATCTTTTAAACAGGAAAAATGTATAATAGGTGGGTCATTTAAAAAGGAAATCGTTATTGTTACAGTTGTAATTGGCCAATTTCAGGCATAAAACAATTTGAGGAGTGTATCTCACCTGTCTCGCTGCTGATTTTCCTTTAACACTCCTCAAAACAACTTTCATACATACAGGAGTCCGACAAGAAACCTTGTAGAGGGTGAGAAAATGGCGAGATTTTGACGAAGAAGATGTACAGATTTTGGGAGAGCTCTGACGAGGACAAGTAGATCTCAGCGAGTGTACGGGGAGAATGAGGATTATCCACCAATCTCATGGTTTTGCATACGCGAGAATGAGGAATTACTTATACAGGGACGAGGAGAGGCGAGGAGAGCTTGGTGAGAGCGTCACGAGCGAGGAAAAAGAGAACTACCACAGCATCACAGAGGGTATTTTAAAGGGACACAGCAGAGAATTTCTTTCATTTTTTGAAATTTTCCTGCATTTAAGAGGTCAGCGAGAACCACGAGAGCTCTGCGACTTTGTGGAGTGCCCAGGAGTGAGTCTAATAATGCCCTGGAGACTGCTATGAGAGACATTTTAAGATTTTTTTTCCCCCTACAGATAAAATTGACCGGTCCAATAATTCTGTATATATTTGCTGAAAATTGGAGTTATTGTTTTTCTCACAAAAACCGCTCTCTGAGATTTCTCCTATATGTATGAAAGGGGTCTGTCTTTTCTTACATAGTGACCTGTTCTTAAAAAAAAAAAAATTTAATTAATTTCCAATTGCAGTTAAAAGTAAGTCCTCCAACTGATAAGTGAAGTGAAAAAAGTAAAAGTGCTCAAAACAAGTTTTCTAGAAGTCAAATATTAATGAACATAGCATTTATTTTTAAAAACATTGACTTGGAATAGCAGGTTTAAGGATAGCTAATTCAAATAAAAATTTTATTTGTCACATGCACAGTCATACACAGTACGATATGCAGTGAAATGCTTAGTCGACTGCCCGTGACCTTAAAATAAAAGACTGTTAATAGGAAATACATATATGAAAAAAGAAAATAGAAAGTAAATTTAACTAAGAAATAATAAAATATCTGTACAATACAAAATATACAATATAAGAAAAATAAGAAAACCTAGCTGTACGATATAGAAAATATAGAATTTATGGAAATTTTGTGTGGGAATGAAGTTGAATATAAATAGAAATGTCCAGGGGGTATGCAAATATGCCAGAAAGTGTCATATTTAAAGTCACTTATGTACATCAGGGAAACAGAATAAAATAGAATAGAATAAGTAAGTAAGTACGTACTTATTAATTAGAGTAATTAGAGTTAATGCATTGGTTAATAACATTTAAGAGCACTTTCAGAAAGAGTAGCATACTGTATACAGAAAACATTTATGAATGTGTGCAATAAAATATTTTTATTCTTTATACTCATCTCCAAATTTGGGATATATATATCAATAAAAAAAAAAGCTGACTTCCCTATATCTGCACTACGATGGAAGGCCCAAAGCACTGTATTTTTCATATTTATGGGAAGCACACGTTTCCTATCTTCCTCCGAAGAAAATGTTGTTCATCACTGAGCAATATTTATATCATAGAATTTTCCCATGGTGACAGACAGGAGAAAGCCTCGGATCAGAACTCAGGATTAGAGATCAGAACAGGCTCTGCGGTTTTCATCTACATGGCTCACTGAAGGATTGAATGTCTGGAAATGTTTTTGAAAAATGCATGCTGGAAAAGCCATCTGGCCTTTTTCTGCAGATTCAGTACTCTGTAGTCCAAAAAAAAATTTTTTTTTCTTTTTTTTTTTTTTTTAAAGTTCCATTCATAGTGCTCGGGGATCTGAAACGTGCTACCTTTAATCATGCCGATGATACCTCGTCTGGTTGGATTAAAGGCAGCAAGGACACTGTAGACACACGTCTGCTGATACACACTGAAACCTGCAGCAATAAGCAAACATGTAAGTGTACTGCGTATTAACTACCTGTATATGCGGAATAAATGCCATTTAATAATCAGATCTTTTCCTAAACAAGGCTGCTTAAGAGTATCTTAAATAAATAGAGACCGATATTACATCTCGCCAAAAAGAAATCACATTAATTGTTGTCAATGAGGAATTGCTTAAGTAATAAAAAATGTTCTGTAGCACAGTAATAGCTGCTGTCAGGGGGAAAAAAAACAGGTGATGGAATAAATGATCATTCTGTCTACTCATGCCATGAACCAAAATGAGACAGAACATGTCGTACTAATCCATGATGTGACTGTATTTCCAGCTGTACAGTGTATTCTGTCCCTTTTTGACCTGGATAGTGTCACATCTTATGTCATACAGCCATCTTTTCTTCCAGTAATCAAAGTTTGGCGAGGTGCAAGGTGGATATGTTTAAGACTCGTTTATGATGCCTGTTGAGGAAATCAGATTGAAAACCACACCCGTGCACTTCTAAATATGGGGGGGGGACATACAGTATTTTTAATAAAATGATTTGGAGTAATAATAATAATAACAGTAAAATAATTACTATTCTACTTACACAGGTACTGAAAAATAATTATGAAAAAAAAAAAGGTTGAAGGTTTTTCACATTATTATTATTATTATTATTATTACCACCAAATACTCAAAATCATTTTATTGGGGGAAAAACTAACTAAATAAAATAAATTAATTAATAAATAAAAAGATTTCTACTACTTTCTTTTTTTTTGTTGAAACCTATTCTTTTTATTTATTTTATTTTTTTATTCTATTTTATGTTTATTTATTATTTTTTTTACTTTTTAGTGGCATTCATTGGGCGACATCAAAGGAAGAATTTCATTGTATGGGGGAAACATGTTTCTTTACTGTGCATATGACAATAAAACTTGAAACCTGAAACTAATACATTTTATTTCCTTAAGAATGACTTTAGAATGATATTAATTATTGAGAAATGTTAGTTTCTGTTTTTCATTCATGTTATAAGAACTATAGTACAAATAAATAAATAAATAAATAAATAAACAAACATATATTAATTTATTTAGTTGTCCTGAAGACAACCTTGTTGTGGTGGAAAGTTTAACCTTAAGAGCTTTACCTTTTCTTACAAACTGCTGACACTGGAGACTCCTTCCATAAATCCAAACTGAATAAACAGTTCCTGTACACCATATCATTCATTCATTCATTCATTCATTTACTGTATCTTCTATACCGCTTATCCTGTACAGTGTCCCTGGGGCCTGGAGCCTTTCCCAGGGGACTTTGGGCACAAGGCGCGGTACACCGTGGATGAAATGCCAATCCAGGGCACACACACTACAGGCAATTTTGGAACGCCAGTTAACCTAATCTGCATGTCTTCGGACTGTGAAAGGAAACCAGAGTACCTGGAGGAAACCCAGGAAGCACGGGAAGAACATGCAAACTCTACACACACAGACCTAAGGGGGGAATCGAACCCTCGACCCTGGAAGTGCAAAGAGACAGTTCCGCCACACCACTTCACATTTGTTTATGTTTATTAGTTTTTATTTTTGGAACAACAACATGCTCTATGGCTATTTATTTTTTACAAAATAGACCAATTCTAATTAATTATAAACTTTATCAAATTTTATATTCCCCCCCCTAGCAGCTGGAACCACTGTAAAAGCTGCTATTATAAAAAAACGAACTCCGCATCTTCTGAGCAATCAGAATGGAGAATTCGACAGCGCTGTGGTGTGTAAGGCTCTTTACACAACTGATGTTTAATCATTAATGCATTGACAACAGGTCTGATTGAATTAGATTTCAAGAACTAAGAGGAGAGCAAGTTAAACAAATGTAGTGTACTTTAAATTTATATCCACCTACTGAGCTGACATTGTCATTACCTGTCAAAATATTATAGATCAATGCATCGCACATCTGTATAGTTGACAGCTTAATAACACTAATATGCAAATGCACACGGGTAATGATTCAGATTTTGATTATTTTCCCTTGTCATTGACTGACAGTTTACTCAGAGGGTGTCTGGCATCTCAGAGAAAAATAATGGTGTTGATCAGTCTGCTTTTTGGATGAGGATGTAATTTGATGAGAGATGGCGACATGCCTAAATTCTGAGCTAGGCTATTTGTTTGTCTTCTGTTTTAAAGAAAGTTTTGAAGAGCATTACCTCATTATTGAGAGGCTGGTGTTTGGTCTGATTAGTCACCGGAGGTGGTCTGTCCCCAAACCCTTCAGCTGTTCCGATACTTTTCTCTTTATTGTCTGTTGGTGTGTTGTTTTTTGTTATATCACATCTCTTTTAAGTTCAGCTTTAAAGTCCTTTCCCAGGGTGATATTAATTTGTTATTATACTTTTCTACCCTGTCCATAAGGGCTTATATGGTAGATGCTTCACACAATCAAATAATGATAATAAACCGGTTTAGGGATATGTCTTATTTTTAAGAAAATAGGTGTAACTGTTTATTTAGTTAACTTTTACTGTATGAAGAAGTTTATACTGTAGTTCCAGTGCTTTGAAACAGTCAATAAGGACTGGAACAAAACCTTAAACTGAAAAAAAAAAAAAAGACCATGGATTGTTGTGTCATTGTATGGATTCTATTTGGAAAAGTATTATTTATTTATTTTTTTGACAAAGTGAATTACTGTTTTTAGCCACAATAACGTAAAGGATAACACTAGCATTTCATTGTTGACCCTTTAAGATTCTGCCTAACTTCTTGGTAGAACACATTTTGAGTCACTATATCATTTTGAAGGATGTGACTAAGCAATCTCTACGACGTAGTTGAAGTATGTTCCATATAGTACATAACACTTATGTCTTTAAATAGTATGGCTTTTTAATTGCTTTGTAATATACCATGAGAAATAAACTGGATCTGGTGCCAAAGGTAGTTGCACTCTTGCTTCAGTACACAGAAAATTGAGCATTTCATGTAAATACGTCTTCTTTTTAAAAGTTTTATAATGATATATTTGTAAAATTATTGATACTTTTACCTAGAAGTGACATCTCAACTGTTTGGAAGAGGCTCATAATATCCTCTGTTACAAACAATAATACTAATAATAATATTAATAATAATAACAGGTATTACCGCCCCAAATAAAACAATAAATTTTTTTTTTTTTTTTTATCTTAATGTGGTTGTTAAAAAGTTAAAAGTAAATGAATAAACCATATATTCTGGTCTTTAAATATTTTCAATTGGTGAAAAGCACTTGAAACACTTCAGGACATTCTGTTAATTGAAAATAATCGACTTGGAGGTGATAACACATCTTTCATTTGTTGATTATTTTCCTAAAAAAGCACTCTCCTGCATGTTTTAATCCTTGATTATTGCCATCACTGTACCAGGCTGTTGAGTGTGATGGACAGTTAGATATGACTGTATTGCAATCTCTATTAGGTCTCAGTCTTGGTGTTTGACCCAGATAGAAGTTTAGTTGAAGGACAGAAGCTTTAAAAACTTGACCATCTTTCCAACCTTGTGAAGGAGAAGCTTGAAGGACAAGACACTGAAGTTCTCCTTTCCTTATAATGACAATTACCAAGAGGCTGTCGCATATTGATTTGCTTTAGGGGATTAGGGCTTGTCAATACTTTTGGGCCACTTGTTTATCTGAATGCAGCATCGGTTAAAAAACAAAGGCAAAGAATCTCTTCTCCATATTTAGTATGAGAAGCTTTGAAGAGGATATTATTTAACTTGTCAAAATCATAATCATTTCAAAGTTTACTGAAAATTTAAATGAATATCAACATACACACATCAGTAGGCATTTTCCCCCTAGGATACTGAGAGAAATATAAAAAAAAAAAAAAAAAAGAAAACTGCAATAAGTTCGGATCTGGGTTAAATTAATAGACCCGGTTGTACAAGTGAAATCGTCTTTGTGCAAAGGAGGACACGAGCATCATACTAAACGCGTCCTCGTTTGAGTCGACTGGCCCAGTTTCTGACGTGACGATTTATTAAGCGGTTTCTCCTGACAGTTCTTGACACTCGTATTCCTGCCGCATTTGAATCCTGTTAATCAGAAAATCGTCTTATCATGATCGCTCCATCCTTCTTGTTAATCTCTCTTTTTTTTTTTCTCCAATTTTGATGCACAGGTGAAAGAACAGGGTGAAAGAAAAAAAGTACTGAGAAGTGAAAGTATAGATGAAATGTCTAAACTCGATTAAAAGTGGGAGCCAAAATTGAAAAAAAAGAAAAGAAAGAAAATTCACAAGTCATTCATCTTCAGTCACCTTCATCTCTATAGTAACCATCTTCAGATTTTATTCCATGTTAATGAGTCCCTATTTATCTTGACACAAAGCAAGGCTTCCTGCTGATTTATTTATTTATTTTTTTAGGGAGGGCACTATTCTCATAATATGATCTCGCCTGTTATGGTTATGTTTATTGGGGCATTGTAATATCACATAAATAATTACGTACAGTATGTACTGTATTTTTTTTTAATGCTAAATCAATCTCAGACTCTTTTTGATCCATTTCAATCAAGGATTCTTTTTTTTTTTTTTGCCAGGTATACTTTTTGGATTATAAATCATTGTGTCAAAGGCCAATCGAGCTTGTTTGCTAAGATTAACTCAATGCTACAGTGTGACCTAACCATTCTAAAACTCTACAGTGTCTCACCGGTGTGACTTAGGGCTTCCATGACATTAATCGGGTGTCAAGCCCCAGGCAGGAGGGGGGAGATATAAACACGCCAAGCACTCAGGTCTAAGCTATTAGTAACATGCCCCTCCACCGTCCTCAGATATTTGTCACCTTTGCACTTTTCCCAGCAGTTCCCTGTGCACTCCAAGCAGCTGTTCGTAAAGCTCAGGATAGTATTCAGGCACGGTGGCCGGCCGAAGTTTCAGCTACAGGTTCATGTTATGTTATACCTGATCAAGATTATTTCACTTACCTGCAGACACCGAGTGCTGCTCCAAGTATATACTGTAGACTCCTGTAAATGCCTCAAATTGGTTATCATTGCCTTATTCTCAGGTCAATTGGTTTGTCTTTGGACTTTTTTTTTTTTTTGTATGACACAAAATTGCCCAAATTGACTAAAAGGAAAATCGACAAAAAAAGTCTATGAGGTAGTTCAATTTCTTCTTTCTCCACTATTTTCTGCCTAACTTAATCTTTGCCAATTCCCATCCATGAGCAAACTCTCTGCTATCGTACAACAGATAATAAAGCAGGAAAGGGTGAAGGATATGTGATTCCTCCGAGACACATTCCTCTGTTTATGCTGCGTCAAAGGGTAGCATAACTGTGGGAAGCGCTATCTGCCCTCTTCCACATACTGTACAGAAGTTCACAGACACCGCAGTTAGCTCGTATCACTTTCACCGACAAGTATGAAAGCATGCTCCCTTGGCTCCTGTCATGGATGTCCGTGTCGTTGTTAGGACTCTAATTCGTAATCTTTATGCATAATAAAAGGCGTTTAAGGGTTATATAATAATGTGCAACATGCTCTTATTGGAAAACAATCAATAATAAGTGCTTTATTTCTTACATAATATTTGACAAAGGGTTTTATATTTCATTTTCTGCTGCCCTTTTGAGCGCATAAGATATGAAAAACAAAAAGAAATGTGCTTCAATGAGCTTCATGTTTTTCCCATGGTATACATAAACTATTTGGATTACATAAGAAGAAAAAAAAAGGTTAAAAGCGCTCTCTCTCTCTTTCTCTCTTTCTCTCTCTCTCTCTCTCTCTCTCTCTGTTTTTCTTCCCTCTAAGCACTTAGCGGTCCCCTCCTCCCATAGCTTGGTTCCTGGCATGCCGGCAGTCATTTATTGTGAGGAGTATAAATAGAATGGCAGGATCACTGAGGCAGGTGGTCCGATCTGCACACTCAGCTCGGTTCTCCCACAGCGTCGCCAAGGTTACGCAGAGTGCCGCTCCTGGTGAAACTGGCCCACAGCAAGGCACCCATGCACACGTGCAGTCTACATTCAATACCCGGGGGCTTTATAACCACATGGTTTACTGAGTGACAGATTCTACACAGGGGCTAAACGTATGTTCGGCGCTAGCCTGTTATTCAGCTGACTGTGGGGGGAGTAAATACTTTTAAAAATACAGGTGCACAAGCTTTTCTTTGAGGGCATGTTCCTTCAAAAATGGCTGCAGAAGTATAATATTAATATTAATGACTCTACAATGATATAGTGAGAAAGAATGAGTAGTATTAGCAGTTAATTAGCACATTAGCTACAAAATGAGGTTGTACTGTAGCATGTAATCCAGGTACTGTAAATTAGGGATTATCAACTAACATGGCCATAACGACTACATTTTAATGCTTGGCCATATATGAAAGGTGATATTGGCTTAGTGGTTAGCAATGTTGCTTCACACCTCCAGGATTTGGGGTTCAAATCTTGTCTCCGCTCTGTGCACGTGAAATTTGCATGGTCTCCATGTGCTTGCTGGGTCTCCTTGTGTACTGATTGGTGATTGTGGTGTAGATTTAGGATTAGTGGCTTAAAGTAGAACATCTTAAACATAATTACCAATCAAAACAAGACTTTTCTGTGTTAATTCATTTGTAGTAATCAGTTACAAGACCTTTCCATGTCTGTAATGGTGTACCAGCCTGGTGGTGATGTCATATTTCATCACCAGCCCTTCCAAAACACACACACACACACACACACACACAAACCTCCACCACGACTACTTGCGAACAAAACTGCTTAGTCAGCTCCAGGCCCAGTCGCGAAAGCAGCATCACTAACAAGGTTGTTGTCGTCTCGGCTAACGTGTTGTTGCAAGAGATGCAACAATCAATCAAAGTGTAATGTTTCAATCAGGCTCCCTGTTTTGTTTTTTACAAGATAAGCAAATCGTCTTGCATCAAAATTAGTGTCTTTACAATACCCCTCCTAGTAAGATGAAAGGAAGTTAATATTCAGACATTTGTTTTGGCTGGATAGTATACTCCCAGAACATCCATCCATCCATCCATCCATCCATTCGATGACCAACACTAGTGTGTTGTTGCAAAGCTGTTGTTGGTAAGACAGCTGAAAAAAAAAACTTGACTTGATATTTTGCTTCGGTTTTGGTCCTTAATCCCCCAAGGTTTCAGGGTCCCTCAGATAAAACGTCCATTTTTCAGTTTTTAGGACAATGAGATTGAATATCTTCTTGAAAATGTTTTGACCTATGACGTGTAACGTTTGCAAAGAAGCTCTCCAGAGTTTTGATGATTCTACCACCACCATGCTTTACTGTGGGATTAATGTTTTTGAAATCATACACTAAACCTTCTCCCTCCAAACATGTATCGATTAATTATTCCTCTTCTAAACAGAGTCTATCGTTCTGAAAGAGGTCCGATTTGTCTTTTTTTTGTTGTTGTTAATGATGTGCCTTCTGTGTTAGCACAGGAGGTTTGTGTGAGCTGTAGGATTGGAGATAAATGCAGTGCAGTTCACTGCTTATTGTTCTCCATGTAACTCTTGTTCCTGCTGCTTTCAGGTCATGCTGCTACTCATCTCTCATTATTCCTGGCTTCCATCTTTCCTTCTCATAAATCTTGGAGCATTTTGTCCAGGGACAGTAAGTTGTGGTCCCACAACATCCATCTATCCATCCATCATCTATCCATCCATCCATCCATCCATCCAACCAACAGCTTTTGCAGAAAACAGAAACTGTATCAATCGCCATCAAAGTCCGTTTTTCCTTTTTATTTGGCAAGATTATTGATTCTTCTTCTTTTTGAGACTATGGACAGTTGGTGCATTACTGCCACCTACTGGATTGGAGTGTCGAATAGAAAACTGACAGGAAAAAGAATATTACTTTGTACAAAGCATGACATTTTACCAAATGTTTCACATTTGAATTTTTAGTTTTTAATCACATACTTTGATTAGTTTTTTTTTTAGAAGTAACTTTAGTACTTTTATTAGTAATTTAACACTTCAAAACCTGGAAGGAATAGCGCTGTGTGCGACAAATTAGACAGTAAAATGTAGTGCTATTGAATCAAATTCAATCACGTTGAATATCACAATGCCCCAAAATCTAATTAAATTGAATGAACAATCTACCTCTTATTCACAGCTCTGTTGCGTTTATACTGTAAGTACAAAATAAGAAGATTATAAATGTAAATTCAAAGTGGATCTATGAGCTGGAATTATATTAAATAACAAAAATAGTGTCTTGTGTACTCATTTCCACTGGCTGTATGATCTTCCTTTTTAAATCTTTCCATTTAAATAGTTGCATACGGAATAATGTATTCGTTTGTTCTGGCAGTCGCAGTATTGACCAGCCAAGCTAACCCGAGCATGATGATAATTCGATGCATTGCACTCTTTTTATACTTTCTCATTGGGATTCATGGTGGGCTGACCGGCTTCGGCCGAGCACTGGATGCTAATCATAGTCGAACCAGCCTCTGCAACATCCCGCAGCAGACAGTAGGTCTAGGAAGCACCGCTGAGTACAGAGGAGTTGTTTATCTACGAAGGCATGCCCTTTCTCCATCATCATGCCCACAGAAACGGCACCACGAAGCACGTTTCTCAGTAAGATAAGGTCTCCAGACTGGGTCTATCTGCCTGGCTTTCTACACTACACTAAGGGAGAGGGAAAAATAAATGAATAAAAATAGCTTGTATTATTATGTTGCCATGAAATGATTCCTTTAAGACCAACCTAGCATTTCTTTTCCGAAGGCGTTCAAGGGGTGTTTTAAATTTTTTTATTTAGTTATTTATTTATTTGTTTATTACCAAATCTATTATTTCAGTAGAAAAGAAATCATCATTATCTGTCAGTCAGATTTTGAGCTTTCGTTTGACTATGACTGCTTTTTTTCCCCTTGTCTTTTGAAAGTAGATTGGCTTTGTGCTAGCCCAACCATGACAGGCTTCCCAAGTCAAAGCATCCGAGAGCTATATCTGAATCAGCCAAACTGTTTTCATGAATAAAAAGGCAGGTATTATTTTATTATAGAGTGCCGTGAGCACGAATAATGCGCAGATCCTTGAAAGTGGGGGAATTGTTTGAGTTCTGTATAATTTCTCCCCCTCGATATCAAATCTTATTACCAATCTCCACTTCCAATCGGCCAGGGGATTCCAAGCGTTATTGCAGAACACCTGGCTGTTGTTCCCTCTCGATAGGGAAAAAAAAGCCGTTTAAAAGTTTTTTTGAACTCCATAATCAGATTGTATGTCCTTTTTTTGATTCCTTTGTTAAATTATTCTTCAAATTTGACGCGGCATGGCACTAGAGACCGTATACAGACCTGTATTTAGGTGTGTAAATCTACAGGAGTTGTATTGCAATGATACAAATACAAATACTGTCTGTTTTAAAATGAAATATATTTCTGGAAAAAAAAAAATACAAATGTATGCAATGCTCCAGGCAGTGTTGTGGCATTAAACACGGCGGGGTGAACAAATCAAAAATATGTTATGTAGCCCACAGGCAAGTAGAAACTCCAATGTGTTTATCTGGACATTTAAGTGACTAGGCTCTAGCTAGCATAATGTAATAATGTAAAGAGCTAGTTAAGAGTCCAAATACGGAATAAGAGGTTTGGCTCTGTGCCATGCTGTTATGTCATCATACAGTACCACAAGTAAAGAAAAAAAGGCTAGAAACTGATGAAGTGATGTTAGCAGGAGGATTATCTGCAATGCTGCAGAATCCAAGCATGATATACTTAAGGCATCGAATGTATTACCATTAAAATGCATTACAATTGGTGATCACTGGGGTTTAAGATGTGATTATCTGGGTCCAAACAGGAGTCATCAGTAATCATCAGAAGTGATCACTGGGGTCCAAGCGGTGATTATTGTGGTCCAAGCCCTAATCACTGTGGTCCAAATGGTTAGGTAGGTCCAAGTGGTGATTATTGTGGTCCAAGCCCTAATCACTGGGGTCCAAATGGTTCAGTGGGTCCAAGTGGTGATTGTTCAGTGTGATCCAAGCAATATTTATCCACCTCTAATTTACTGATAATTTGGGTACAAATGGGTGATATTTGGGATCAAAGTAATAATCATTGATAATCTGACCCATTCAATTTATATATACATATTTTCTCACACTCTCTCACATTTCCCTGATATTTTTTTTGTTCTCTAAAGCGATATTGTGACAATTGTTAAAACGCTATATAAATAAATTTTAAATGAATTGAATTATTGTGGTCCAAGTGGTGATCATTGGCAGCCAAGTGGTGATCATCAGGGTGCTGGTGATCATTGTGGTCCAAGTGGGTGTTCATTGGATCTAAGCCCTAATCATTGTGGTTTAAAGGGCGTTTAGTGGGTCCAAGTGGTGATGCCTGAGGTCCAAGTGGTGATCAAAGTAATGTTTATATTTTAATTATATAATGAGTGATCATTTGTGTGGTATTTGGGATCCAAGCAGTAACCACAGGGATCCAAGCCGCACTCATTGGCGTACAAGTGGCTGTTCATTAGGGGTCAAGCAGTTGTCTAAGCAGTGATTGATCATCAGGGTTCAAGTGGATATCAAGTGGGATCAAATGGGTCTAAGTATGTACGTATGGGGTTGTACGTATAGAGATTCAGAAAACCCAACCACAAGGTTTTTGCTTAGTGACTTAACTAGGAATCATTAAGATTCTCAAGTTCTTTCTCTTTTTTTTTGCCCTTAAAATGTCTATATTATGTAGACTATACAAGTATTTTCAGTTCAGAATTAACAATGCAGTGTTATTAATGTCTCCCACTTCCATGTTTGCAGGTTTGACATTATTGACATTATTGTATTGCACTAGAAACCGAATGCTTTTTGTTTCAGTTCCAGACCTGCTTTTAATATTTAGCAGAGCATACGCTGCTGTAACCTGCGCACAGCTGGTCCGCTGCCTCCGCACCCGCATACGTAGTGGCTTTTTGTTTGTGCCAGTCAGTTAGAAAGCCTTTGAAGCTTTGAGGGGGGAAAAAAAAACACATTTAAGGAAAGTGGAAGCTATATGCTGTCAGTTGAGCAGAGCACCAACAGCTATTCTGAGTCAGACAGTCAATTATTCTGTAAGCCATGGGCGATTCTAGCGTTTAACTCTTAGAGGGGCTCAGCCTGCAATGAGAATGTGTGATGTGCCAGCAATGAAGAAATAAACAAAAATGTTTTGCGGCTGAATGCAGAAGGATACACTGACTTATGTGTGCATATAGGTTAGTGTTGTATGTGTGTGTATGCTTGTACAGTAGCATATAATTTGTTTCCATATGGAAATACAGGATAAATATAATAGTCATATATATTTCATGCATATTTTTTAGGCCTGGATTTTTAGTCACAGCCTTAATGGAGCAGTTTAAAATTTCTATTTGGGTTCTCTGCCTTCTGTAAGCTGGATTTCACGTGCATCAAGAACATTATCCAGCTGTGAATATCGACGGATCCAGATGAAGAAAAGTGATGACAATTCAACGTGTGATTCAAAGACTCTGTGCGCTTTTAGACTGTGTGACTTAATTGGCACAGAAAGCCTGCTGCGGATTTTGTAAGCAAACCTCATTCAGTCTTGGTGATGTATAATGTCTTGATTTAGCTATACAGCAGAGAAGTGAGGGATGAGGAGGGATTCGGTTCACTCTGAAAATATACAGAAAGCCACAAGTCAGTCAATAACCCAAAGAAGCCGTCTTTTATTCCTTTGTATACGCTCGCTTTGCAAATCTTTGTGTTCTGTGATGGTATCAGAAACCATTATTTTAAGATCTCTTAAGCTTTTGTTTCTTTTACAGGAATCTGATCCTGTGAAAACAAATATGTCATTAGAATCAGTGATTTACACCAATCTGGCAGAACATTAACTGAATAACATCGTGTATCAATTATCTATCAGTAAACTAGTGACAGGGTCATGGGCACCCAAGGCTCATCTATATCTGTGAAGACCAGAAGCCAGTCCATCTGGTCACATCCCACAGAAAAGTCAATGTAGAATAAACCACCAAAAAAGTGAAAGTTGGCTGTAATAGAAAGGTATCAGAACACCCAGTGCCTCACAGCCTGACGCAGAGTTCAAAGTTGTTGATTCAGCCTTTAAATTCCTCAAATTCTGATACAGACGAGCATGCATCAGACAAACAAGTCTGATTTCCCAGAGGTCCTGTGGAGCCACACCCTGAGGGGTCAGAGCTACCCCGGCGGTAGAAGGGAAACCTAAAACCTAGGTGGTTTTAATGCTAATGGTTTTAATGTTATGGCTGTTTGGTGTACATTTCTAACTAAATCCAATCAAGCCACTAGCCTAAGATTTGATTTACCTGCATTTGGGAATTGTGCCACATTGTAATTATGGACTACGCTCCGTTAGGACAAAACCTAACCACATTGTAATGAGATGAATGGTTTTGGTGCTGGTTAACTGTTATGACAAAGAAGGTACTGTAGGAATTGCTGAGTTGATTGAGCCACATGGGAAAGAGAAAAACACAAGCATGCCTTGGAGCACAAACACAAAGTGCTGAGAGTGTAGCGCATTTGATTGTTTCATTTTATCGTTTGGAATTAAGAGTTTATTGTTATGGTACCTTTTGGGCAACGATCCCGCCTCATATTCTGCAAAATTGTTTGTTTATTTATTTATTTCACTTTAATTTTTTTTTTGCCAAGAGCAAACCACGGTTCATGTTTGCAGAGGTCAAAGAGCGAAATCTAAAGCGGAAAAAAAACGAAAGCGTTTGAACTCTACAATTAGATTTCCGTTTCTCCGGCTCACTGTGGCTCTGGGTGGCGAAGACGCCGCATGGCGTAACCTTAGTGTCAGCAGTCCGTGCCGGTCATTTGAATGTGCAGGCACATTGCCAAAGATGAAGTTAATGACCTTAGATGCCACAATCAGCCTTGATGATAGTGCATCGCAATATGAGGGAATTGGTATTCATCGTGTCCAGTGCTAGCCATGAATTATTAATGCCTGACTGCAAGTAAACTTTGCACCGTCTAGAGGTGGGGAGGGCGGCTGTGCGCTAAACACCAGGAAGGGAGGAGAATATGAAATGAACAGCTCCATTATGAATCGGCGTTTACCCCTACATCCTGCTCCGTCGACAGTTATGTCATCGATTAGTATGCTGTAACGTGGAAATGGACAAGGAATTTGTAAAGGCATATAATCTAATCTAATCTAATCTAATTTAATATAATATAATATAATATAATATAATATAATATAATATAATATAATATAATATAATATAATATAATGTGATCTTTTTGTTTTTCTTTTCTTTTTTCATAGTAATACAACATGGGATAATTTCACATCGTTAAAGCAAAGCCTAGTAAACAATAGAGGGAAAGAATACAATGAAAGTAATGCACTAATATATATAATAAAATGGTTGGAAAATTAAATTAGCATCTAATCTCATGCAGTAGAGCAAAGAGATAAAACCTATACTGTATACTGTATATACACGGATGGGTGGATTTCTTCGGTGTAAATATGAAGGGTATAAAAAAAAAGTGTTAATAGAAAAAAAAATCCATACAGCGTGATCGATGTGAACATAAAGCTTGAGTGGCGTGCATTGTAAACATCAACAGTATTAAAAATGTATAAAGGGATATGTAAAGCAAAATTTAGCATATTGTTTTTAGGTAGCATATTGTGCTCCAGATTCTCATAACTTTTCCTCTTGAGATCAGTTCAGCAAGGCGGCACATGATATTAAAACTATTTGTAACATAATCTGTGCGGCATTCAGGGATCACAGCCTTTTTCGAGACAGAAGCGATAAGGCCTATAGAAATCGTTTCTCGTGCAATGATCTTATGGGATAATATGCTTTTTTAAATAAGGGATTAAGGCACGTTTTATTTTTGCCTACACCACCGAAAATATTAGCGATGTTGCTGAGAGAGAAAAAAGCATGACTCAACGTATCAACATCATCATCATCATGGAAAGTGAGGCTTGACTTATGCTGTGTTCCTTGATCAGGAAATGATGTATTGGCATTATTAGTGTGGGGTTTAAATGTCAAGTCACAGCTATGCATTTACACCAAGACTGGTCAGTGTTGCTTTAAGCTGCTTTAAGTTGCACCTTTGTTGTTTTTTTTCTTAGTTATGTTGCCTACTGCCATTATCATCAGTGTAGATGATATATGAGGGACACTTAAATCAAACTGGGACTTCTGGTTGTGCAGAATAACTGAACACGGTTATGAAGGTAAAAACAACCTCTTATAATTCTCTATATAATCCCCTGCTACACTAATGCACTTGTTACAGGGTTTTACTAGTGTTTGGTGATAAGTTTTCTCAGTACGCTGGAGCCATGATCGGACTGCTTGCTGCCTGCTTGCTTACTGGCCTCCTGGGAACTCCTTTAAAATCCCAAACATGTAGATTTGGCTTAGAGCAAGGTCAGAATTGTACAGGGGATGTGGCAATAATTTCTAGCCGAGTTCCTGTAATTTGCAAGTGGTGTTGGTGAACGATTGTGTGTACAGTTCCCACAGACAGATGCGTCTCTGCATCTCTTCTGCAAGGTATCTGTCGAATTTCAAGGACCAGGCGCTCCACTCGCTGAATGTTCACTCTGCCAGGATCGGTCGTACGGCCCATCTCTAAAACATTTGCACCGTTCAAATGTTGTACTGCGGCTAAGAGTTTCATCACCGTACTGTGCTTCAGTAAAGTCTTCTGTAAATGTCAATTGATTTTACACAAATATCATCACGAGTCCCTTGTTGGACATCATGCTCCAAAGTCAATACAATGTTGGTGCTCTTAACTTTTATAATACCCTTCTGAGAAGGCTTTCTTAAAAGCATCCAGTGTGGTTGAGGTCAGTATTTTGTGCAGGACACTTGCGTTCTTCCCACCCATGTCTTCATGGACCCACTCTTGTGGACAGGGGCATTGTCATGCTCAAGCAGGTTGGGACCTTTTAGCTTCAGTGAAGGAAAACTGTGAGGGTTGCCCACTAGAGGGGAGTGTTTGTGACAACAGACTCAGTTTCCCAGAAGGCACCTCGGTCAGGTGCTCACCTGATCGAGGTAGCTCATTAGTAATAGGATAAATAGCTGTTTGTTCTGGGAAACTGGGT
>JAQMYL010000012.1:9843987-9872657 GCA_030014365.1 Clarias pachynema | reverse complement strand
TATTCACACACACACACACACACACACACACACACACACACACACACACACACACACACACACACACACACACACGCCCTATCATCTGGAGATCGCGAGTTCGATTCCCGGGTGATGCTGTGTAACCTCTCACAGCCGGAGGTCTAGAGAGAGCTGATTGGCCGAGCTCTCTCACTGGGGAGGGATGAGAGGTACTCTGATCTGGGGCGTTTGTGAGCTCGCGCAAGCGGAAGGAGCGGATAGCGCTGTCCTCCGAGTGTGTTACTCCGCTCCCAACGGTGCGTGAGCGAGCAGTTCGAAAAGATGCGGTCGGCTGGCCCTCCCAACTGAGTGGTAGTAGTAGCCTTAATGTGGGAGCTCCCTTGTGATGGGGAGGAATTGGACACAACTAAATTAGGGAGAAAATAGAAAAAAAAAGTAATAAAATAGCTTTACTGTTTAAAATTATTAAACAACGTAAGATTTTCTTGAATGTGTAACCTTAACATGTGTAACCTTAAATTTAAGTCTTTCTAGAATTGGTAAATTGCTCCGTGTTACTGTATGTAAATGCTAGTGTTTAATTTTACTGCACAGTTCACAACTACCAGTGACCTAGCATACATTTATGAGATCTACATACAAGTATAATTTCATCACAAGTTCAACAATAACTTTAGCCAAGTTAGTTTGTGAGCTAGTTTATTATCAGTGGGTATCAGAGTCTTAATTCACATTGCTTGATTTTCAGTATGTTATAACCGTAGACACCCCAGTTATGTATATGTATACATATAAACTATTATTTAAGGAATCACCTCTGCTTACATATCTAGTACTTACTTTTTACTTTACCTCACTTACGTATGCACGTACTTAGTTGTTTTTACTTTCAAACTTTACCTCACCTTTCTTAGCTATTTACTAATGTTGTTACCCTCTTATTTATTTTCTTCTTTTTTCCTAAATTACCTACTTACTGTCCCACCGACATTCTTACAAACCTTACTTTTTACCTGAATACTTAATTACCTGTCAAGTTCCTGTCAGATTTGAAAATGTAAAGTAGTTTGATATCGCATTTACCATTTGAGCAAAGTTTTCCCAACAATATTTGGCCACTGCAAACAAAGCACACCTCAAAGCAGATGTATTCGATGCCCTCTGCTGCATTCTTACATAAGCCTTTGTGGAGATTGCTTGATTGCCTGGGCACGGCACACACCACTATCCATCTGGCAGTCCCATTTCTGCTGCAGCTCTCAGTCTCAGGGGAGGTGCAGGTTGTATTGAACTGGCTGAAGTGTCAAGGAACATAACAGGCCATACCAAGGGCTTTTTTTCTTCTTTTTTTTTTTCTTTTTTTTTTTTGCTTGTGCTGTGATGGCAGGTGTTTCAAAAGTGCATTCTCAGTGGAATCATGTTGAAAAAGCTGCTCAAGATAAAATATATATATAGTGCACATTCATAGAGAAGGTTTTCTGAATTGATCTATATTTTAGATATTTATAATCTATGAATGATAAAAAAGAAATTACAGGAAAATAAAACTTCTCTTTCACTGCACTACTTGTGTTTAGCATCATGGCAGATCTTTTAATGAGTGGAAGTTGATTTATCTCACCACCTTGATTCCTGTCACTTTGTCTAAATATAGGTGATGCTGTGCAAGAAGACTTGTCTCGCCATTTGCATAACATGTCCTTGCTAATTTGATAATAGATACTGAAATAGAGCTGGTAGTTTAAAGTACTGTAGTTAATTTATCATGTTAAGTTCTCAGTCATATACTGTATGTCGTTAGTGCTCGAGCTGTGAAGATAGTATAGTTTCCTGATTATAACTATGTTAGAAATAGTGCATAGACCTAGGTTTTATTGCTATAACCAGCATGTTCAGTGAAGATAAAAGACATGGTGAGTGTTGGTGTGATTCAGTGAGCAGCTGCATGTTTGGGAATCCTATCGTTTAACACCATTCTAATGCGCCACCTGCCCTTTGCAGTGCTTCTGCGTGTCGTTGCTATGACAGTGACATATGACGATAATAACTGCAGTAAGAGTGCAGCGTCTATGTACACAGAAGGTGCTGGGATGGTTTCCTGTGGTTGAAAATTCATAATTTCAACAAAGTTCCAACAGAGTAAACAGGGCGCACTTTATTGCTTTTATGTAGAGACGCTTTCTCATATGCAGTGCGAGTGTTGAGGCAGATTTCGTCTTCGGTGTGAAACTCTGTTCAAGATGTGAAACCATGGCAATCGCCCTTGGATGCTTACCAAAACGAGCGTCTGAGGTGAGCGCCATCTCAGTCTGCTTCCAAGTGAACTCCAACCTGGTTTATATGCAGCGAGAAATGTTTCGAATCTCAACAGATTCAACAAGGCAGGAAGTGAAACAAATCTGTAATCCGTAAAAAGAAAAAGTAGAATTATTGCAGGTAGAATAATTTGCAAGCTGATCCAAAGAGCACATATTTAGCGCTGCACATATGGTCCCATGCTGGAAGTTTACAGTTAGATATTTGTATAAATAAATAATTTATTTAAATAGTGAGTTATTGAGCACCATCTGTGTTCTGTCATTTTATCTCTGACTAATGAATGAAAAGGTTCTGTGGAATGTGAAACTAAACCAAACCAAGCAGCTAAAAAAAAAAAAACTAAACTAAAAGGATCCTTTAATTCAGCTTTGAGGTACTTCAATAGCAGGTCAAGTAAGCTCTTTAAAGACAGATTTGGTGGATGAGTTACAATAACAATGCATATTAAAATACCTAAATGGTCTATCAAGCCTTGAGCTGTGAATCGTACATAGACTGTCGATTCAATTCAGTAATGTTTATCGTCGGATTTGTCACAAACGTCTCTGTTTATTACAGGTTTCGAAGTACAGTATAAGTAAAATATAACAACATTAAATGCTGTGCAGCTTGTTCTGTTTTTTTACAGTATGCACCAAGATATACAGTACTGAAATGAAAAGATGAACAATATTACTGTCAGGGATAACCCCTAGAGGACGCCTTGCGCCCAGAGACTCTTTTGTGTTTTTGTTAGTTTTGGACTGCATTTCCCAGGATGCACCTCGGTCAGGTGATGGGAGCACTCACCTGAACCGAGGTGGCTCATTAGTTTGATTATAAATATCCTGTTTATGTTGTCTTACATCTGTTGAGTTAAGCTGATCAGTTTTGTTCAACTGTTGTGTTGAAATTCCCGTTCTTCTGTTGAGAGACCTATTTCCAACAACACTTCTGCACAACTTGCTAGAGCTCCGAGTTGCGCGAGATTCAGTGCTGTATATTTTGCCGGATACTTGTCTTGTACAAAGTGATCTTTTTTTTTTCTCCTGTTGTCTGCGATGGTTCTTAGTTATCAAGGTCTATGGCCTCTTCTACACTCCCATCCAGTAGGTGGCGGTAATGCGCTAACTGACATTAAACTCAAAACAAGAAGAAGCGATACTCTTGCGAATTCATCTATTTTTGGCCATTTGTAAGGTTACCTTAAAATTTTTTGGAAAGATGTGAATCAATTTTGAAATCGAAAACCGACCCACTGAATTAATTAAGTAAACGGTTGATTATATTGCATAATCAATTAAATCCCTCAGCTCAAATCAAGATGGTCAAGGTTCGCTTGATAAAATCAATACGATCAAGAGAGACGTCTCGTCATCCAATTCATTCTTGCAGAAAGGCTCGTCAAAATGCCATAATAGGAATCTTACATTAACAGCTGTGAAAGCTGTACATCTTTAAAATTAGACAAGTTAGTGTATGAGGTGAAGCGTCCAGCTCAAGATTTTATTGCATAGCATTTATAGGAAAGACCTTGGGGGAATTCGTAGAGAGAAAAGGAATGATGCTCATAACCACGATAAAAGCTCTCCTGGGGCACGGAGACACGCTTTAAGTCCACTGACCATCATGATCAGACTGAGACTTCACGGAGAGGTTTGGCTCTCATAAAAAAAACACGATGGAAGAAAGTGTTTTGTGTTCTGGAAAGAGACGCTCTGTGTAATCTCTCGGGAGCTTTCTAATGCCTTACACATGCAGTTATTACCAAATGTTTCACAGTGTGCTTTTTTACAAAAAATTTTATTCCTTCTCCTTCACCTGCCTTTATTTAAATATGGAACTGCATTTTTGTCAGCCGCTATTACTCCTTTAAATTAGTCAAACGTGTCAGTGAAAGAGTGGCATGTAGGGAGTTCAGGTTGAATTCATGTTGCGTGCACATATTTCATTCTGTTTTTACTACCACCTCCACCGATTCGTGCGGTTTTGCATTACAGTCAAGCAAACACTCTAATCGAAGCACTTAATTAGCTAACCCTGAGCACTATAAACACCGCAGTGGAATAAACGATTGTGAACAGAGTCGAAAATGACATGTTTGTAAAGTGTCTAATTCTCTCAGTCTGAGGTTTATGTGTGATGCTGCTATCCTGTCAGCTCTGATTTGCGCTCAGGTTAATATAAATCATTATCGCTTGCCTGATGGAAAAAATCTGCTTGTGTGAAGAGGGCTACCGGATTCGATTATCTCCAGCTGTGGAAGAGAAAAAAAACAACAACAACAACAATGGAACGCTTCAAGATATGAGCAAAGAGTCAAGGCTTTCAGCTTTAATTCAAGGGCGTTTGACAAATGTGTGGCATTAAACATTCAGGATTTACATCCATTTTCAGTGACACATGGTTTTTTTTTTGGGGGGGGGGCTCATAAATAATGGAATAAATGGATGACAAGCAGTTGTGCTTAAGTATGTTTTTTCGTGTATGTGTGTGTATTTTCCATTCTTTTTACTTCACATTTTTTAATGAAAACCCTGTACTTTTACTCCCTACGTTTTAAAAATGAGAATATATATATATATATATATATATTTTTTATTTTTTATTTTTTTTCCCCATTAAGGAATCTGGGGTCAAAGTGCAGGGTCAGCCAGGATACAGCATCTCTGGAGCAGGGTAAATGACCTTGCTTAAGGGCTTAACAGTGGCCTTTTGACGGTGAGGGGGTTGAACCCTCGAACTTCTGATCAGTAACCCAGAGCCCCTATATGGGTCCTATCGGTGGCTCCTACTCTTACGCATTTGGTTTGCGTTTCACACCATTAACAGTGTAATTGTTTTTTTAGTTTTTTTATACCGCCCATGTTTAATCTCGTGGCTACGTAATCCTACCTGCCAAATCTTGTCGCTGTCAATCTTTGCTAGACTTGCACGTTACATGCATCTTATCAACACCATCATCTTCAGTTGTTACTGCTTAATCAGACAGATATCCAGAAAAATCAGTTTCTTTGTGGAGTCCTTGTACGTTTTAACTTAAAGTACATTTTAGAGAATGTACTTAGTACTTCAACTAGAGTAAAAATTTGAAGCGGTCTTTCTACTTGTAATGGAGTACAGTGTAAGGCAAGTACTCGTACTTTTAATTGCGTATTAATTTTGTTTATTTCTGCCATCCCTTCTGGAAGCTGAGAACCGCTGCCTTATAAAATAAAATGCAAAAAAAAAAAAGCCAAAAACAATACTTGAATGAGCATCAGTATTCTTTGGCATAACCTACAGTATGGAAACTAGTCTTAATAGACTAGAGAGGGTAGAATTACAGTATTTGGGTGTCTTATCACTTTTTTCTGTCCTCATTCTCACACTATACCTGCCTAGAATAATAAAATAGTGCTGTCTTTTTGAAGCAGCAGAGTCTGGAGCGAGTGCACATTCTGAGAAACACCTAAGCTGAGATTTGGTGTGTATGCGTGTGAGAGAGAGAGAGAGAAAGAGAGATGCTACCTGTCCTAGAAACTTCTCAGTAGCATCAATACATTTAAGTCTCACACCCAATGCTGCTACATCAACGTGTAACCTGCTTTGTATAAAGTATTAGATTTGTCATGGAGCGTTTTTTTTTATCTAGCTCTCCTTATGTTGATTGCTACTCTGTGCCGATGGAAGCTCTTTGGGAGTTTTATGTTTTAAGATTTTACATTTAAGTCGTTGTGTATGAACAGTATCTGAGCCTAGTCAATAAAATTTGTGGCTCAGAACTCAGTGCACATACACAGGTTTCGTTCCACGCTCACTTCACTGCTTGACACTTGGGAATACCTTTTTGTGCACTTAAAATGATCACACTCAACCATCTGGGATCAATCATTCCAGATTCTGATGAAGATACAGATTATACACCATAAGATATACAGTTTTATCAGATTTAGGATGATGCTATGTTATGGGATGGTATTTTATTGCTTAAGTAACAAATATAATTAAATGAACACAGTATTAGATGCATCCTAATTTCTCATTATTTGTTCTGAGAGATGTTTGCATTTTCTGTATGGAAACGTTCATACAGTATAAAGGTTTAAAGTGCTGGGTTTATTGATTCTCTTTATCTGCTCTATAGGTTTTTCTATAGACCCATTTAGAGCCGACATCATGATCACGTCACGGTGCTCCCTGGAGGCAGAACAACAGAACCTTAGAAACGTCATCTATCGAAAATGTCACCTTGCTGCGCTGTTGTGGGCTAGAATTGACCAAGTAAAGGCTCGAATTTTTTACGTTTTGTCACAGACCAGCTTTTACTGTTAGTAAGTAAAAGTGAGAGACTTTGTTTAGAGCAGATGAGTCAAAATGCTTGGACTGAGGCGATCATCATAAATGTTTGTCTGTGTGCGCACACTTCATATCGGGTAAGATTAAATGAAGTATTGTCTATTTTTGGTAAGGCTATGTGTACTAATGTAAAGTTAATCAGAAATTAACCTAGAAATTAATGTTATTCTTCCTAGAAAACTAGGAAGAATAACGTTAGGTGATTTCTCTCATAAATCTCTGATTAGAAAGAATGGATCGGAATTTATTGTATTACTTCTTTACTTAACTTTATGATAAGAATAGGTACACATTTACTGTATAAACAGGTTTATGCCTTAATTAACTGTTTCGATAACGAACAGTGACTAAGGTAGCCAAACAAAGAAGATTTATTTAGTGAGAACATGAGGGTGTGTAATTCTTTATATGTTTTTAGATTACCGTGTCCTAAATTCATCATGTACAAGACTTGAAATACACTGATTTAAAACATGTGCTGTAGTTTCACAGACTCAACAGTGTGAAAGAGCACTGGCCTTCCCTGCACCTCGGCGTTCTGTACGAAAGGAACAGAGGTGGAACTTCGGGACATTGTAGACTCGTCTTTATTCCGGGAGCAGAGATAGTGGCAGGGCCAAGAGGAGATCTCTGTGAAAGACAGAGACAGGGGTCTGATGTTTGGCGAGTGATGTAAATATGCACGGATAGCACCTTAACACTTGGTTCACCCATGTTTGTTTCGAAAGCAGTAGTGTGTGTGTGGAATTTCCGATGCATTCAGTATATGTCACGCTAGTCGCCAATGATGATGTGTTAAATGCCGCGCAAACTTTAAACGCAAACTCAGAGGTGGCTTAGTGCCGGATTTATAGGTTCAGTGTGAGTTACCAAACAGGGGAGTGGGGGTATTATCGCCTTTATAGCTTGATTTTGGTATGCTACAGCTGCTTTAGTGTAGATGCATGGTAGAGTGCGTATGTTTCTATCCACTCCACAGTAGTTCATTCTGTCATATCCTATTCATCCACTTCATCCTGATGTCTAAAGAAAAGTTTGCATGCCACTCTGAGATTAAAAGGTTCATGTTAAAGGTTTTAAAAAGTTCTCTATGCAAAGAAGCTTTGCGCTCTGAAGTGTTCAGCAACAGAGAATGAGCTCCGTCCTGTGTTTATCCTTCACACTAAAGCAACCTTTTTTTCTTTCTACGAGTGGTTTGAGCTCAGGTGAAAAGGGCTAGCTCTAAGGTTATGATTAAGGTCAATGTGCATCAGCAGGCCTTATTGACCGCTGGAGAGTGATGAAGTGCGGTTATTCTAAAGCTTGACCTAGAGCTGCAGCTGTTACCTTGCTCCACGGGGAACATTTCTCCTTTAACGAATGATGCCGTTCATTATTTGACCGGCTCTCTTATGCGTTCAGTGCCATAATTACTGCTTCGCTGCACTCGTGATAAGCAGTCGGTTCTAGCATATGTGCTTGCTAATTTGACGAGTGCTCTTAAGATCACAACCTGAGCCGTATAGGATTTATACTTCCTTTTTATGTTAAATTTTTTAATACCTGCGTTCAAAAAAAAAAAAAAAGTTACAAGCTGCCATGACCCTGCTACATGTCGTGTTAATTCAGTGCGACCTAATTAATTGAAGACTTTATGAGGGGAAATGGCAAGATTCTGTTCTTAATTAAGACGTGTCCTCTTTTATGGCTTCTTACTTTATTAGATTCGATTAATTACGTTACGCGTGTAAACGTATCAAAGTGGCAGAACATCGAGTCCATTTAAGAAGAGTTTGCCCGTCTCGAATAGTTCGGTTTGAGGTTTTACATTCAAGATCAGCTCGGATATACAGGTCTGCGCAGCGGTAAACTGACAGGCAGGTCACACGTACGCTGTCTCTGAGCGCCGCGAGGATATGCCCGCTTTACACGTGTTTTATTTCCGACACGCTTCTGTGGAGTTTGCCAATCCGTCAGCTCGGCACAGGGACCTGTTAAACAGCGAGCTCTGAACCCTGACCCTAGAGCAAATACATCTCTGTTTGTGCGTTCGTGGTGTGAAATATCCACGGATAATTCGACTCTGAATTTCCTGCCCTTTTGATGTGTTTTAAAAGTAGCTTTTTTTTAAAAAAAAAAAAAGAAAGAAAGAAAAAAAAACCTTTGCTTATGTACAGTAGTAATCAGTCGATTTATGTAAAAGGTACCTTAAGTAATGGTAGTTGTCGAGTTATCTGGGAATTTGCACATCTGCTTCTGCTTCAACCTCGAAAAAAGCCATTAGCCAACTACAGGAGACTTGAGGATCAACTCTGGAATCACTTTTTAATTCTTGTGTCTGACAGCTTTGCAAGTTACCCAACAATTATTCAAAGTAGATTCAACTAAGTGGTCGATAACCTTAAGTGAAAAAACATAAAAAACAGTACATCACTATTTCTAATAAATAACAGGTAAATAACTACTTCTAATAGATATTCAACTTGAGAAGTGCTACATCGGCTCTTTAAACCTGTAATCATTTTTATCAAGTCTTATTCCAACTGGCTCGCTTAATGGCAGCTCTGTTTGAAAGCTAACAAGTGACCAGGACTATTGTTGATTTAATGTTCTGGCTGGTTCCATGTTGGATAAATTTACACCTGGCTTTCTAGCGGTAGTTCTTTATGTTATGTTTAAGTGGTAAGCTATTTAGGCACTGCTTATAAAAACCTTCACTGTGTGAGCCCAAGTTTGACAATGTTCCTGGACGGTTGTTTACATTGCATTTTTCTCCTCACTGTTTTTCTTTACTATCACCTAATAATTATTAGTTCAGTCAGTGTCTTTGAATAGAAAGACGTTTGACAAAATAATTATATCTAATGGTCCTCATATGAGGATATGTAAGGATATATATGTAAGAACAATGTAGTTGGGAGAAAATCTCATGTCCTTATACTGTATGAGGTGGTGTGTTTACGTTCTTATCATTTTTATATATTTAGATGAGTCTTTGTGTGTGTGTATATATATACAAAAAAGACACTTGGCTTAAACAAGCCAATTAGATTTTTTTCCCTTTTTTCCTAATGTGACCTCATATAAGAACATCCCCTCCCCCCAAATTCAAGTTCAAGTAGGCTTTTATTGTCATTTTAACCATATACAGTTTAGTACACAGTGAAACGAAACAACGTTCCTCCAGGACCGAGGAGATACATACAACATAAATTAACAACATAAATTAACAGAAATTAAATAGCTAACTAAGAAACCTAATTAGCTGACTAGCTGAGACGAGACTTGTTGCTTACTGTAGCTCTGCTGTTTCTCATTTACATAGACACTGAAACAACACATACCGAAGAGGAGTGAAAGAGGTTTTGGTATGAAAAAATGCAATGCATCTGAGGGCTATTTTAGCTAAAGTATTAACACAGAATTTGGGGGAGCTCTGAGATCTGTGTTAACTTGTTTATAAATTAGTAAATTACGGGACCAAAAGTACGGTTTGTTTTATAAAGGTCAAGGACCTTGTTATTATTTAGAGATGTTCCGATACTATTTTTCCCCTCCCAATACTGATTCCGATACTTGGGCTCAGGGTATCGGCCGATAACGAGTACTGATCCGATACCTGGGTGTGTATCTGTATATACAGCTGTAGATACTACTAGCCCTGTATTAATTGACCGAATTATTTTATGCTGTGCTTTAGATTTATCCCTTAATAAAACATGAACAAGTACATATAGTGAACTAGAGTGTTTTATTATCTGACATACATTTAACAGTATTACTTATTTTTGTAAACTGAAAAAGGTATTTTAGTATTTTTACAATATAAGTGTATAAAAACAATGGAACAAATAAATCTAGGAATATAAAAAAATATATATAAATAATATAAGAAAAGAATCTCTTTAAGGCTGAAATGGTATCGGATCGGTACGCGGACTCAAATACTCGCCGATACCGATGCCAGATTTTTTTGTGGTATCGGCAGCATTTCCGATACTAGTATCGGAATCGGAACAACCCTATTATTATTGATATCTGTGAAAAAAAGAAGAAGAAGTCTAGGTGACATTTTTACAACGTTCAGCTGTTGGGTTTTGTTGGATCAGGGTCAGGTGAGAGAACTCGATGTGGGTTGGCGCGTTCTGCATTCTGATTTGCTGTTTTTCTCACCGAGTTTGTAAAGAGTTATTATTTAAGCCTTCCTGTCACCTTTCTACTTAGATTTGTATTAACACACATAACCGCCGATCACATCATGTCCCCCAGCACCATGCTGTTCAAACTCTACAAAATGTTGTTTGTAAATAAATAAATAAATAAATAAAAAATCCCAGTAAGTCTAAACTTTCTGAAATGCTAAAACAAGCCCACCGGGCACCAAAATCCTTGCCAAGGTCAAAGAGATCAGATTTTTTTCTGTATATAATAAAGAACTGAATTGAAGGCAATTGCTAGTTTAAGCTTCAATATACAGTATTGCCCCTAGGTGTGTATAAGTGTGTAAATTTGTGTGTATTCGTGTTTGTGTTTGGGTGTTACATCCTGGGTGGATTCCAGCCTCTCTCCCAGTATTCCCAGGATAAGCTCTGTATCCATCACGACCCTGATGAAGACAAATGAATGAAATTTCTAAATTGATGATCTTGAACGCAATGATGCATCAAAGTGTATGGAGGAAAGAGATGACTATTGGCAGGAACAAAGCATTTTTGCTGCCAAATTGTTTTGCATTTCTAAGCACGAGGGCACTTTTTGTATTGCCTGAGAAAATAAGTCGGATGTTCTGTTTAAAATAGTGGAGAATTTGTTTAGATCAACATAAATTAAGAAAAAGAAATCTCTGAAATTACGTGCGAGTTTTACTGGATAAGAGGAGAGCTTTATTGTTCGTTAATGTGTTCTTCTTTTCACAGGAGCGCTGCAGTGAGGGGAAACAGCAATGTACAAGGATTTCAGATCTGGCAGATCTACAGGTAAGAGTCGAATGTGTTGTAGGCAAACACATACCTCAGTGTCACAGCAGGAAGCTGGAGCGACTTTCTGACTTTCCAGCTGGAAAATGTGACTCTGCCGGCACGAGTTCCTCTATGCGTTTGATAATCTCTTCTGTGGCTTCACTCTATTTATTAATAGACTGTGTTTTCTAAAAGGGAGAAAGTTTCCCCGTTTCAGAGAGCAGTAATGGTATTGCTGCAGTTTGACAAGTTTCAGATTTTCAGGTTTTGTCAAACGAGCGTCAACTGTGCGGTTTAGGCTGCACATCGAGAGGAAGACTGAATCGAAGTGAATTTAATAAGAAAAAGATTCCTAGCAGAAAGTTTCAGTTTCATGGGATTTTCTTGATATGATATGCATAATTTATATCCACTGTTTAAGCCTCCCTATTCGACCGACTTTCAGCAGCTTTAAATGAGGCAGGGATTTCAACCACACTTGGTCTAAGTTTATTCAAAAGTGCTAACATCGACAGTTTAGCTGTAGCATTAGTGATTTTTTTTTTGACCATGATATGTTTTCTGAAACATGTCATGAATCTTGGGTTTCCTCTGCTAACTAGTATATAAACAGATACTTGTTTGCTGTTGTCCTTTTTTTTTTTTTAATACTTTTGCCATATTTTTTGACAACTTATTGTCAAAATTAATGCCAAGATTTTAGAGTAAATGCATCTCTCTCAGCCTCATTTTGTTTGCTTTTTGGCTTTGAAACAGAATCACCAAACCAAACAACAACCGAGCCAGTGATATCGATTCCAATATCTGATTCAGATTTGCCATGGTTGTGTAACCGCTTTAAAACATCTGTCAGACCAAACACTTCACTTTATCCACCCCTTATCTACCCATTCTGACTAAGTGAGTTCACAGACACCCATGAATGGCTAGTGTTGCTATGATCCCGGATACGGGCAGCTGTAGCGTCTCCCAAGAATTTAACTTGTGATGTCCGAATGATGAGGAAGCAACACCTACTTTATATTATTGATACTTTATAGGTTTTGAAGTACTAAAAACAATACAGTACAATATATATTAAAATGCTGAGTGTCCTGTATCTTGTATACGCGATAACCTCTTTTCCTGGAAATCTTTTGCTCCAGTCCAGTCAGTGGCGGTATAGCATAAGCAGTTGCTACTTTCTGCCAAAGTTGTGATGTTTTTAAGGGCTATATAAATTTTGAACTGTTTAATGTTTGTAAGTTTATCTAAATAACTTTAAAAATGTGAATCGATTCTGAAACAAAAACATACCCAACGATTCAGTTAATCGAATCAACCAACAAAAGATTAGATTGGAAAATGGTTTGAATGGCACAGCACTTGTGCTTTACATACAGTAGGTAGACAACCAGAATGCCTATTACCGCCGTGCTCACGGCCGCGGCAAAATGACAGCGGCCAAAATAAATCAGTTGCATTTTAAAGTCATTTATGAAATGACCGCCAGGTGGCGCAAAGTGACATTTTCACTCGCCGCAGTTTTAAAATATAATTAAGTCATAACAATATGTTGTATCGAAGAAATACTAAAGTGATGATAAATTCCACATCTGAGTACTTTATACAGCAAAAATGAAAAATCTGAACCAGAGTTATTGATATTTATTGTACAATAATGAGTCAAGGAAACAAACATTGGTTAAATTCTAAATTTGTACTGTAATTTTAGTACTGTGATTATGAATTTGTTTAATTACAATGTTTCACTTGATTTTATCTGCAACTACGTGCGGCTCTAGGCGAGCTGCGGCTCATTAATCCTGGAGAGAATGAACTAAGGCCTGAGGCCTCAGTCTATAGTTATATAGCGCCACTCAGCGGTAAAAGCCAGCAAACGCACAAACCCAAATGGCGCGGCGGTAACAGTAGAATACCGCTTGTCTACCATCTGTATTTTCCTAATTGATTTATCATGTTTTTGCACATTCTGCCCAACATATTTGGATCAACAAACATGTATTTCCAGTATTTCCAGATTTTTCACACACCTGTAGATTACTTGGCCTGAACACTTAGTTTTGATATACTTATATTAGGCTTCTAAGGCAAATGAGCTAGATAGTTTAACTGTCCATAATTCCACCCCTTAGAAACACTGGGTGTTAAATATCAGATAAGTACTGTACATATTTTATCACTTATACTGTTTGCAAGAATTCCATGGCAATTCTGTGGCAAGCTTTTTTTTTTCTTTCTTGTTAGAAAGTCAAGTCAGTTTTTTTATTATGGTTTATTTCCAGTAATTCAGTGTACCGCTGAGTTTTTCTTGAATGCAGGACAGATGAACAAAAAGCACAACACAGGCCCTCTACAAGGTGCAGCACAAAGGAGACCCGGGATCAAACCCAGACAGACCGATTGAGCCGGTCAACAACGAGCGAGTCTGTGAGGGAATGAAAGTAGTTAATTTTGTGAAAGCTCAAAGGAACAAGGTGGCTGTAGGGGATGAGCATGCTTTTTTTTCTATTAAGCTCACGCTAGGCTGCCCAGAGCAGTCGGCTCGCACTGAATTCCAAGACAGACGACTGGCCTGTCATACACATGGCCAGTTTTACACTCAATAGTCCTGAGCTGCAGCTGCAAGAACCAAAGCGTCCTCTTTACTCAGGAGTTTGACTCCCATTAACCAGAACTATGACTCATCATTCAGTGGATGGCATGTCTGTCAGTTAAATGCTCGAAAGACACCTTCGCTGTCTGCACTCTGGCTCTTGTGCCCTTCATGATAAGTTTTTCCTTGGGTTAGCAGCTATTGCTTTAAGTGCCTGAGTTCGGCTTCACACCTGATTACTTGCATGAGAGTGAGAAATTGCGGGCCTGTTCTCTCCCCATGGAGAGGGGAGGGTGTTGAACTGTGAAAAGGCTCGCGCTTGAGCTGTGACTGGCATCAGAGCGGTCCATAATGAGCTCACAGCCCAGGTGAATAAGTCATCTTAATGAACACAGGGTGTCTGATTGATATAATGTATAATAGAAGCAAGGACTGCAAAGTGGCCGAGCGGACGGGCTCGCTCTTGCGCTGCGTGACTCAAAACCGGCAATTAATATCCACAGAACTTTTCAGTGTTCATAGAATTCAGCTGTCTGTTGTGGCTTTAAGCCTTCTGGACTAGAGCGAGTGGTGAAATTGCTATAAAAATATCTCAGCAGTCTTTCACTTAAAACATAGCCAAATCATATCTGTGAAATATTGGTTTGAGTCCTTCATATGATTCCAAGAATCATAAGGACTCATAAGCCCTTCCGTTCACCCCCTTTTTCGGAGTGGAATGGGATAACTTGGTGGATGGTGACCCACAGCCATGGAGTGATAAGATAGCGAGTCCTGACACATTCCGGGCTGCAGAATGAGGTTAAAATGCTTTCCAGCTGCATCAGCCACCCAAATCTATCAATATTTATTTGGCAGGTGAGTCCCAGCTCTAATCCAATTGTTGGAATATTGCTCTAGTTCTGCACCTCGCTATTGTCCTCCACAGGGACGTTTTGCATCGGCCACAAAATTCATCCCATCATGCACAAGTTTCCCCTTGAGCCTCTTGGAGTTTAATGCAGCCAGTACAGTTTTCTTTTTCTGTTTTCACTGTTGATATAAGAAGAGGTTTGTATGTACAGTATATACAGTAGATAGTAAACTTTTACACGTCAAATTAAATATTTCAAGCTTTTTTTTTGTTTTAATTTCAATGATTTATGGCTGAAAATCCAGTGTCTCAGAATATTTCCTAAGATCAACCAAAGAAGGATTTACAATATAAAAAATGTCCAACTTCTAAAAAGTATGCTAATTTATGCACTCAATACTAGCATCAGTGCAGCATGGCATGGAGGTGATCAGCCGGTAGCACTGATCAGCCTGTGACATTAGTGAAGGCCAGGTTGCTTTGATATCAGCCTTCAGCTCATCTGTATTGTTGAGTTGAGTGTTTCTTATCTTACAGTACTCTTGACAATAGCCCATGGATTCTCTATCGGAGCACAGTAACATAATGGACAGAACACCTTTCATTGGTAGTTTTACACTGTGTGCAGGTGCTTAGTCCTACTGGAAAAGTAAATTGACATCTCCTTGAAGATTGTCCATAGACAGAACCATGAAGGTCTGTAAAATCTGCTGACATATGCCTATGCTGGTTTTGGAGTTGGAGTGGAACAACACTAGTCGATAGTTTGGCAGCCCAAATCACCACTGACTATGCAAACATCACACTGGATGTTAAGCAACTTGGATTTGTGCCTCACCACTCTTCCTCCAGTCTTTGGGACCTTGATTTCCAAATAAAATGCACAATGTACTTTCATCTGAAAAGAGGACGTTGGACGACTGAGCAATGGTCCAGTTCTTTTTCAGGTAAGAAGTCTCTGATGTTGTCTCTGGCTCAGGAGTGGCTTGATACTAGGAATGCAACAGTTGTAGCCCATTTCGTGAAGACTGTGCATGGTGACTCTTGATGCACTGACTCCAGCCTCACTCCACTCCATGTGAAGCTCTCAATGTATTGAATCAGCCTTGCTTGACAATCTTCTTGGGGCTGCGATTATCCCTGTTGCTTTGGCACTTTTTCCTACCACACTTTTTCCTTCCAGTCAACTTTCCATCAGTATGCTTTGATATAGCACTCTGCGAACAGCCAGTCCTTTTAGTGATGACTGTCTGTGATTTACACTCCTTGTGAAAGGTGTTGATGATCGTGTTCTGGACAGATATCAAGTCAGTAGTATTCCCCATGACTGTGGTTACATGTATTGAACAAGACTGAAACAAACTGTATAAATAGTATAAAAATTAAATATGCTAATATTTTGAGGTACTGGATTTTTAATTGTCATAAGCTTTATATTTGTGCGTGTGCATATTTCGCACGTTTGTCAAATGATTCACACTTAAAGCTAGTGAAAACTCCAAACAGGAGGCAGGAGAAATAAAAGCCCAAATTACTGTAGTAATCTACATGGTTCATTTCTCTGTTCACTTGCATAGAGTCTGTTCCGGTGCATAAATCAGCTTTAATGATAAATAACGACAGGGTAATTACAAACTGGGAGCCTACAAGCAGCCGACATTGGCAGATTCAGACAGATGATTAAAAATACTATTTCAAATAATTGTACAGAATTTTCCTTTTTTTTTTTTGAGGTTCCTAGCAGACTTTATGAAATGTATTGAATGCGATGCTAAACATGACAAATACAGTATGTGTGTGTGTTTGTGTGTTTGTGTGTGTGCGCGCATTAAGAACTGAAGAAAACCAATATTTAATAACGCAGAACAGAAATGAATTAATAAAAGACTGAATTCCATCTAGATGCTTCTGATTTAAGGTCTGATTAATAGAATGAAGTGTAGAAGGTGTTTATAAATGTTATTTATCAAAAATATAATTTGTTACAAGAGTAATCAAATTATTACCAAGTACTGTACATTGGCATTGTTTTGTTAATTGATATACGATGTGATATGCAATAAAACAGAAGATATCTCATTCACATATTGTAATTTCATATGATTTGATTTATATATGAAGAAATGAAAGCTACAGTATATAAACATACAAATTAGTTCAGTATGATGAATCAATTATATCAGGTTATATACAGTTTAGAATAATGAGGATATCTGTGCCAAATTGTTGATCTAAATCCAATTTTTTTAGGTTAATTATTCACACTGAAATATATTTGCAATATATTAGACTCTATTAAAAGTTTTATTTCAACGCTTGCAATTTTTCTTTTATACACTATTTTATTATATTATTATTATTATTATTAATTAATTTATTTATTTATTTTAGTTTTTAAATTGGTTTCTACTTTTTGTGTTAGTAGATTTGAAAGCCTGCACTGCGTGTATTTTTAGTCTGTATCTTTTTTTTTATTTTTTTTTTAACCCTGATATTTTCCTGGCTTAAAAGGAATGCAGGTATAACGGTCTGGGTTGGCTTGATGGTTCTAGTCAAGAACAATCCGACGCCATGAACTACGTGCTATAAAATTGAATTAAGCTGGGGCATAACCTGATTCTGGATGCTTACAAATGTAACTACATAAATGCTTCTGTAACTTTTAGACATGAGTTGCCAAGAGCATTACACTCTCTTCTCTCGCTGCTCAGTCAAAACATAGACACAACAGTACAATATATTATATTTATGTACTCAAACAATTTCGTATTATAAAATTACAAATGTTGATATTTTGTTATTATTTAACTGAACATTTCTTAATGTATCAGAACTGATTGTTACATACAGAAATGATTTTTTTTGGGGCCGATTCTGACGTTAGATGACCAAAAAGAAAGATGTTGAGTGGTGTTAGGTCTGCAGCATAAAATGAAAACAAAAATATTAAATTTTATGTCAGAAAAAAATGTGTATGGATCTAGAATTTACTAGAATTCCATGAAGTATTTTTTTCCCTCATTTATGTACTCCATCCATGCATCTACAGTAGGAACCTCCATAGTCCAACTAGGGGCCATGAAGGCCAATGGTGACCTCTCATTTTGTACGACTGTGGGACCTCCGGGCAAAATTTACACACACACATTCACACACTACGGGCAATTTGGGAACGCCAATTAGCCTAATCTGTATGTCTTTGTGGGAGGAAACTGGAGAACATGCAATCTCTATGCACATAGAGACGGGAATCGGAGCCTGGAGGCGCCAGGTGACGGTGCTAATCACTAAGCCACCGTGCCACCATATTATATCACATTTTATGAATTTAACTTGTAAACATATCAACGTATACAGACTCGTAAGCAGCCGCAAACTGACCATCGTTTCTTGAACATGTGACAAATGCACAAAAAGCCACTTACCCTTATTTCCTTCCAACCGATGTTTACATTGTTTGCTCGTGGTCATGACAATGTTACTATTTTTTCACACCTCTTTCTCGACAGTGTCAAAGGGGAGCGTGTCCATCATCAACATACTGTAAAATACCACAGCAACAGAAGTCAGCTTGGGGAATTGTTTCTCAGTTTGAGTTTTTCCTCATTCACGGCGGGACCTCATACCAACAAGGCTGCTTGCAGAATCAGAAATAAACAACATAGAAAACTTTAAATGAGTTATTAAGAAGATATATACCTCTGTTCATCGACTTCGCTGCCTAGCATGCTGCTAACAAAAACCAAACGTTCGTCTGATCATCTGACTTTTCAAACCTGTGGAAATTCCACATTTAAATCCTTCGCTATAGGATAGATCCTCAGTAACGTGCTGCCATTTCACTCGTCCGAATTAACTGGATTAATGAAGAAAATCCCCTAGCACTAATTAAAGTCTGGCTGTGTTCACCCGGATCACAACGTGCACTGAAACGATCATCCTCTACCAAACGGTACGAATCGGAACAGACATATCATTACACCCCTGTTAGTCAGTTAGGTATCCAGCAGTCAGTGAGCTTGAGCTGTTCCTCTGACAGCTGCCAATTCACACGTCACATCATGAATCTTCTGCTCAAACACAGTAATTGTGCTTCATACTACGCTACAATGTGAGCCGGAGCGACACCAAATCCACTAATTCACTGGCAGCACTGGCATCCTATCCAGGATACTGTATATATATATGTGTGTGTGTGTGTGTCCCAGCCTCATGCTCGGTGTTCCTGTGAAAGGCTTGTTTTCCACTGTACCGGATACAGATGATGAGTTGACACCTTCTCTTGACACGTACTTTGCTGTAATTCAGACACGATGGCTTTCCTAGAGTATGTAAAACATTCAATTCCCTGTAAACAGTTGAAAAAAAAAAAAGTGTGGGTGGTTGGCAGGCTATGTTAATGGAGATCTCTCCTGTAGTGTATACGTCTGATCTGCAGAGGGTATGCAGGTTTCTACTGAAGTGCTAGCTTTCCCATGTTGAGGATAAGGTGGCCATAATGACTGGCAGCTTGTCAGTGCTTTGAATTGGGTGCACGACCCAGAAATTAAGTGGGTAAGCTTTTCTAGTCTCCACTGCATTGGAAACTATTTCCTTTCTCATTCGCTTTCTCGTACTGAAATGAAATTGGCTACGAAATGATTAGTTTGATTTATGGTTTTCTTTTAAACCATCTTTTTCTTTTTTCTTTTTTTTTTTCATGAATGTGCTGCCACAGCGCTAATGCATCGCCGTAATAACGGCCAGAACCCATTGTAATTACCGATCATTTTTTGCAGTGCAAGGTCAAATTACTTTTTGATTCAGACGCACTCGTAGAATAAAAAAGTTGCCGAGCGAACATCAGCGTTCAAAAGAGGAGGGGGAAAAAAAATAAAATAAGGGCAGGGTTGCAAGGAAATAATAGGAACAGACTGTCCCTAAGGATGAAATGAATAAAATAAGAGTTTAGGCTGGCTTTCACTCATTTACAAAGGAAGCAAAGAAATAATTTGATTGCAAGCATTTAACATGCATTTATTAGTGCTGACCCCCACGCTGACAGAGCACAGGTCTTTAAAATCAAAACGTGTGCTCGCTCCGATAACCGTTCACTTAACTTTGTTTTCCACACATGACCCACATTACAGAACAAGCGCCCGAGCTTATTTAGCCACCGTTGACGTTTCGCTTAGTCTTCCCCCAAAGAAGCATCTGTGATGTAAACCGCATAGCTAATGCATCGATTTATTCCCCCCACATCGGGCTAATTTACATATAAAAGAGCCGTGACATTTAAAAGAGTCGCACGTCTGTCTGAGCACGGTTCACGTGTTACAGAAAGGTATAAACCTTTGTCTGCTGCTGTGTCACTAAATTTGTTCCCGCTCTCCTTTCAGCAGCATTTTAGTTGTGCTGTGCTCAGTGTGTTAACTTAATTGTCTGCTACATTTTTTTTTTTTTTTTTGGGTGCAATTTAAATGAAAACAACATGCCAACTTTCGTATTGCATGCATCATCTGAAAGTTATCAGAGTGATACGAGATTAAAACAGTAATGGTTGCGTTCACCTCTAACTGCTCCACGCCTCATTTGTTTCTGTAATTGCCTGAGACTTTTTGAAAAAATGATTCGAAGGTAAAAAAAAAAAAAGGAGGAAATACTGAAAACAGAATCATTTTCAGATTAATGCTGGTTACCCTCCACACTGGAAATCAGTCTGACAGCTTTTTATTCAACATGTTTTTTTTTTTTCTCCTTCCTGTTTTGTTTGGCTACTAAAAACCTCAGAAATGTTTGTCAGAATGACAGAAAGTGTTTGAGGGCGACAGTCTGGCTGCTTTTGCTACCCTGTGATGTGTGGAGATATGCACGCATCAGTGAAATTCCACAGCAAATGTCCCCGGGTTTATGCGACAGGGGGGGAAAAAATTATGTCAACATTACAATCCAAGCTGATTTTTCGACTGCTGAGCATCGTTATTATTTTGTAAAATAACAAGACAAATTAATGAATTAGTAGGAATGTAATAAAAGTAATAAAACGTGACTTTATATTGATTTTCGACTTGTCACGTACCTGTTACCTACCTTGGAAAATACACGGGTCGTTCAAATCAACCCAGGACTATTGAGATATGGATAAGGAACTAGGTTTATTTCTCTATATAATCCCCTGCTACAGTAATGCACTTATCCCAGTGTTTCACTAGTGCTTAGATACAAAAAAGGTAAGTTTATTTCAGAACGCTGGAGCCATGATCGGACTGCCTAAGTCACGTCTGAAACGCCAGCCTCCCAGGAACTCCTTTAATGGCCCAAACATGTGGAAATGGCTTGCAGCGCTGTACGTGAGGATGTGACAGTAACTCTCAGCCCAGTTCCAGTAATGTGCAAGTGGTGCTGGTTAATGTTTGAGTGTACAGTTCCCAGATAGATGCGTCTCTTCCACAGCTTGGCGACAATTTATCAAGAATCAGGCTTTCCACTTGCTGAATGTTCCCGAAAATTACAGCAGTCGGCTCCGAGCCACCACGGACGTGATCATCATTTATGCATTTATGGCTTCTTTAAAACCTTTGCAAAATCCAAAGTTTTATTGCGGCGAAGAGTCTCACCGCCGAACCGCGCTTGAGGTCTTCTATAAATGTCAATCGGTTTTACGTCTTCATTCATGCGAAATTTCATGTCGCGCTTTGATTTGAACACCCGTTATGTTTTGTCTGAAGAAGATCCTAAGAAAATTTCTTAGCCTTTTGTACAATAAAGTGCGCTTTTTCTTTGTCATGTTTAAATCCTGCCTACGTACACAGTATACTCATTAAATCACAGAATGCTTTGTTCAAACAACCTAGAAAGTGCACCCATAATACACACCACCACGAACAATGTGTGCGGGGACCCGCATCTTGAATGAGGTGCCAAACCATCGCACAGGGCACAAGCATACACACACACACACTCACTCACCCATTCATGCACTATAGCCAATTTGGAAACACTAACCAGCCTTGGATGTGTTTGGACTGAGCAGGAAACCCACACAGCACAGGGAGAACATGAAAACACACACACACAAACACGTACATAGACCAAAAGCTCTCTTTAAGTCTCCCTAGCATGTAAGTGCTACTTAAAATTGCTTTCTGTGCCTGTGCCTGTGGTCTCATCCCCAGCTGATTTAGCTGAAGTAAACAAACCCTTCAGATCAGCTCACCAACCAAGTGTAAGCCCAAGGCGAAATTACTTATTAAAGCTTTTTTTTTTTTTTTTTTTTAATGAAAGGAGAAAATGAAATAGTTAAGTAATGATACACTCACACTGGAAATAAATGTCTGATTGTCCAGTGCATGTCTGAAATGTGAACGTTAAGGGCTCTCAGACATGAAAAACAATATCTCAGATGCATATATTTTCCTGGAAACATTTTCAGCAAGCGTATGATTAAGCAGGAGCAGCACTTAACAGGTTGCATGAGTAAGAAAAAGGCAGAGAGAGAGAGAGAGAAATGAGTGTCCCAGGGGGTTTGATGCATCAATTCTTGATTGGGTTAATCAGTAACAGGAGGGTTTTAGTACAGCCAGTCGGGCCATTCGTGCACAGTTTCAGTTCCAATTTTTAGACAGAATTGATAGAAACAGCCTTCATTTATCCTTCAGGGTGTAGTCTGAGGGATGAGGGAATTAAAATATGATGCGTTAAATTGGCTAGACTACTGGCAGTGTCATGCTGCCGTTGTTTAGTGATAGACTCCAGGGGATACAGCGTGTTGCGCAACTCACTCCTAGGTATTTACTGCTGTGAGATGTTTACTCGGAGTGGATGTGTGACTATAAGGATTACTGTGTTTTTTTAAATTCCACATATCGGTGCAGGTTATCCTGGTGCCTGAAAATAAAAATCTGTGAAACCGAGAGCTGTTGACAGGGATTTCTAGAGCATAGAGACACAGAGGACACAAACTCTTGACCATCTCCATGCATGCTAATGAAGTCAGGAGCTACAGCACGCTGCAGGTTCCCCCGACAACGTCTGATCCCTGATCCAATGTCAAACCGATAATGCTCACCTCAGTAGTCCCTTCACCTTCAGGTACGTTATTGTGCCGGAGGAGCCATGTGAGAGATGGTTCCTTAACTTAAACGTCTAATCAGAGATCAATATGCGAGAACTGAACCTTTATTTCTTTTTGTTGCTGTAGGAATAAACACCTTCATCTGTAATTCTTGCCAATTAAGCATGAAGTTCTGCTCGTGAGATACACACAAAATGATCCTAAAAAGTCCTAGCTAACTTATTTAACATCAGTAATAAACATGACACGATGATTGATTTAACATTGGCGATTAGGGTTATTTGCCATCGCTGTAGAGTTGGACACTGTGTGTAAAAAAATATTTTCAATTGCAGCAAACTGTTTGTTTGTCCTCAAGTATCCCCTAAACGTGTGATCATTTATCCAGGATGTTAAAAAACAACGCTTGACACTGAATCAGTTGATCTTTTAAAGCGCTGCCGAGACCAAAATAAATGCCAGCGGCAACGATTTCTTAAAACCGAGCTAATTTGCATCGCTTTCTGTTGAATTCTATGTAAAATGTTCAATCCTTGCTGACCTTCTTTGCTTTTCAAGCCAAAGCGAAAGTTTTATGATTGTGCATGTGAACTCTAATAGTTTTATCCTCTTTGATGTTATGTTTGTTAAAAAGCTGCTGTTCAAAAAGAAAGAAGAAAAAAAAATCGCATGAAACGGCTAACAATTAAACAACAAATATCGACTTCAGCCACTTGAAAAAAAAATAAAAAACTGTACTCCAAGAGTACATACTCTCAACAATTTAGATTTGTGTGGATTCCGGTGACATTTCCCTTTTTAACCTTGAAATACTGCCCTTGAGTGGGAATCGATGCTTTATTGATTTTCAATGCGACATTTACCAACCTAATACTCTTCAGCGAGGATGTTCACTGATACTGTAGTTTGAATGCTATGTTATGATATCATATGTATAGCCTTTCATTATTATTTTAAGTGCCGGTGTAGGTACACGTTTTCATGTGCAATATTAAATGTAACTCAATTGTCATACACGTGCAGAATGACTTAGTAGGGTTCAGCAACCCTAGGTAGTGTTCAGTTGAGTACTGGAATGCATTTTGGACCTTGAAATGGTATGACACGAGGGGCGTTCAAGTCAAAGCAGGGCTTGTTATAAAATTTCCACCATACAGTCCTGGCCTCGCACCAAGCCATTTCCACATCAGGAGTTCCTGGGAGGTCAGTGTTTCAGATGTGAAGCAGGCCACCTGATCACAGTTCTGGCGTACTGAGAAAACTCTCTACCTTGCTGGTGTCCAAGCACTAAGTGTAAGTGCATTAGTGTAGCAGGACAGGAAATTATATAAAGATATCGAGGTAGTTTTTACATTCACAATCTAAAGTCCCGGTTTGATTTAGACGTGCCTTGTAGTTAGCACTAGAAGTTTAGACTGTTCGACAGCAGGGAGTGTGAACAGATTTTGATGACTGTTATCTGCTGAGCGATCCAAACTGTTAAAAAGAAACATGAGTCTATTGATTCCTTCTGTTTGGTATCAATGATAGTGGTGGTGGTGTGATGGTGTGAGGACTGTTTCAGGTCACACATTGCTCGTTGATTGTTTTTGAAAAAAGTCTAAATTGCAAGCACGCCTGAATGTCATTCCTGAGCAAGACCATTGTACAGCATAGCCACTACATCTGTGCCATTTGATTGATTATGCAATTATGTGCAATATATGCAATTATGCTAGATTAGCACTTCTTCTTTTAAATTTATGAGAAGTCGGTGTAATACCGCCACCTATTGGATTGGAGAGTGGTTTGCAGATCGGCAGAAAAAAGGATTATTGTTTTTTGACATTATATTTAAACAATCAACAACACACAGCCTTTCAATGCTTATTAGATAGTTTTAGTGGTTTTTACTACTTTAAAACTATATTAGAAATATAGCTGCTGGAGACAAAGCAGACAATAAACTTTAGCGTTATTGAGTAGAATAAAATCAACAAATCACAATGCCCAAACATCGAATAAAATCGAGTCAACAGTCCACCTATGTTTCACAGCTTACAATCAGGTACTGTAGATGATAATACATCACCATCATAAAGCATATATAAAAGTTTCTAGATCTACAGTATATTCAAGGACTAGATCTATATTCTAAACTAACAAAGGCCAGAGGAGAGACAACAGTGATGAAGAAAACTTTTTTGAGGAGCCTCCCACGAGAACCCATGCTCTTTTGTATCACAGCTGATTGTGTTCATCGCTTCAACATCCTGCATGGTCTCTATCTTAACCTTATTGAGCAGCCTGATCCTCAGTACACATCACAACCACCTCTTCATGCCTAGGTAAAATAATTCACAGTAATTTACTGTTACAAGAGAACAAACATCAAAGAATATGTCTTTGAATTACAAATACAAAGTTTGTTTTTTAATAGCCGTGACAAGTTCAGATATCTACAGTAAGGGCATTTAAAAAAAAGTCAAAGTGAAACTAAACCTTAGCCACACATGCATAACATAATTCTTACTACATGTAAATGCTGAGTTGCACTGAAAAAAAAAAAAAAAACAAGTGTGAATGAAACATTTTTCGCAATCTCTGTTTAGATGATGTCAGGATCAGAGGTGTGAATGTGTGCTGAATGCCTAATGTGAAACAAACTTTAGCATCTTAGGAAAATATTTGCTCATATCGAGATTCTAAGGCGTATTGCTAATAAATAGAATTTTTCCTCATCTGGTGGAATGGGACTGGTGCAAATTGTGGTCCCTGAATGTGGTCCCTGAATTTGCACTCACAATCACTGCTGTAGTTTAGGAAATTGATCACATTGCTAGTGTTAAATGATCAATTTGCACTGGGATCCACCACTAAACTTTGTACTTTTAGGCAGAAACTCCACCAGTTGCGCATTTAATAACATGCTGCTATCTGTGAGGTCCTGTACACTACCAGTTCAATGTTTGAAAACACTTTCTAATTCCATTGTCTTTCTTAGCCATTGTCTTTGTTAGCCTTGACCTTAAACAACCAAAGTATAAGATGATAAATATAGACCGTCTGTCAGTCAATGAGGTGCACGGTCAGAGACGATTACTCATCATTTTCCGTGTGTCTTAATCATCCCGTGTTTCTCATTAGTGGTCATGTGGTCGCTGCAGTTCCCTGGAGCATTTCCGTTGGCCGACTGTTTCTAATCCCAGCAGTGATGATGAGGTGTTTAATACTTCCCCCATCATGACCACCACCACCAAAACCACCACCAATAACGGCCATCTCACAACAAAGTCAGTGTCCCAGCTGTGCTAAGAAAGATCACATACCCAAATAACATCTGCTCAGTCTCATGGTTCTCGTTTTAAACCACCGACGAATGACCAAATCCTCCACGCAAGCAGATGAGCTACAGTTAGTAATCGTATACACACAAGATTTCCTATAGCCTGATAAACACCAGTACAGATGCAGGGTAGGCGTACCTCGAAATCTGGCCACTGAGTGTGTACATACTGTATATAGAAGCTGTGTGCTTTACGTAATAAGGAACTATGTCCAAAGTGGCAGAGCAGTTGTGTAAAAGGATCAGGCTGTTCAGATAATGAAGCATAACAAGCCGAACAGAGTTTCTTCATTAAAGGATGAATAATGAATCTGATTTAAGTTATTTATAGCACGTTATTTATAGTGATACGTGTTACATTTTATGTAGAGTTTTACATCAAATTACATTGAGTCTTCTTGTTAAATTATAACGCACAATCCTATGATGGATTTTTTTTTTCCCAGCCATTCCAGTAAAGTGGGTGCAGCAGTTTCCTGTACAAAGCTTCTGCTTTCCTGTTTGGCTCACACTTATGAATAATTGAGAAGGCTAGAAGGCTGCGAGGCTTTAGCAGGAAGCCATGTATAGTTTATATGGCAATGAGCCCTTATTTCTTACTGTGCTTTGGTGGTGGCACTGCAATATACTGTAGTACATCCTGCTCGCTCTGCTCCCTCTGCTGGCCCTCAGCTTAACCACTACTTCCTCTCTCTCTCTTTGTGTGTGCACTGGGACCAGTCTTTATAGGAACATATAGTGCAAGGGCTAATTAACACAGTCGGGGAAAGCGTACTAAACTGAACTTTATGTGAAGTGAAGTACATACGATCAGGTATTGCACGTTGTAGGTGCTTTTATAGGACCTCTGAGCAGGTAAAGGGTACTAAACTGTGCCATTCCTCATTACTGTGGAAGCGTACATCTTTTAATGTGCTTTTTTTTTTAACCTATAGTATATAAGGGTGCATAGAGTACAAGTTCCTGTACTTTAAACATTTTAAGGCACACTTTCAGGTGAAATACCTTTAAAACATTTTAACTGTTTAGTACCCTTTTTTAATGAAAGTGCAGCAGTGACAGATAATTGTACAAGTGAGACAGGCGTCTTACAGGCCCGCTTTATGGCACACATACTGTTGATGTAATTAATCCTCCAAGTAGATGTACAAGAAGGTTTGAATTAATCATCCTTATTCAAGTTTTTTGACTAAAGCACAGTAAGCACTGTTGTAGCCTGTATTCGTGGTTGGGTGACTTCTTCTTTATCCCACTGCTGTACCGAGAATGGTTCAGCAGTTAGAGGTTGATCCTGTGGTGCGTTCGTTCCGTTCAGCATCGTAGCACACTGGTAGAACTGTACTTTTTTCGTAGCTTTTGGAGTTCATCAAGTTCTATCCGAGAAAGAGGAGGGCGAAAAAAAAGAACCGTCTGGTACCTATCATTTCTGAAGGAGTAGAGAGGCTAACTGAGATGAGATGATATCCAGAGCAAAACAATAGACAGGAAAGTGTGATATGATCATCTAACCTAAACACTCCAGACTTGTACCTGCTCTAATTGTAAATATGTGGAACCTCCAAAAACAATTTAATACCGTTTTGGCTTTTTAGATTTCCTTCTCCACATTCCAAAGATATCCTTTGTATTTATCCTTTGTAGCATATGATATACTGTAGAGCCTATATGAGTGAGTGCTTGGCACCCCTTCCAAGATACACTATATGGATAAATGTATTTTGTTCATTATTGAATTGAGGTGTTTCAATCAGACCTCTTATCCCCAGTGAAGTGCAATCTTAATGATTCAGCATACCAAGACATCTTGGACAAAGCTATGCTTTCAGGTTTGTGGCAGCAGTTTAGGGAAGGTCCTTTTCAACTCCAACATGGTTTGATCGGATGAGTTCGGTGTGGAGGAACTTGACTGGAACCTTCTGGAAGAACTGGAACGGAGCTTGTGATACAGAATGAATGGACATGGATTCCCACAGAACACTCCAAAATCTTGTGGGCAGACTTTTAAGAGGACTTGGAAGCTGTTATAGCTAAAAAAAAGTATATACAATGTCAGTGCAGGTTTGTACAAATAGTGTTTCGACCTCCTGAGCTTCTTGAGAATACTGCAAGCTCCAGGATAAAGCAGTCAAAGAATGAATCAATGCATTGATATCGCGTATGGTATGGATTGTGTATTTATTTCGAATGTTTTAGGTGGGGACTACGGTGACTAATTGTCATTGTCGCAAAGCAGCTTTACACAATCAAAATAATTATTTAAGTTTGTATGGAATGTGAATGTGTATGAA